>OX344720.1:134042651-134642651 GCA_947034835.1 Ballota nigra
CCGGATCTTGAATTATACATAGGATCTGAGCTCCCTGAGCCTTACAGATCCCGAATGAAAAAGTTCCTCAGCAAAAATCTAGATGTTTTTTCTTGGTCTCATGCAGACATGGTGGGGATAGATCCAAAACATGCTTGTCACAAGCTCAATATCAATCAAGCAAAAAGGCCAATCCATCAAAAATGAAGAAAGTATGGCCCAGACAAGTATCAAGCTTTGAACGAAGAAGTAAAGAAGTTGTTAGACAACGACCTAATCCGACAAGCACTCTGTCCACAATGGGTAGCAAACCCAGTCCTTGTGAGGAAACCAAACGGGACCTGGAGGCTATGCATAGACTTTACAGATCTGAATGCAGCATGCCCGAAGGACAACTTTCCACTCCCCCACATTGACCAGTTGGTGGATGGTACTGCATGTCATGAAATGCTAACATTCATGGATGCCTTTGTCGGGTACCATCAAATTCCAATGCATCCAGACGTTCAAGAAAACACAGCATTTTATACAAACAAAAATTTGTTGTGTTGGAAAAGAATGTCCTTCGGCCTCATCAATGCCGGAGCAACATACCAGAGATTGGTGAACAAGATGTTCGACGAACAAATCGGTGATACGGTAGAAGTCTATGTGGACGATATCGTAGTCAAAAGCCCCCGAAGGGAAGACCATCTTCAACATTTTACCCAGGTGTTCGAAATCCTTCGACACTACAACATGAAGCTGAATCCAAAGAAGAGCAGTTTCGGAGTTCATTCAGGAAAATTCCTGGGCCATCTTGTTAGTCAACGAGGGATTGAAGCCAATCCAGCAAAAGTTAAAGCAATCGTGGATATGCAACCTCCACGTTCAATAAAAGAAGTGCAAAGGCTTACGGGATGCCTAGCAGCATTGAATCGGTTCATATCCAGATCGGGAGACAAATGTCGTCCATTCTTTGAAGCTATCAAGAAAGGACAGTTCACATGGACTAACAACTGTCAAAAGGCGTTCGACCAACTCAAAGATTACCTGGGAGATGTAAAAATCCTATCAAAACCCATCCCAGGAGAGAAGCTATATTTATACTTAGCAGCGTCAGAAGTGGCTATCAGCTCTGTTCTGGTGCGAGAAGACGGCACATTTCATCAACCTATTTACTACGTCAGTCAAGCTTTACACGATGCGGAGATCAAATACTCTCCAACCGAGAAACTGGCGTACGCACTTGTCATGAGTGTGAGAAAGTTACGACCATACTTTTTTTATCATCAAGTTGAAGTATTAACAACTTTCCCACTCAGACAAATTCTCCATCGCCCCGATACAGCAGGTCGCCTATTAAAGTGGTCACTAGAGATTAGCCAATTCGGGTAACCTATGCTCCTTGAACTGCGATCAAAGGGCAAACGTTAGTCGACTTTATTGTCGAACTAACCTTCCCACCAGATCCGACGAGAGGACTTGATCACCCCTGGCATCTTTACGTTGACGGATCTTCAACTAACATGGCCTCGGGGGCAGGAGTGGTTCTAATTAGTCCAGACAGACAAGTATTCACCTCGGCAATCAAGTTTGGTTTCATGGCAACCAACAATGAGGCTGAGTACGAAGCTCTTATTGCTGGTCTCCACCTATCTCTTGCAGTAGGTGTTAGACGGCTGCAAATATTTGGCGGCTCACAATTGATTGTGAACCAAGTCCGAGGTGAATACTAGGCGAAAGACGATCACATGATCGAGTATCAACGAATTGTTGCTTACCTAATGTCCTTGTTAGAACAAGTCTTCATTTAACAAATTCCAAGGACAAGCAACACACAAGCAGATGCATTGGCCCGACTAGCAACAAGTGAAGGACCAGCAAAGTTGGCAGACATTATAATTACAAAAATCAATGATCCATCAACGAGAAGTTATAATGTCAATCAACTCGATGAACAAGCAACTGAAGAAGAAGACTGGAGAACAAACATAGTCAAATATTTGAAAAGTGGGGAAAAACCAAACAACCCTTTTAAAGCTGCCAAGCTAACAAAGCAAGCCGCCAGATATACTCTGGTGGGCGAGCAGCTTTACAAAAGGGGAATATCAATCCCACTTCTCAAATGTTTGCCTAGGGGGCAAGGACGAGCAATACTCGAAGAAATACATGCTGGAGTATGTGGAAATCATACTGGGGGACAAGTTTTGGCATACAAAACTATCAGACAAGGCTATTATTGGCCAACTTTACGTCAAGATGCAATCAAGAAAGCGAAGACCTGTCATCAATGTCAAATCTTTGCCCCAAACATTCATACCCCGGCCCAACAGCTCGTATCAGTTTATAGCCCGTGGCCATTTGCAAGATGGGGGATGGATATTATTGGTCCTTTCCCAGCGGGAGTTGGAAGAGTTCGATTTGCCGTTGTGGCAGTCGACTATTATACAAAATGGGCAGAAGAGCCATGGTAAAAATCACCCAACAGAAAATGATCAACTTTATCTGGAAGAACATTGTCTGTCGTTTTGGAGTTCCACAAACCATCGTGACAGACAATGGTCCGCAGTTTGATGGAAAAGAGTTGAGGGATTTCTGTACAAAGTGGGGGATCAAAAAACATTACTCTACGCCCTACCATCCCCAATCGAATGGACAAGTTGAGGCTGTAAACAAGATTATCAAGCATACGTTGAAAGTACGACTGGCGGAGAGCAAAAGTAGTTGGTCTGAAGAGCTCCCGGAAGTCTTATGGGCATACAGAGTTTCTCCCAGGTCAAGCACCGGAGAAACACCTTTTGCAATGGCTTTCGGAACAGAGGCTGTAATACCAATCGAGTTAAAGACCAACACATATCGGACGACCAACTTTGATGAGCAGGCGAACAACTCTGCTCTAGCTACTGAAATGGATTTGCTAGAAGAAAAAAGACTGAATGCCGAGCTAAAAAATGCTACCTACAAGCAACGAGCAAAACACTATTATAATTCCCATGTTAAAGTCAGGGAATTCAGAGTTGGAGATATGGTTCTAAGAAAGTTGCTCGCCCAACCTCCAGGTGTATTGGGACCAACTTGGGAGGGCCCGTATCGTATAATGGAAAAATTCGTTAATGGTGGAAGGCAAGCCGGCCCAATACTCCTGGAATGCTGTACATCTGAAGAAGTACTATCAATGAGACGAACAAGTTCTTAATTGGGCGAACAAATGTCTTGGGGGGGCCAGTAAATCAAGTAAGATGAACCAAAAACTTGCCTAATTTTTTGAATTTTTTGCTAAGTATAGAATGTAAAGTTGTTCGGTACATTGTATAGTTTAGTGTTGTTTCATCTTTTATTTGTAGAAAGAGTTGCTCGGCAAAAATATTATAAGCGAGCATGTTTTAATTAATGTTCAAAGTTGTTCGTCAGATTATATTTGTTAGTGACGAGCAGTCTTACAATACTTGTAAATTTTTCATAATGTAAATATAATAGTTGTTCGTCAAGAAGGAAAAATCCAAAGCTCGAGGTACAAGTCCGATTAAAGGTTGTTCGTTTTTTAAAATGGACAGAACCTAAAGACCAAAGCCACTTAAAGGTTGTTCATTTTTTAAAATGAACAGAACCTAAGACTGAACCCTGATTCCACTAAAGGCAAAGTTCAATTCGAACAAAAGCCCAATACTATATGTTATAATTGCAAAGGCATTGACAAAAATGTAAAGGCAATTAACATATACAAGAAAATGAGCGAACATGAGAAAGACATTCCATTAATCAAAAGGCATTACGCCTCAAAAATAGTACAATGGTTCAAGAAGTCAAGTACTACAAAAGGAACGAACAACTATTACAGAGAAGAAGAAAAGAAAAAAGCTAAGTCCTAGGAACTATTGCTGCTCGGCAGGAGAAGGGTCTTGAGTTTGCTCGGCGGGAGGATCAACGATCATATCTCGGGCCAGGTCTTCAGCTGCCTTATCCTCCGCCTCTTTAGCATTTTGCTCGTCAGCGACAGCCGCCTCTTCTTCTTGCTCGCCCTCGTCAACTGGAGGCGGAGGATGAGTGACAACAATACTGGGGTCAAGTTTGTCGAGTTTAACCCCTAATTCAGCCAAGTCCGCCAGCTGGATTTCAATGTTGTTCGGCGGCGGATAATGTTCAATAAACTAGGACAAATCTTTACCCATTTCCTCCACCAGATCCTTGAAGTCATAAGCATTGGTCGTGCGGATGCTGTCCGCATAGGCGCAGATATATCCAAGGTTGGAAATGGGGCCAGTCCGAGCCTGAACTTCCTCTTCAAGTTGCTCGCGCGTGAAGAGGTTGGCTTTTGCCTCCCGAAGGCGAGCGTTTTCAGCTTTGAGCTCGGCAATCTCTTGTTCGGCCGCGGACAATTTTTTCTCCCCCTCGCCGAGCATGGCCTCCTTGCCCCTCAACTCACCAGACAGGCCCTGAATTTCTTCAAGGTGCTTCTTTTCAGTATCAATGTAAACATTAATCTGGTTGTTGAGGCGAGCAATTTTAGCCTCGTATTGGCCGACCAGGCCATCTTTCTCCTCCGTGAGCTACCGAGCAGTACTGCATAGCGGCGAGCAGCATCTTCTTGCTCGGCGATCTGGGCCATCACCCTCTGGGCCGTGACAAGACCATTAGCATGAAGCATCATGGAGAGATGGACGTTGTCCACCAGCCCCTATTGAAAAACAGCCTTGTCCAAAGGGCGCGTCCAGGCTCGGGCGACCAGCTCTGTCGCTCTGCGAACATGGTCGCCAGGAATCTCCCTTATGTCGACAGGAGTCTTCGAGCAAGCGTACTGATGTACAACACTTGCTCGACCGGGATGATCGTCAGCACGATATCTGCGAACAAGAAAGAAAAGGATACTTAGGAAAATAATAATAAAAAAATAAATCTTGCTCGGCAAAGGCAGGGGTAGACTTACTCCTTAAATTTCCGATCATCCCAACCCAGATGGGTGAGGTCCTCGGGGCCGCGGCCAGAAGTGGAATCCTTGCCCGCTTTGCCTGCTTTTTCTACAGGCTCAGTGGAGCGGCAAACAGCATCTCCCTCAGGACGAGAATGACTGTGGCCTACCTTCTCCTTCCCCTTGCCACCAACGGGGACATCGTGAGCCAATGGAGTCCCATCAGCTTTCTTCAAACGCTTCCCCACGCGAGGAGGAGAAATTGGAGAAGATGGCTGAGCAGGACCAGGGGGAGCAGCTGGTCGCGGAACCTTGGCTCCCTCGGCTTTGTTCGTCATCGCCGGAACTTTGGTGGGTGGGTCACCCCTCCTTTTCCGTCCCTTCGGAGGCGCCATCTCAAAAACTCTTTGTTCGGGGAGAGCAAAACTAGGGGGAACTGCAACAGTGACTTGCTCGGCTAAAAAAAAAGAAGAAGAGTTAGACGAGCAAGTTATAAAAGTCAAATGACGAGCAAAGTTGGTATTAGGACTTAGAAATCTTTCATACCTGGGGGCACCTCAGCTTGTGCTTCCAAGTGATGAGGATAAGGAAACAAGCGAGCAGCTCTCAAGCACTTTCCCTCATGCAAATACTCAGTAGTCCTTTCCGCTCTATTGCGAAGACCGACCAAGCAAGAAGTAAATAGGAACTCTGAGCCGATCTCTTCTTCCTCCGAGTTCCACTTGGGCAAACGAGGGCCTGCGAACAAACAAGAAAAGTTAAATTAGAACAGTACAGTTCGAGGACGAGCAAGAAAATAATCTTACGTTTAAATTTCCCATAAGAGGCTGGGGAATTTATTCGTCCATCACCACCATGTGGACCAGAAGATGCACGCCAATCACCCCCAATGAAAAAGAAGTGCTGCTTCCAGTCACGAATTTTGTTCGGCATTCATTCCACCATCTTCAATCCTGTCCTGGCCTTGAGGTAATAGTAACCTTCCTCTCCAGGGGGACATCTTGTGATCGTCATAAGGTAGTTGATCTCTTCTGCTGTTATACGACCAACATACCCCTCCAGTGCGAACAAACACATTGTCCCCAACAGGTTCATCCACCCAATCGGAGTAATTTGAGTGATTGCAAGGTTGGTCGCCTCTAGGAAACGACCAACAATGGGTGGAAGAGGCAGTCTCAATCCAACGATCAGAGTATGAATGTTGATCGCCGTGCATCCTGATGGTGGGCGATCAGCTCTCTCTTTTCTTTTGGGGGCCCACATATAGATGTCATAAGGAATCTTGTAGGTCTCCCGGATCGAGTCCAACTCATACTCGCGAACAACACTTTTAATCTTGCTCACCTGGAATTCGGACTTCACCAAATCCAACACTTCTCTCTGTGGGCGAGCAAAGTTGTTCGCATGCTCCTCAGCATATGCTCGCCATTCAAAAGGCCGAGCAACTCCAGTTGGGATCTCATTTTTCATCATCTTTGGGGATGGGAACCCTATCCCTTCCAAAAATTCATGAGTCAACTCGTCAAATAAGGGATCTTCAGATTCGGCACTGGATGAAGAACCTTCTTCTGAATTTCTGCTCGCCGCGACCACTATTTCCCTCCCAGATGGACGAGCACCAGTATCCTCAACTGAACGAACCACCGAATCAACGTGAGGATCTGACGCCGAGGAGATCTCAAAGGGAGGTTGATCGACGGGAACCGCGATTGGGAAAAGTGGATCAAGAGTTTCCTCAGATTTGTTGCTCGAATGTGAAGACATAGGAAGGTAGAGAAGAGGGAAAGAAAACCCAGACGGCGGTAGAGAGTATTGCAGACGGCGGCGCTTCACCGGAGAATATGGTGGCACAAGGTCCCACACGGCGGCGATGGAGAAATGTGGAAGAAAAAGAGAGAAAGAAGAGGAGATAAGAAAATAACTACCTTGGAGATGGAATTTGAGGCCAAATGCAAGAGAAACGGATGCCGGGGAGCTCGAGATCACCGGAGAAGGATGAAATCGCCGGAGCACTGTAGCAAGAAATGAAAAAGTGGGAAAAATTTTGTTTCCCCTTCTATTTATACCCCAAGCAAAAAACGGGGTTCGAAGTATAATTTACAACAAAATTTGGACTAAGTTGAAAGAAAACGGGGTCTTTTTCGAGCAAGTGTGGAAGTTGGAGGACCTATATGCAAATATGGAGGCGCGTAGCCTCGGGATTGATCGCGCATGGACGGCGCGCAATCATGACGCTCACGTCATCTTCGTACAACCCCCAAACCTTAGGGAGATGGAACGACGTACCATTTGTTGCTCGCTAGGGCCAATGATGTTCGTCCAAATCCACGCCAGTATAATATCCTAACTATAGTTGCTCGCCACAAAGTTGCTCGTCTGGGGCAACATATAGCCAGGATAGGGGGCAATTGTTGACAGGCGAACAAAAATTAATGATGGGCGAACAAGGATTAAAGCCATAAGAAGGATTACGAGAAATCAAATCAATAAAGAAAATCAAGCCGGGGTGCATAAACTAATCCAAGGAGTTTATAAAGTGACGAACAACTATACCGACGAACAAGATATTGGCGAACAGGTTTAAAGACCGAGGACCAAATATGGACCCACCACCAAGTCAATAATGACGAACAACATTGGTAAAAGTGTTATAGTTATCAGCCTAAGAGGTGTATGCTGACGAACAAAGGACCAAGATCCCAAAGCCAATCTGTGCAAGACACAAAGGCGAACAACTTCTGAGCCATACACCCAAACGGCGAACAACTTCTATGAAAGAACTATCCTGGATCGATTTAAACCGACATGGACGAACAACAATGAAGTCCGAGATAAGACCAAAGAAGACTTTGTAACTAAGATTTAGCTTAGATAAGGTCAAACTAGAGTCAAAGGACACATGTCAAGCATGCAGGCTAAGGAGACCAAGAGTCAGGAACACCTCATTCTTGCTAGTCTCTATAAATAGTTGTTCTCCAGCTTAAGAAATACAAGTTCAAATTCTCAAATACTCCCAAAACACACACTAACATACCTAAACGTACACACATACGAAATTAATTCGATTTCGACTCTCGTGTTTACGATTCCACAACCCGAACCTTTGATTTATCATTTACGGTGATAATCAATCACACGTTATTGATTGGTGATCTTAAACCGAGCTAAAACAGTCACTAATCCATATGATATAAATTGATCACCAACACACATGCATGCACTTGCTACATTCCCACGATCCACTCCACATCACTAGACGGTTAGTTACAAAATAATTTGTTGCAACTGCTTACCCATTGTACACGGCTCCATGAATGAGTTAGTTAGCAGGAATCTTCCAGAAGTTCTTCATTGTATAAATGCACACCTCTGTACAAACTCAATTCTTAGTTCAATAAACACAAGTTCTAAATTAGTGTTATTATTCTCAATATGGTATCATCAGGTTGCGTTTGCTTGCTCTCCAATCACGAATTCAATTGAATTCTGCCTTCTGTTGATCCTGCTCATCGTTTGTTCTTCGTTCGATTAATTTTTTTCTCCATTCCCGATTTCTTTGTCATTCGATCTCCGATTTCCTTTTCGTTCGATCTCCGATCCTAGGCCTTCCTATTTCACATTTCTGAGTTAAGTGTTGAATCAGTTCTTCTTCTTCAATGACTGGAAATTCAGTTACCTCCCTTCCGAAAATGCCTCACTTCATCGAACAACACATTCATCTCGATCGATTGAATTACAGATTCTGGCGTTCTCAGGTGCTAGCTACTGTCAACGCTCATGGTTTCGAGGATGTGTTGTTTTGTAAATCCATTCCTGATCCTGCTGATCCGTCAAATGCTAATTGGCATCGTCGTGATCAATTTCTGCTCAGTTGGTTGTTTAGTTCAATCAACAAATCGATGCTTGGTTTCATCAATCGTTGCACTCATGCATGTGAGGTTTGGTCTACCTTTGAGGTTTTATGTCAATCTCAAGCGCAGGCTCGTGTTCTCAGTCTCCGATTGCAATTACAAACACTGAAGAAAGGTAATCTTTCAATTGATGAATACATTCTTCAGATGTGTACTATTACCGATGGTCTTTATGCTGTTGGACATGAGATTTCTGACGATGATTTGGTCCTTTACTTACTTGGAGGTTTAGGTCCTGATTATGACGCAGTTGTGGTAAACATCACCACCAGATCCACTGCTCCTTCTCTTGTGGAGGTTCAATCAATTCTACACATCCATGAGATGCGACTTCTAAAGACCTCCTCTTCCATGTCTATTCCTCAACCTTCTTCTCCTCAACCAGTTGCTAATGTGATCACCAAAGACTCCAAATCCTCTGGAAATAACAGATTCAAAGGGAAAAGTTCCAAGTTTGGCTCTAAATCCAGAATTTTCTGTCAGTTGTGTGGAAAACCGAATCACTTGGCATCCAAATGCTACAAGAGGTTTGATGAAGGATTTCATGGCCTTGATTCTATTCCGAATTCTACTCATCAATCTCAAACTCAAGTTCAAGCCAATATTGTCACTCATTCACCTATACGATCCCCTACTCCTTCTCAGTTTCACTATGACAACACAACATCCACTTCCACGGCTCCTCCTGCTTCGGACTGGTTTGTAGATAGTGGTGCTACTCATCACATTACCTACAACTTGAATAATCTGCATCTACCCTCTCCAAATCAAGGTACATCCAATTTAACTGTTGGTAATGGGTCGACTGCCACTATAAAGCATATTGGCAATGTTAATATTCCTTGCACATTCCCACGATCACTAAGAATCTTATGAGCATAAGTCAGTTTTTACAGTCAAATGATGCAATTATTGAATTTCATGCACATACTTGTTTTGTTAAGGATTTGAAAACAAACAAGATCCTACTGAAAGGAGTACTTGATCAAGGCTTGTACAAGTTGGACTTTGGCCAGATTACTTCTGTTTCACCCGCTGTTCCAGTTTGTCATCTTACTACTGGAAATGGTGTTAATAAAAGGATCTTTGGCATCTTCGTCTAGGCCACCCTTGTAATAAAACTTTGTCTCAAGTATTGAGCTCTATGCATTTGTCTTCTTCTTCTTCTTCTTCTTCTTCTTCATCTACTTTCTGTGATGATTGTAAGCTAGGCAAAATGCATCAAAAACAGTTTCCTTCCGTTGTTCATTCTTCTATGGCTCCACTTGATGTATTGCATATGGATGTTTGGGGTCCTGCTTCTTTTGTTTCTGTGGATGGCTACAAATATTACTTGCTTATTGTGGATGAATTCACACGTTATTCATGGATTTTCCTTCTCATGCTTAAGTCGGATGTTGCTAAATGTGTTCCTGAATTTATTAGTATGGTGGAAAGGCAGTATAATGCTTGTGTTAAGGCCGTTCAAAGTGATATGGATGTTGGTGATCAAATTTAATTGATAGGATTAGTGACTGTTTTAATTCGGTTTAAGACCACCAATCAATTACGTGTGATTGATTACCACTGTAAATGGTAAATCGAAGATTCGAGATGTGGAATGGTAAATACGAAAGTCGAAATCGTATTAATTTCGTGTATGTGTGCATTTAGGTGTTTAAGTGTGTGTTTTAGGAGTATTTGTGAATTTGAACTTGTATTTCTTAGCTGGAGAACAACTATTTATAGAGACTAACAAGCATGAGGTGTCTATGACTCTTGGTCTCTCTAGCCTGCATGCTTGACAAGTGTCCTATTGACCTTTGTTTGACCTTATCTAAGCTGAATCTTAGTTACAAAGTCTTCTTTGGTCTTATCTCGGGCTCATTGTTGTTCGTCTAGGTCGGTTTAGTTGATCCAGAATGGTTATTCCATAGAAGTTGTTCGCCTTTTGAGGTTATGGTTCAGAAGTTGTTCGCCTTTGTGTTTTACACAGATTGGCTTTGGGATCTTGGTCCTTTGTTCGTTTCCATACACCTCTTAAACGGATAAATGCACCATCTTTCATAATGTTGTTCGTCATTATTGACTTGGTGGAGGGTTCATATTTGGCTTCGGGTCTCTAGACCTGTTCGCCAATATGTTGTTCGTCGGTAGAGCTGTTCGTCAGTTTATACACTCCCTAGATTGATTTATGCACCCCAACTTGATTTTCTTTGTTAATCATCTTTGATTTGGGGTTGGTTCTTCATAATCCTTTTTAAGGCTTTAATCCTTGTTCGCCCAGCAATGATTGATGTTCGCCTATCAACAATTGCCCCCTATCCTGACTAAATGTTGCCCCAGACGAGCAACTTTGTGGCGAGCAACTGTAGTTAGGATACTATACTGGTGAAGATTCGGACGAACATCATTGAATCTGGCGAGCAACTCCGGGTGCACCGTTTCGTCTTCCCATGATCTGGGGGATGTACGAGGATGACGTGGGCGGCATGATTGCGCGCCGCCCACGAGCGATCAATCCCGAGGGGACGCGCCCCTATATTTGCTCGTAGACCCCTTGACTTTTTATTGATTTCGCAAATTGACCCCATTTTCCTTCAATTTGGTCCATATTTTTCTGGGAATTGCATCTTGTACCCCGTTTTTAGCTGGGGTATAAATTGAAGGGGGAAACAAATATTTTCCCACTTTTTCACTCCTTGCTACAGTGCTCCATCGTCTTCTTCCATTCCCGGCGATCTCTAGCTTTCCGGTGACGTTTCTTCAGCGCTTTGGCCTCCAATTCCGAAGCAAGGTAGTTATTTTTCTTATCTTTCTCTTTCTCCACATTTTTCTTTCGACATTTTCTTCAAAAAATTCCCATCGCCGCCGTGTGGGACCTTGCACCACCATCTTCTCTGGGGATTTGCCGTCGTCTGGTTTTTTCCTTTCCCTACCTCCTATGTCTTCACACTCGAGTAATAAATAGGAGGAAACCCTTGATCCCCTCTTCCCCACTGTGGCGCACGATAATCAACCCCCCTTTGAAATTTCTTCGGCATCGGACCCCCACGTGGACTCGGTTGTTTGATCGGTGGAAGATACTGGTGCTCGCCCGTCAAGGAGGGAGGTGGTGATCGTTACGAACAGGGATTCCAACGAGGGCTCTTCGTCCAGTGCCAAATTGAAAGAGGATCCCGAATTTGACGAGTTGACTCACGAATTTTTAGAGGGGATAAACTTCCCATCTCCAAAAATGCTGGAAAATGAGATTCCGGTTGGAGTTGCTCGACCTTTTGAATGGCGAGCATATGTTGAGGAACACGCGAACAACTTTGCTCGCCCGCAAAGACAAATAATGGACTTGGTGAAAACTGACTTCCAGGCGAGCAAAATCAAGAGTGTTGTCCTCGAGGAGGATCTTGATCTGATCCGGGAGACCTACAAGATTCCTTATGACATTCACATGTGGGCCCCTGGGAGAAAAGAAAGAGCTGATCGCCCACCTCCAGGATGCACAGCGATCAACATTGATACACTGATCGCAGGCTTGAGGCTGCCGCTACCCCCAGTTGTTGGTCACTTCCTCGAGGCAACCAATCTTGCCATTACACAGATCACGCCGATCATATGGATGAATTTGCTCTTGTTTGCCTTATAGGGATACATTGATCGTCTTACTGTTGAGGAGATCAACTATCTCATGACAATTACCAAGTGCCCAGTAGGTGAAGAAGGTTACTACTATCTCAAGGCCAGAACCGGACTTAAGATGGTAGAAGGAGTGTCGAACAAGATTAGGGACTGGAAACAACACTTCTTCTTCATTGGGGGTGATTGGCGAGCATCTTCCGGTCCACACGGTGGCATTGGGCGAATTAATTCTCCTGCTTCTTATGGAATAATTAAGTGTAAGTTTATCTTTGTTCGCTTTTGAACTGTATTGTTCTAATTTAACTTTTCTTGTTCGTTCGCAGGCCCTCGATTGCCCAAGTGGAACTCAAAAGAGGAGGAAATTGGTGCAGAGTTCCTTTTCACCTCATGTTTGGTCGGCCTACGCAACAAAGCGGATAGGACCATCCAGTACTTGAGCGAGGAGAAGTGTCAAAAAGTTGCTCGCCTATTTACATTTCCTCACCACCCAGAGGCCCAAGCTGAAGTACCCCCAGGTATAGAAAATTTCTAACTTTTCCTTTTACAAGTTTGTTCGTCATTTATTTCTCAAACTTGCTCGTCTAATTTTTCTTCTCTTTTTTTTAGCCGAGCAAGTTACCGTTGTCGTCCCTCCCTGCTTTGGACTCTTGGAGCAGAGAGTATTCGAAATGGCACCACCGAAAGGACGAAGGAAGAAGGGTGACCCGCCTTCCAAGGTGTTGGCGATGACCAACAAGGCCTCTGCTGCCGAGCAAGCCCATCGGACAACTTTACCGTCGAGCACATCGCCTAAACCGGCCCTTGCCTCCTCTCCTCACGGTCCCAAAAGGCTGAAGAAAGGTGATGGCTCATATGTATCCCAGCCACCCCCCACCACTGACAAAGGGAAATCCAAGGTGGGAGGATCTGGTCGCCTGCCCTTAGCCGAAGCTGTTCGCCCTCCTGCAACTGATGAGAGAGGAGGAAAATCAAGCAAAGATAGGCACACCCCTCCTCGCGGGCCTGAGGACATCACCTATCTTGGATGGGATGGAGCTAAATTTGCCGAGTAAGGATTTTTTTTTTAAACTTGGAACCAAGGACCATAAGTTAAAAATTTCCTAAGTCTCGAAACTTTCTTGTTCGCAGGTACCGGGCCAGTGACCATCCAGGGTGAGCAGATATGCTCCATCAATACGCATGTTCGAAGACCCCGACGAACATTCTTGACATCGCTGACGATCATGTTCGTCGGGCAACTGAGATAGTTGCTCGCGCCTGGTCAAAGCCACTGAACAGGACCGTTCTTGCCCAAGGGGCCATTGATAACTTTCATTTATCAATGGTGCAGGCTGCCAACTCCCTCGTGTCTGCTCAACGGGGAATGGCTCAGGTGGTGAAATTAGAAGAAGCTGCTCGCCATCACGCTGCTACTGTTCGCCAACTCTCCGAAGAAAAAGATACGATGGCGAACAACTTTAATGGCCAGATTGTTCGGCTCAATAACCAGATCTTTCTCTACATCGATAATGAAAAGAAATACCTTGAAGAAATTCAAGGTTTATCTAGTGAATTGGGAGGCAAAGATGCCATGCTCGGCGAAGAGAAGAGCAAACTGTCTGCTGCCGAGCAGAAGATTGCCTAGCTTGAGGCGGAGGTCACTCGCCTTAGGGAAGTGGAGGCCAGCACTTTTACCCGCGATCAACTCGAGGTAGAGCTCCAAGCCCGGTATGCCCCCATCTCAAACCTGGGATACATCTGCGTTTATGCCGATTGCATCCGCATGGCTGACGCGTATGATTTTAGAGATATGGTGGAGGAGATGGGCAAGGACCTGTCCGAATTTATGGAGCACTATCCCCCGCCGAACAACATTGAAATGCAATTGGGGGATATTGCCGAGCTGGGGGTTAAAATTGACTGTCTTGACCCCAACATCACCATTACTCGCCCTCCACCTATGGTCGATGAGGGCGAGCAAGAAGAGGAGCCGGCCGTTGCGGACGAGCAAGCCGAGAGGGAGCAAAAAGCTGCCGAAAATATGGCAAGAGATATGATCATCGACCCACCGGCCGACCAGGCTCAAAGTCCTACTCTTGCCGATCAAACTCAAGATCCTTCTCCCGCCGAGCAGCAATAGATTTAGGACTAGTCTTTATTTTGTAATAGTTGCTCTCTCTTTTTGTAGTACACTTCTTCTAGAATCCTTGTACTATTTTTTAGGCTCAATGCCTTCTATTTAATGAAATGTCTTACTTTTGTTCGCTCATTTTCTTTATACGTTAATTGCCTTTACATTTTTGTCAATGCTTTTGCAATTATAACATATAATTTTGGGCTTTGTTCGATTTGAACCTTGCCTTAATGGAATTTGGGTTTAGCCTTAGGTTCTGCTCATCTTAAAAGACGAACAACCTTTAATTGGCTTTGGTCCTCAGGATGGACTTGTACCTCGAGCTTTTGGACTTTTCTTTTAACGAACAACTATATATACATAATGAAAAATTTACAAGTGTTGTAAGACTGCTCGTCACTAACATATACAACCTGACGAACAACTTTGAACACTAACTAAAAACATGCTCGCTTATAAAAAAATTTGCCGAGCAACTTTGTCTAAGACTAAAAGATGAAACAGCACTAGACTATACAATGTGCCGAACAACTTTTCATTCTATACTTAGCAAAATTTTCAAAAAAAATAGGCAAGATTTTTGGTTTGCCTTACTTGGTTCACCTGCCCCCCAAGACATTTGTTCGCCCAATCAAGAACTTGTTTGCCTCATTGATAGTACTTCTTTAGATGTACAGCATTCCAGGAGTATTGGGCTGGCTTGCCTTCCATATCTTCGATATCGTATACACCATTAACGAATTTTTCCGTTATACGATACGGGCCCTCCCAAGTTGGTCCCAATACACCTGGAGGTTGGGCGAGCAACTTTCTTAGAACCAAATCTCCAACTCTGAATTCCCTGATTTTAACATGGGAATTGTAATATCGTTCTGCTCGCTGCTTGTAGGTAGCATTTTTTAGCTCGGCACTTAATCTTTTTTCTTCGAGCAAATCCATCTCAGTAGCTAGAGCAGAGTTGTTCGCCTGCTCATCAAAGTTGGTCGTTCTGAATGTGTTGGCTTTTAACACGATTGGTATTACAGCTTCTTTTCCGAAAGCCATTGCAAAAGGTGTTTCTCCGGTGCTCGACCTGGGAGAAACTCTATATGCCCACAGGACTTCCGGGAGTTCTTCAGACCAACTGCTTTTGCTCTCCGCTAGCCGTGCTTTTAATGTATGCTTGATTATCTTGTTTACAGCTTCAACTTGTCCATTCGACTGGGGATGATAGGGCGTAGAGTAATGTTTTTTGATTCCCCACTTTATACAGAAATCTCTCAACTCTTTCCCATCAAACTACGGACCATTGTCTGTCACGATGGTTTGTGGAATTCCAAAACGACAGACAATGTTCTTCCAAATGAAGTTGATCATTTTCTGTTGCGTGATCTTTACCATTGCCTCTGCTTCCGCCCACTTTGTATAATAGTCGACTGCCATGACAGCAAATCGAACATTTCCAACTCCTGCTGGGAAAGGACCAATAATGTCCATCCCCCATCTTGCAAATGGCAACGGGCTGTAAATTGATACGAGCTGTTAGGCCGGGGTATGAATGTTTGGGGCAAAAATTTGACATTGATGGCAAGTCTTTGCTTTCTTGATTGCATCCTGACGTAAAGTCGGCCAATAGTAGCCTTGTCTGATAGTTTTGTACGCCAAGGCTTGCCCTCCAGTGTGATTTCCACATACTCCAGTTTGTATTTCTTCGAGTATTGCTCGTCCTTGCCCCCTAGGCAAACATTTGAGAAGTGGGATTGATATTCCCCTTTTGTAAAGCTGCTCGCCCACCAGAGTGTAGCTGGCGGCTTGCTTTGTTAGCTTGGCAGCTTCAAAAGGGTTGTTTGGTTTTTCCCCACTTTTCAAGTATTTGACTATACTTGTTCTCCAGTCTTCTTCTTCACTTGCTTGTTCGTCAAGTTGGTTGACATTATAACTTTTTGTTGATGGATCATTCATTTTTGTAATTATAATGTCTGCCAACTCTGCAGGTCCTTCGCTTGTTGCTAGTCGGGCCAATGCATCTGCTTGCGTGTTGCCTGTCCTTGGAATTTGTTCAATGAAGACTTGTTCTAACAAGGACATTAGGTAAGCAATAATCTGCTGATACTCGATCATGTGATCGTCTTTTGCCTCGTATTCACCTCGGACTTGGTTCACAATTAATTGTAAGTCGCCGAATATTGGTAACCGTCTAACACCTACCGCAAGGGATAGGTGGAGGCCAGCAATGAGAGCTTCATACTCAGCTTCGTTGTTGGTTGTCATGAAACTAAATTTAATCGCCGAGGTGAATACTTGTCTGTCAGGGCTGATTAGAACCACTCCTGCCCCCGAGGCTACATTAGTTGAAGACCCGTCAACGTAAAGATGTCAGGGGTGATCAAGTCCTCTCGTCGGATCTGGTGGGAAAGTTAGTTCGACAATAAAGTCGGGTAACTCCTGCCCTTTGATCGTTGTTCGAGGAGCGTAGGTCACCCCGAATTAGCTAATCTCTAGTGACCATCTTAGTAGACGTCCAGCTGTGTCGGGGCGATGGAGAATTTGTCTGAGTGGGAAAATTGTTAGCACTTCAACTTGATGATCAAAGAAGTAGGGTCGTAACTTCCTCACACTCATGATAAGTGCGTACGCCAGTTTCTCGGTTGGAGAGTATTTGATCTCCGCTTCGTGCAAAGCTTGGCTGACGTAATAAATGGGTTGATGGAATTTGCCGTCTTCCCGTACTAGAACAGAGCTGGTTGCCACTTCTGACGCTGCCAAGTACAAGTATAGCTTTTCTCCTGGGACGGGTTTTGATAGAATTTTGACATCTCCCAGGTAGTCTTTAAGTTGGTCGAACGTCTTTTGACAGTTGTTAGTCCATGTGAACTGTCCTTTCTTGATGGCTTCGAAGAATGAACGACATTTGTCCCCCGATCTGGATATGAACCGATTCAGTGCTGCTAGGCATCCCGTGAGTCTTTGCACTTCTTTTATTGAACGTGGTGGTTGCATATCCATCAACAAAACGTGGGGAGTTTGTGGTTTTACATCAGTTTCTTCGCTCAAAGGGAATCAGAATTAGGCACTCTTGCCCTCACACTCATCAACAAAACGGTCTAGTTGAAAGAAAACATCAGCATATTGTTGAACTTGGTCTATCTATGCTCGCTACTGCTAAATTGCCTATGACATATTGGTGGCATTCCGGCTGTGTATCTCATCAACATTCTTCCCACTCACGTGCTTCACAATAAATCTCCACATCTTGTGCTTCACAAATCTCCACCGAATTACACTCATCTTAGGGTCTTTGGCTGCTCTTGCTTCCCCTTTCTTAGGCCTTACAATCAGTCTAAATTGCAATTCCGATCCTCGAAGTGTATTTTCATTGGTTACAGTCAATATCACAAAGGATACCTTTGCTTGTATTCTTCTGGCAGGGTATATATATCTAACACTGTTGAATTTCATGGAACTGAATTCTCCTATCCTTCTCTTTTCTCATCCCCTCCATCTTCTTCCCCTAACAAATCTACCACTGCAATCATTCCAGACTTTCCTTCATCACATAATTCTCCCACTGATATTGTTGTGATTAACCCTCATATTTCTCCTGGTGTTACAGGCTCTTCTCCAAATACTAATACCACTGTTACCCCTACTCTTGTTTCTAATCCAGGTTGCCCTATTTCATCTACGGTTGTACCTATTTTTTCTTCTAATTCTCATACACCTTCTAGCAGTAATCCTTCTAATCCTCCTACTCTTGGTCCCTCTCTTAACTCTCATCACATGCTTACTCGATCTAAGACAGGCTCCTCCCGACCTAAAGTCTTCCTCTCCTCCATTAGTTCTGATCTTCCAGAACCAGTTTCGGCCAAGCAAGCCATACTTATCCCTGAGTGGAAAAAAGCCATGGTTGATGAGTACACGACTCTAATCCAGAACCAAACATGGAATCTGGTCCCTTTTTCCTCTGATATGAATGTTATAACGACCAAGTGGATTTTTCATATCAAATACAAGAAGGATGGTCAAGTTGAGAGGTATAAGGCTCGATTGGTTGCTAGAGGCTTTCAACAAACTCCTGGGGTTGATTTCTTTCACACATACTCTCCTGTTATAAAGCCCCTTACACTACGGATTCTTTTCAGTCTAGCAATCACTTTCAAATGGTCGGTTCAACAAGTCGACATTAACAATGCATTTCTCAAGGGTCAACTTTCTGATACGGTTTATGTGCAACAACTCGAGGGCTTTGAGGATCCGGATTTACCTACTCATGTTTGTAAGTTGAACAAGGCATTATACGGTCTTAAGCAAGCACCTAAGGCGTGGTATGATCAGTTGCACAACTTTCTTATTTCCATTGGTTTCCAACAATCACTAGCCGATCACTGCTTATTTCACAAGAAACCTGATGGCAAGTTACTTCTTATTCTTGTTTATGTGGATGACATCCTCATCACTGGAGATGATGAGCTAGCCGTACAACAGATTATTAAGGATCTTAATGCCACATTCTCCCTCAAGCAGCTTGGAGAGGTTAACTATTTTCTTGGCATTGAAGCCAAAGTTACTGATTCTTCAATTGTTCTCACTCAATCCAAGTATATTCACGATCTCTTAGTTAAGGCTGGTCTTGAGAATTGCTCTCCCTGCCCCACACCTTCCTGTCCCGGGGTGAAGCTTTCCTTGTCTGAGGGTCCGTTTTTTTCCAAACCTTCTTTATTTAGAAGTATCATAGGAACCCTTCAATACCTTACACTCACTCGCCCGGATATTAGTTTCAATATCAATAAAATAATTTAATAATATCATAAGTAATGGTCTCGCGATTAGTTTGATACGTTCTATTAGCGCCTCAGCAAGACCATTATGGACGTATGGGACCGAATGCTCCACTTTAATTCCCAGAGCCATACAGTAATCTGTAAAAGCTCTCGAGGTAAACTCGGCAGTATTATCCATGCAAATGGATTGGATAATCTTAGTTGATTACTAATAATATTATTAAATTATTTTATTGATATTTGAAATTAAAGCAAAATGATCCAATTTAATAATCTTCATCTCCATAATATTACATTTGATAGAATTGTAGTTGATTACTAATTATAATATAAATTAGTTTATTGATATTTAAAATTAAATCAAAATGACCCAATATAAGGATTTTGATATCTATAATATTAGATTTGTTAGAATTTTAGTTGATTACTAATTATAATATAAATTATTTTATTGGTATTTGAAATTAAATATAACTAATTCGATGTTTAATAATATACTAAGTCATATCAATGTGTAACATCATAATATTGAACTAGTTTTTAATACAACATTATATAATTTATTTATAAAGTGAATAAAAAGTATCATTATTATTATTTTTAGAGAATGAGTATTTATTTAAACTTCACAACTTTTGAATTCTCTATAAACACGACTTCTCTAATTTATAATTATACTAATTCACTCACATTTACGAATACGATGAAGATTTTTTTTAAACAACAATTAGGAGAAAATCTCTAGAACCATCAATAATCCTCTATATATTCTGAAACTTTATGAAATTATTATATAACAGTATACTTTTACTATTCTAGAGTTTTAAAATATTATTATAAAAGACAAATAAAATGATTATATTTTAATAATTGTTATTAAAATTATACAATAAAAAAATTTAGATGACAATTAAAATTATGACAAATTTTAGTATGTACTTGGATTTTAAACTCAATTTTAATTTTAATTTTGATTTTTTCGAAACATACACAAACACACCGAACTGTGTATTTTTTGTAGTTGGGGTATTATTGACTGCTTTTTGGGGTATCACTGATTAACTCTTGAGATATTATTAAATTATGCTTAAAGTATTTTTTTTCAAAAACTTAAGTGTACACTAGAACTACTCTAAAATTATAATATCACTTTTTTTAGATAATTATTAAATTACTCAATGCTTATCTCGAGCTGGTGTAGTTTAGAAATTGATCTTTTCAATCAACCAACAATGATATGTCCTAATTAATCCATGGTCAATTTTTACTCGAGGGGAAATACCCGAGCACACTTTCATTTGATTCAAAATTATATGATTACTTGTTTAAAAATTATTTGTTAGCTTAATTGGTTGCATTTCTACATACTTAGATAAATACCAAACAAATCACAAATCAATTTAATTTCATGCCAACACATAAATATCAAGATTATCATATTCTTTTGGCTTAATTGCAATTTAAATCACGATTTTTTTCAAAATTGTATTTTAAATTAAACTTTGGATCTTGTTAAAAAAAAAACTTCAACTTAATTTATTTTGGCAATTAAGACTTACGAACAGATTTGTTCTTTGCCCATTGCTGATGTGGCGTCTAGGTGGCAACCGCCAAAAAACATAAATTAGGTGGAAAATAACTTTAAGATTTGCATTTTAAATCATGACCTTCTGTGAAATTGCATTTTAAGTTAAACTTTTGGATTGTGTTAAACAAAACACCAATTTAATTTTTTTGGCAATTAAGACTTACGGGCAAATTTGCAGAGACTCGTGTTGACATGACGTCTACGTGGCAATGTGGCAAAAAACTTTAAATACGTGACATAACTTAAAATTAAAATTTTAAATGTTTGTATTAATGAGAATATAAATAAATGAATCCAAATAAAAAGAAAAAATGAAATTAAGATACAAAATACTTGCATTAATAAGAACATAAATGAATCCAAATATGATAAACACAACCTTTTTACCATAAAAAATTTAATAATCCATTTTATCATGAAATTAAGACGTGGGATTTTGAAAAAATATTTGGAAATTTAATTCTTATTCCAATTGAAAAAAAAAAATCAATTATCTTTCAGTAATAGATGACATGTCCCAAAGGTATTTACCAATTCCAACCAAAGCTTAGAATTGTTGTAAATAAGTGCGTAAAATAAAAGACGGGATTTGTTCACCCAGTTCGTCGAGAACGACTACGTCTAGGGGCGAGCCAAGCCAGGAGTTTCACTAATATTCTTGTGTATAAGTAAGTACAATTATGAGTACAATAGTCTATTTATAAGAATAAAATCCTAGTCTAAGATATGAAACTCATTGGGTTATTGGTCCATTAGTAATGTCCACATCAAATCTTCTAGATTTGGAATAATAAATCTTCTAGATTTACAACACTTCCCCTTGGACATTACGACATAACATAAATGTATTGTCATAAAAACTCCACGTGCTAGGTATCGGTCAAATAATAAGTTAGGGAGGAATGTAATCGATCTTCTAGATCAAATCTTCTAGATTCATTTCGGGGTTACCGCTCCCCCTGAAGACAACAATATTTTGAGTCTTTGCATCCCAATACCACGAACGTACTTTTCAAAAGTAGATATAGGTAAGAATTTAGTAAACAGATCTGCTAGATTGTTACTAGATTGCACCTTTTAAATGGTAATCACGTTACTCTTCTGGAGTTCGTATGGGTAGAAAAACTTAGGTGAAATATGTTTCGTCAGGTTTCCCTTGACGTACCCATTACTCATTTGTGCGATACAAATTGCGTTGTCTTCAAATATAACGTTGGGATGTGTATCGCCTTTAGCGATACCACACGAGTCACCAATGTGTTTTACCAAGGATCTTAACCAAACACATTCTCGTGCGGCTTCAAACAAAGATATTATCTCTGAGTGGTTTGAAGACGTGGTAACCATGGTTTGTTTAACCGATCTCCATGAGATCGCGGTACCACCATAGAAAAAAAGTAACCAGTCTGGGATATGGCGTTGTGGGGATCAGACAAATAGTCAGCATCCGCATAACCTACTAAGGCCTTGTCTTGGTTCTTTCGGTAAAATAGTCCAAGATCTTGAGACCCTTGGAGGTACCGTAGAACATGCTTAACACCATTCCAATGTCTCCTTGTAGGAGAAGCGCTATATCTTGCAAGCAAATTGACAGCAAATGCAATATCCTGCCGAGTGCAATTTGTGAGATAGAGCAATGCTCCGACAACGCTAAGATAAGGAACTTCTGGCCCCAGAATTTTTTCTGAATCTTCTCTTGGTCTAAATGGGTCCTTATCCACTTCGAGGGATCGGACAACCATAGGGTTGCTAAGTGGATGAGATTTATCCATGTGAAATCTCTCAAATACCTTATTCACGTAGGTTGACTGATGTATAAGAATTCCTTCTGGGAGATGCTCGATCTACAGGCCGAGGCAGTACTTGGTTTTACCCAAGACTTTCATTTTGAATTCGACTTTCAAGATTGAACTGGCTTCTTCAATCTCTTTGCATGTTCTGATTATGTTCAGGTCATCAACATAGACGGATATGATGCAAAAACTATTTTGCGATATCTTCGTGAATACGCATGAGAAAGCTTTATCGAACGTATATTCATTCTTCTGAAGAAATTCACTAAGTCGGTTGTACCACATGAGGCCCGATTGTTTCAGGCCATACAACGACTTCTGCAGTTTTATGCTATACGTACTGCAATTTTCATCATCCCTCATCTAAGGAATGTCAAATCCATCTGGTATTTTCATATAAATGTCGGCATCGAGTGATCCGTATAAGTACGTGGTTACTGTGTCCATTAATCTCATTTGGAGATTCATTTTAACTGCCAAAGATATCAAGTAGTGGAACATTATTGAGTCCATGACGGGAGAATATGTTTGATCGAAATCAATCCCGAGTCTCTGCGAAAACCCTTGAGCTACAAGCCTCGTTTTATACCTCTCCATAGTATTGTTCTTATTTTATTTTCGTACAAATATCCATTTATATCTTACAGGGATAGCGCGCGCGGGTGTACGAACGAAAGAGTCAAATACTTATCTTTTGTTAAGCGATGCGAGCTCTGCTTCAATTGTCTCTTTCCATTTTACCCAATCGGAGCGCTTCCGGCACTCAACGATAGTTTTGGGTTCTGGATACGGATCATTAATGGAAAGAGCAAATGACGCTGCAAAATGTGTCGTCGACGATAGTAATATTTATATTACATATTTTCTCCCGTATCTGTGAAGTTCACAGAGACTTCGACGTTTACGTCAACCAGAACTTCCTCATTTCCCATTGTACTTGGGTCTGGTCGTTCTGCGGTCCTAGTGCATTGAATATTTTGTGCACGTGCTTCATCACTAGGATGCTCGTCTCCTAGAGACTTTGAGTTATCTAGACGAATCTCTTCTAGAGATTTTACATTAGGTTGACCAGATTTGCTAGCTTTTCATTTAGGTGTATTACTATCTCTTGAGGGTCCTTTACGCTTCTGGCGTGTGGGGGCATGAGTACTTGTTTTGCTTGGGACCTCAACCCTTTGGGGAGCATTTACTGCAGGTATATGCGATTTAGTTACACCTCTATGGTCAGTGAACGCGTCTGGCAAATTGTTTGCTAAATATTGCAAGTTAATGATCTTCTGAACTTCTAGTTCAGATTGATTAGTGTGTGGATCTAGATACTGAAGATTACTTACATTCCACGTAAGCTCTCGGCATTTATTCAATTTTGAATTCAGATCTCCCCCTAATGTCGGGAATAATCTTCATCGAACGTGCAATCAGCGAACCGGGCCGTTAATTGATCCCCGGATAAAGGCTCGAGGTATTTCACGATGGATGAAGAGTTAAATCCGACGTAAATACCGAGTTTCCTTTGTGGGCCCATAGAGGTCCGCTTTGGTAATGTTATCGGAACATATACCGCACATCCGAAAATTCGCAGATGGGAAATACTAGGTTCTTTCACACGCACTAACTGTAGGAGGAATGATCATTATATGCAGTTGGACGGATTTGTATTAAGTGTGATGCATGTAGGACTGTATGCCCCCAGCATGAAGTGAATAGTTTAGAGTTCATAAGTAATGGTCTCGCGATTAGTTTGATACGTTCTATTAGCGCCTCAGCAAGACCATTATGGACGTATGGGACCGAATGCTCCACTTTAATTCCCAGAGCCATACAGTAATCTGTAAAAGCTCTCGAGGTAAACTCGGCAGTATTATCCATGCGAATGGATTGGATAATCTGGGAACTGAGCTCGAAGCTCTATAGTTTTCCAATGAGCTCTGCATGAGCTTGATTGCGGGTAGATGATTAGGCGTGAAATTGTTATGTTTTGATGCCCAAATTACTCATGTTTTGAGTGTTTTCGAATAGTGCTTAGAGTCAAATGAGCATCATTTCTATACATTGATAAATTTGTCTCTTTGGTACTCATAGATGGATAGAGGGCGAAAAGAGGAGTTCGTAGGACTTTGAATCGACTCAAACGGATGCCCGGATGAGAAGATATTGAAGAAATACGATTGGTATTAGTGCGGACGAGGAAAAGTATCATTTGGAAGGGTTAGAGATCACTCGAGCGCATAGCTCGAGCGCAACCGCTCGAGCGAATCACTCGAGCACGCAAAACATACAGAACCATTCTTGCGCTCGAGCAGCTCGAGCGCCACCGCTCGAGCGAATCGCTCGAGCGCCCAAAAGTAACAGTGTAATTCCAGCGCTCGAGCAGCTCGAGCGCGACCGCTCGAGCGAATGCACCATTCGAGCTACACTGCTCGAGCGGGACCGCTCGAGCGTTTTGCTCGAGCGCCCCTATACTTTTGCCTCCGGATTCGTATTTTCGGCCCATTAACTCCCGTTTCGACCCGGTGCCTATATATACCTCTTCCAAACACGAAACATAAGATCCCAACTTTTAGAAATAATTTTAGACTTAGTTTTTGGAGAGGAAGAAGGAGAGCAAGCTTTATTTTACGTTTTGTTGAGGTTTTACATTCGAATTCTTAGTTTCTTTTTAGTTCGTTACTTTAAACGCTTTTAATTTCGTTTTAGTTAATTCAATTTGAGTTCTTCGTATTTATTTTCTTTCAAACCCTAGTTTATGTTTATTATTTTCTTTATTCAATTCATTATGTTTATGTTCGTCGTTTCTTTTATTGCTTTTATTTTTGTTAAAACCATGTCCGGCTAAAACCCTTGTATGCTTGGGTTAGGATGAACTCGTAGAAGTAGGATGTGGGTACGTAATTAGAGTAACTTGTGACGTTAGGTTTTAATTCTCTTAATTAATGAATGCTTAAAATTAATCTAGATTTTACTCTTGAGTTTCGTTCGAAAGGTGTTAGAGAGAGGACGACCGTATCACTCTTTAACAACGAGTAGGCTTAACGAGGGGGTTTAGGAAAGGTTAATTCATCTACCGGTTTAGCGAAGGAGGACGACCGCATCACCTTAGTTAAATTAGGGTCTCTTTAATTAAGCACTATCTATTAACTTGTTAGTGGATTAGTGAAGTCGATTGATAGGATAAAGTATTAGGGTGAGAAATCTTGAGCTTTCATTCTACGATCTTTTACTTAGGTTAATTCTTGGTTGTTACGATTACTTTGATTATGTACCTGCTTCGTTAGTATACGTAGGGATTCCTATCCTGAGCATCACCATCTCTCATTAGAAAACAACCCGTAGTTAATTCGTTCTTTTTCATTCTTTAGTTTACTTAGTTTAATTCAGTCTTTTAATTAATCTTTCAAAAACCCAAAAAAAACATTACACTCATATTAACTACGACGCGTAGATCTTCAGGGATCTATTCGCATACATACCATCCCTTGGGTTCGATAATACTTGGTCCCTATACTTGCCCATACTACAGTGAACCCGTTCTCTTGCGGGGTAGCTACTAGTAGAAGCTAGTGTAGTCGCTTCAAGTCAATGGCGCCGTTGCCGGGGACGGCGTTGTATGTTTGAATAGGACTTGTAGATAGCTTAGTAGTTAGTAGTGGGTGATTTAATTTCTGTTTTTATTTTTATTTTTTGTATTCATTCGGCAGTTGCGTTGTGACCTTTCTGCTAGTGTGTCAGGTTTATGAAAACACGCTCACAAGGGAATACGAGTGAAGAGAGATTACCTGCAGACCCTGAGACAATAGCCAGAAGGAACCGAGCCTTCTTGAGAAGGATAAACGCTGCCGACTTAGGGAAGGGACCAATGGACCTCAATAATGAGTTCGACAATGCTGCTAACGAGTTCAATCAGGCAGTAGACCGGGTTGATGGCTCTGGAGGGAGTGGTGGTCAGAATCAAGACCAGTTCATAGATAGTAGTAGCCAGAACCCGGGTGCACAAAATGTAAACAATCCAGCTCAGAATCTTGTCCCAAATACTCAGAACAACCCTGCTTACCCACAAAACCCGAATAACCCTTTCCATAACCCAGCATACCAACATTACCCATACCCACCATACCCTTATCCACCATACCCGTATCCTCCACCTCCTGTCTATAACCAACCACCTGTGTACCAACAACCTCCAGTTCAAAACATACAAGGACCACCTGTCGCTCCTCAGCCTGCGCCTCAGAACGTAGATCATAACATAGCGATTAGAGGGAGGTTTGCAGCGCAGCCACAGCGGTACTATGATGGAGTGGCTTTGCCTCCAGTTGAGGCAAACAACTTCTCGATATCACCGGGGATTTTAAAGCTGCTGACCGAGAATCAGTTCAAAGGGGTGATCGGGAAGGAGAATCCTCACACACATCTGAGGAGCTTTCTCATGATAGCCTCCACATTTAATTATAATGGCATGTCTGAAGATGCCAAGAGGCTTAGGCTGTTCCCATTCTCACTGACGGGAATAGCCAAGGAATGGTATGATAACACGCTCCCACGGGGAGGTGTTAATACATGGGCCGAGCTCGAGCGTCTGTTCCTCGAGCGATTCTACCCTCCATCAAGAACGATTAAAGCGAGAATTGAGATCTCTTCCTTTCGCCAGAAATCTGGAGAGGATTTACGCCAGGCGTGGGAGAGATACTCGAATATGTTGATCGAGTGCCCGCAGCACGGGTACAACGAGGGAGATATAATGGCATTCTTCTATAGTGGTGCCAGCAAGGATGGTCAAGCCCATTTAGACGCCTGTGCGGGTGGAGCATTCCTCAACCAAGGCATAGAGAGGTGTAGGGAGATCGTTGACAACATTGTCACGAATGCCGGTGCTTGGGGTGTGGATGCAGATGTGCAAAGAGTGCATCAGGTGGAAGAGGGAGAAGGAACTAGAAGGCTGCTGATGGCCATGATGGAGAAGATCAACAACCTCGAGTTGGGGAAGAGTTTGGGTGGAGAGCATGCAGTGGAGAATGAGAGAGTAGACCAACCCAGTGGACAACAAGAGGTAGCCAATTACATGGGAGGTCCATATTACAATCAGAATGGCTACCAAGGTGGAAATCAATATGGAAGGCCTTCTTATGGCCAACCATTTGTGCCTCCAGGCCCTCAGCCACTTCAAAATCAATGGAGGAACACACAAGGAGTTCAAGGAAGCCAGCAGCCTCCTCAAAACACATGGAGGAGGAATGATAATTTTTCTTATGCTAACCCAAAAGCTGGTGTTACTGTTCCTGCAGGTGTTGATCCGGGGTCTAAACCTCCTGGTGGAGAAGGCGGTGCATCAACCGAGGAGATGTTGAGAGCGATCCTTCAGAAGGTGGAGGAAGGGAGCAAGAGATTGTCATCCTTGGAGTACGATGTGAAGGAGTTGCATAAGAAGGGTGATCATCGAGATCAAGAGCTCCAGAAGATGAATGTTGAGTGGACTAGAACTCAACAAGAGAACAATCGAAGGTTCACCTCTTTAGAGCTCCAGATGAGCCAGATTGCAAAATCAGTGAATAGAATGCCGGAGGGGAATCCGAAAGAGCAGTGCAAGGCGATCCAGCTTAGAAGTGGAACCAATTATGAAGGTCCTCAGATGCCTGCTGATTCTGAGACGCCCCAAGTTGAGAAGGGGATTGAAAGTAAAGGGATTGAGAAGCATGAAGATATGGATGAGTCCCAGAAGGGCAAAGGCATTGAGGAGGTTGAGAGAGTTCCTAAGTGGAAAAAGGCAAAGGAAGCAAGGGAGAAAGTGAAAGAAACAGAAAGAGATGAGTGGGGGGTACCCAAATCGGTGATACCTGTCCCATATCCACAGCGCTTCATGAAAAAGAAGCTCGATGAGAAATTCGCTAAGTTCCTTGACGTTTTTAAACAATTGCACATTAACATTCCTTTTTATGATGCTTTGGAACAGATGCCGCATTATGCGAAGTTTCTGAAGGACTTGATTGCAAAAAGACGGCGAGTGGATGAGCCGAAGTTGGTGCAGCTGAACCACGAGGTGAGTGCACTAGTGCACAAGGCGCTTCCACCAAAGCTGAAGGATCCCGGGAGCTTCACCATCCTATGTGACATTGGGAACGGGATCAAGAAGGGAGCGTTGTGCGACCTTGGAGCAAGCATCAATCTCATGCCGTTGTCGCTTTTCAAGAAGTTGGAAGGTGGTGAACTTCAACCCACAATGATGACGCTTCAACTTGCCGATCGGTCCATTACTCGACCTCAAGGTGTTGTTGAAGACGTCCTAGTGAGAGTTGGAGATCACATCTTTCCAGCCGACTTTGTAGTGCTAGAGATGGAGGAAGATGAGCACGTACCCCTGATCTTGGGAAGACCGTTCTTAGCTACGGCGGGGATGGTGCTAGACGTGGCGAATGGGAAGATTACATTGAAGGTTGATGATCAAGAAGTGAAGATCTCCCTATATGAAGCCATGAAGCACCCGAAGGAGGATGAGAGCTTGTATTGCATGGATGCAATTGATCCTCGTGTTGAAGACACGCCTTCTATCCCTAATCCTTCTGATATTCATGATTTTGTTAGTCCTTCAATTGATAATTTAACCCATGAGCGTTATGATCTTGATTATTTTGATAGGGATGAAGTGAAGAAATTGAAGGATAAAGAGGTGAAAAGTGTGGACGTGGTCCAGTTAGAAGGGAAAGGAGGAGATAAGAAGAAAAAGTTCAAACTCAAGAACTTGTTTGGTAAGACTCCTCCAGATAGAGGCAAGAAGGAGTTGAGACCCATAACACTTGGGGATGAGAAGAGAGCAAAGGGGCTCATGATGGTGGGGCATCAAGGAAAGAAGTTCAAACACCACTCTTATGAGAGTAAGGGAGGTAAATTTGAGTATGATGTCCCATAAGCTCCTTTGAGCTTGGTCCGGCATGAGGACCTTAAAAATAGCGCTGAATGGGAGACAACCCATTTTTATTTGCTTTCATTTATTTTTAGTGTCTTTTTATATTATTAGGGTGTTTAGAATCGTATGTTTAACCTCGTACTCGAGAGCTTTATTTTGTAGGCTTGTCTCTAAAGGAGTAAAGGAACCAAAGAAGTGGAGATTGAAGGAACCAACTTGAGACAAGGGAATGTGCAAAGCTACTGAGAGAAATTGAATTATTTGGTTGAGGTAACCCACAACCCCAAACTTAGACCTCTAGCAAGGTCGAAGTTTGGGGGGTGGAGTTTCTTTTTATGATTACATTGCACATGCATGCACGCCCTTATCTTTGAGTTGAGTTTGATTGATTATTGGTGCCTTGAGATGCTCCTTGGGCTATTATTAATTTGTTTTGTTACTCAACATTTTATGCCTATCAATCACCTTATGCTTGTTGATTGCTATCTTTGAGTATGATTTAATGAGTAGGGTGAATTGTGAGGCTGAGTTAGGAGTTTTCTTGTGTGAGTGTTTGAGTTAGAGTTGATTTGAGAAAGAACTTGTATGCTTGTGAATTTTTCTTTTGAGTACTTGTGTGATGATTGTGAGAATGCACTAGGACTAGCATGGATGTGAAAGCCGTGAGATTTGAGCCTTACGAGATTTAAATGCATGATTTAATCTCTTCGTTTGTGAGTGAATCGTCACCTTAGAGGATGCTAGAACTTGCATGTGCTCTTGCTTCTTGATTGTGTCTAGTTTGATATGCCGAATGTGATCTTAGGCCATCTTTGATTTAATTGAGTCACTTAGCCAAAATTTTCCTTACCAATGACATTGATCCCTTGTTAGCCCCTTTGAGCCTAGAGCCTATTTTATTTGCTAGCACATATGAACACTATTCCAATTCCTAAGCCTTTTTGTCCCAATTTGAGTGGAGAATAGGAAAGTGTGAATATGAAGGGAGTGAATTGAGTTGAAAAAAGGAGAAGGTTGTATGTTGAGTGAATATGAGAAAAGGTGTGATGAAGTTTTGAGATGTGGGAAAAAAAAAAAAAAAAATTTGAGAATGAGCAAAAGAAGAAAAAAATGAGCTCATGTGTTGTGCAAAAAAAAAAAAAAAAAAATGATGAAGTGATTGAAAAAGTGAAAAAGAGAGAAAGAAAAAAAAAATTGAAGTGTTGAGAGAATTGAAAGCGAAAGTGTAGTGATTGAATATGTTTGAAGTAGATCGTTTTTAATCTCGAATTACCGAAGTTTTGAATTTCTATTCTCCATTCACTTGAGTCACTTACCCCATATTGTTATCCCACCCGTCCAAAGAGCCTACATTACAACCTTTTGAAAGTCCTTTTTGATTCGGCATGGATTTTTAGAGTATGGTAGAAGTTGAGAGCATTTACAAGCCTATGGCTGCCAATATGTGTGATTGATTGATTGAGTGAGTCCCTTAAACACTTTTATACACTTGTGAGGGAGTGAAACACATCGTTGAGTGCACATCCATGCTTGATCTTGGTGTTTCTTGTTATTATTGCATGAGTACGATAAAAGAAAGTGAGTGAGTATACGGGTGATTGATCTTTGAAGCTCGAGTCCAATTACTTGCATGATTTGATTCTTGATTCATTCCTAACAATTTCACTTGACTTATTATTTCGTTGCTTGAGGACAAGCAACATGGTAAGTTTGGGGGGGTTGATTAGGCGTGAAATTGTTATGTTTTGATGCCCAAATTACTCATGTTTTGAGTGTTTTCGAATAGTGCTTAGAGTCAAATGAGCATCATTTCTATACATTGATAAATTTGTCTCTTTGGTACTCATAGATGGATAGAGGGCGAAAAGAGGAGTTCGTAGGACTTTGAATCGACTCAAACGGATGCCCGGATGAGAAGATATTGAAGAAATACGATTGGTATTAGTGCGGACGAGGAAAAGTATCATTTGGAAGGGTTAGAGATCACTCGAGCGCATAGCTCGAGCGCAACCGCTCGAGCGAATCACTCGAGCGCGCAAAACATACAGAACCATTCTTGCGCTCGAGCAGCTCGAGCGCCACCGCTCGAGCGAATCGCTCGAGCGCCCAAAAGTAACAGTGTAATTCCAGCGCTCGAGCAGCTCGAGCGCGACCGCTCGAGCGAATGCACCATTCGAGCTACACTGCTCGAGCGGGACCGCTCGAGCGTTTTGCTCGAGCGCCCCTATACTTTTGCCTCCGGATTCGTATTTTCGGCCCATTAACTCCCGTTTCGACCCGGTGCCTATATATACCTCTTCCAAACACGAAACATAAGATCCCAACTTTTAGAAATAATTTTAGACTTAGTTTTTGGAGAGGAAGAAGGAGAGCAAGCTTTATTTTACGTTTTGTTGAGGTTTTACATTCGAATTCTTAGTTTCTTTTTAGTTCGTTACTTTAAACGCTTTTAATTTCGTTTTAGTTAATTCAATTTGAGTTCTTCGTATTTATTTTCTTTCAAACCCTAGTTTATGTTTATTATTTTCTTTATTCAATTCATTATGTTTATGTTCGTCGTTTCTTTTATTGCTTTTATTTTTGTTAAAACCATGTCCGGCTAAAACCCTTGTATGCTTGGGTTAGGATGAACTCGTAGAAGTAGGATGTGGGTACGTAATTAGAGTAACTTGTGACGTTAGGTTTTAATTCTCTTAATTAATGAATGCTTAAAATTAATCTAGATTTTACTCTTGAGTTTCGTTCGAAAGGTGTTAGAGAGAGGACGACCGTATCACTCTTTAACAACGAGTAGGCTTAACGAGGGGGTTTAGGAAAGGTTAATTCATCTACCGGTTTAGCGAAGGAGGACGACCGCATCACCTTAGTTAAATTAGGGTCTCTTTAATTAAGCACTATCTATTAACTTGTTAGTGGATTAGTGAAGTCGATTGATAGGATAAAGTATTAGGGTGAGAAATCTTGAGCTTTCATTCTACGATCTTTTACTTAGGTTAATTCTTGGTTGTTACGATTACTTTGATTATGTACCTGCTCCGTTAGTATACGTAGGGATTCCTATCCTGAGCATCACCATCTCTCATTAGAAAACAACCCGTAGTTAATTCGTTCTTTTTCATTCTTTAGTTTACTTAGTTTAATTCAGTCTTTTAATTAATCTTTCAAAAACCCAAAAAAAACATTACACTCATATTAACTACGACGCGTAGATCTTCAGGGATCTATTCGCATACATACCATCCCTTGGGTTCGATAATACTTGGTCCCTATACTTGCCCATACTACAGTGAACCCGTTCTCTTGCGGGGTAGCTACTAGTAGAAGCTAGTGTAGTCGCTTCAAGTCAGTAGACAGCTAACAGGCATATGTCCACCTAGTGGAGGCATCAATAAGGACCATGAAATACCGAAATGGTCCTGATGCTGGGTGAATTGGTCCGCAAATGTCTCCTTGAATTCGTTCAAGGAAAACTGGAGACTCTAGTCCAACCTTAGTGCGCGACGGACGCACTATTAACTTACCCTTAGAACATGCATCACAAATAAATTTATCAACAGGAAAGATTCTATTATTTGATAATATTATGATCAATTGAATTAGATAGAATCCTACGTATCATATATTGTCCTGGATGACTTAACCGTTGATGCCATAATTTAAAGAAGTTCGAGTCATGAAATTTCATAGTAATGGCTAGATGGAGATTGGACGACCGGATGTAGGAAAAATAAAATCCGGGGGAGAAGAAAGGAAACAATAAATCATTATTGATTATGAGTTTGGTACCCACGGGGAGGACAATGGGAGCTCTTCTGGAGCCCACTATCAACCTACTATCATTACTATTATAGTTATACTCCCCTTACGTTTTAACAAGTTATGAAAATACAAGTTATGAAAATACTTCCTATCTCTTAAGATTGTATGAGTGGTGGTGCTATCTACCAAACATAAATCACAATCTCAATCCATCATGCCAGAGGAAATAGCCCAAACCTAATAGTTGATATGTTTACTAGCCATGTATAGTAATATCCAAGTAAATTTAATGGACAGCGTTAAGGTAAACATATCAAAGCTAAAACATAATATCATCCATAATATAAAGTATCCGAAAGAAAGGATCCATAAAATTATTTTAATAAAAATAAAATACTAAAACAATCAAATACGCAAATCACTCATCATCTCCAAAGTCCTTGAGCTTGATGCCCAAAGGATCGACGTTGTCTTGGTCGAAGTCTGCTTCAGGCAGGCTAGCTTGGTGAGATTCGACTCTAGGGGCCTTCCCCTTGTCGTCCTTCTGCTGCTTTTGATAAGCCTCAACCAAGTGCTGGGGAGTACGACACGTGCGAGACCAATGGCCTCTGCATCCGCATCTGTAGCAGGACTGCTCAACCTTTTCTTGATTGCCAGATTTTTAAAGAGCGAAATTCGAGGTTCTGTGACCACCGAATATACTACGACCTCGGCCTTTAGCCCAGATCATCTTACTCGCTCTCCCCCTTCCACGTTTGCAATCAATCATATAATTGTCCCTATACTGCTGCTGGAGTATAAGGTTGCTAGCGTGGAATGTTGACATATTGTTCTGCATCAACTTGGTTACAATACGGTGCAAAGCAAAGTTGTACTCGGTTATAAACTTAAGGTCTTAATAATGGAGTCTCAACCAATCGTATTGTACCGGAGGGAGGAGTATATCATTTTGTTGTTGGAAACGGTCCTACAGGGAGTTCCACAACATTCTGGGGTCCCTGAATGAGGATCTGTAATGAATTCATCACTCAGGTGATTCGTGAGAAAAATCAACGCTCTCGCCTTCAGGGCGTTAGTGGATTTCGAACTTTCGAGAATTATTTCGCTCAATTCATTTAAAGCTAGATGGAGATTTCGGTATCTAGCGCCCATGTAAGGTAGTTATTACCAACGAGAGCAAGCTCATCGAATTATTTCATGGTAATATCAGACATTTTTCACTATGATTTTAAGTGACATGGTAAGAGTTGTGACCAATTTATTGACAACGGAGAAAGAAGGATTTATTTTATTATTCTAGAGCACATAGAAGCAAGAATTGGACGTCGTCTACCCAAAGCATAAATTACGGTCCGACAAGTACTGGATGCCGCCTACCCGGGCATGATATGCGGACTATAAGCAATAAACTATGTGCAGGAGTAATAATGCATGTAAGATAATTAAATCATAAAGACATGCATATTTACCAATTTAGTTTGAACGATAATCACATGAAAATAATTTCAAAGAAAATTTACGACTTAATAAACATGCATATTCATCATTCTAAATATTTCATGTATATTAATGAAATTTAACGAAATATTTTAGGATTTTAAGATAAATGGTATTTTGTGAAACCCATCACAAAATACACGGCCATGTGCGGTTGCGGGTGCGACTATGGGCGCCGCCTACCCGGGCAAAAATAATAATGCATGCAAGATAATTAAATCATAAAAGGCATGCGCATATATCAATTAAGCATATAAAGCAATAAATTTATTGAGAACTAATGTTAAAATTAATTCCAAAAAAAAATTGGGCTTAATTAATATGCAAGAATTATTACCTTTTAATTTTTCAAGTATTTTTCAAAACTCGATAAATTAATTTGAGGGCACAAAAATACTAGTAAAAATTATATGAGGCCCAAGTTTAATAATAAAGTTTCAATGACCCAAGATAAAATAATTAAAGAGGCCCAAGTTAATTAATTTAACTTCAATTTAATTAAAAAGGTCCAATTTGAAACGGCCCATGTTAAAAAAATTAAAGGGCCCAGGGAATAAAAGAAAATTGGCCCAGGGAGTGAAAAAGGGCCCAGGTTAAAAACAAATTAAAAGGCCCAGTTAATTTGCAAGAATTCCTTTTCGAAAAGAAATAGCCCAAGGTCCATTCTCCTTTTTCAGAAGTTCAGCCCATATTAAGGGTGTGTTTTGAAACTCTATTGCAAAATTAAAAGTGATATTAATTGATTTTTGTACTAAAATTAAAAGTGGAGAATGTTTTGAAATAAAGTGGTTTTAGAAGTGGAAGTGTTTGTAAAAAAATCAATAGTGGTTTTTGGTTTCAAAGTACAAAAGTAGTGGGTCCCAAGAGAATCAATTCTCCATAATCAAAAGCAGGTTTTTTTTTTAACTTCTTCAAAATAGATTTTAAATAATTAATGTAGTAGTTGCAAACACTTCAAAATAGATTATTTTCAAAAAATAAGCGATTCTACCTACAAAGTAGAATTTGCAAACACTCACTAATTAATAGGGTTAATTTCATATAAATTCACAACATTTATGCTTAGTATCAATTTAATCACGAACTTTTAGATTTTTGTAAAAAAAAACCCAACTTTTGACATTGTTGCAATTTAATACACGTTTTTTTTTCTTCCGGCCGGCAAACGATGATGTGGCTTGCCGGAGCGTGTGTCATCTTGCCACGTATGATTACACATGTTTACTTTATTTATTTTTTAAATCCACATCACAAGTAACACTTACAATTTAAATAACACATTTCTACTTAAAATTAAAATAGCAACCAAATAAATTAAAAAAACAACCAATATAAATTATTTGTAATAAATCTCTTAACGTTCTTAGTTTTCGAGATTTATTTGGTTGCTATATTAATTTTAAGTAGAAAGATGTTATGATGTGGATTTAAAATATAAATAAAATAAGGGATTATATATTTGTAAGTCCCGTAACTTTGCACTATTTTGAATTTGGTCCACATGAATTACACGTTTTGATTTTGGTCCCGTAAGTTTGAGATTATTTTTATTTTAGTCCTTTTACCTTGATTTTTTTGATATTGGTCCTGTAAGTTTGAATTTTTTCTAAAAGAATTTGGATTACACGTTTTGATTTTGATCCTATAAGTTTTAAAAGGACCAAAATCAAAATAATCTCAAACTTACGGGACCAAAATCAAAACGTGTAATTCATGTGGACCAAATTCAAAATAGTGCAAAGTTACGGGACTTACAAATATATAATCCCATAAAATAAACATGTGTAATCCTACATGACAAGATGACATGCACTCCGGCTAGTCACGTTATGGTTGCCGGCCGAAAGAAAAAAAAACGTGTATTAAATTGCAACATTGTCAAAGCTTGGATTTTTTTACAAAAATCTAAAAGTTCGTGATTAAATTGATACTAAGCATAAAAGTCGTGAATTTATATGAAATTAACCCTAATTAATAGGAAGGTTATGTCGCAGGATCCACCATAAACGGCGGTCGCGAAGGTCTGTCGCAAATACTGGCTTCACCAGCGCCCAAGCCGGATCACCTGCGCAGCGGACGTGCATCGGCGTGGCATGGAGGGCGCGCGACGGGCGCGATGCGGCGCGGCTGTCCCGTGAGGCGAGCGGTGTGCCTGGCACGGTAGCGATCGCACGCAGCGGCGATAGCACACGGCGGCGGGCGGCAGCGGCCGTGAGGCGACTTCGGGCGGCGACCGTGAGGCGACTTCTGGGCGAGGGCGTTTGGCGGGCGGCGGCCGTGCGCTCGTCAATTAATTTTTTTTTTCAATTCAATTCGATCCAAATTAATTGCAAATACGAAGTAAAAATCAATGCAATAATTCAAGTGCATATGAAACATAATACACATGAATCAAATAATTAGATACGACAATTAATTCACATGTTATAGAGAAAATTAATTTAGATCGTACCGATTAACAGCGGGTAGAGATTTGTGCTGATAAAGTGTTGTAAATAAGTGCGTAAAATAAAAGATGGGATTTGTTCACCCAGTTCGTCGAGAACGACTACGTCCAGGGGCGAGCCAAGCCAAGAGTTTCACTAACGTTCTTGTGTATGAATAAGTACAATTATGAGTACAATAGTCTATTTATAAGAATAAAACTCTAGTCTAAGATATGAAGTCCATTGGGTTATTAGTCCATTAGTAATGTCTACATCAAATCTTCAAGATTTGGAATAATAAATCTTCTAGATTTACAACAAGAATCACTTCTTTAAGTATAAGACTGCGAGAGCATTTTCTTTTGGTTCCGACTATATACCCCTCCGTATTTATTAGATACTCCCACCCAATTTATGTATTATTATAATATATTTATTGAATGGCTTTCATGCCCTTATTATTAAAAAAACAAAATACTGCAAATTGAATACACCCACCAAGAAGTCCAAGAGTCACGACCAAACGCAAGAAGCTACGAAAGAGTCGGAGCCGCCGCTGCAATACCGGTGTTGAAAACCTTTTTGTGGTTACACCACCATGTTATCTTTCTTACGGCGGCTTTGTAATACCGGCATTGTTTGAAAAAAATACCCGACACTGATTTTTCGAACCTGGTTTTTCAAAAAATGGTTAAAGTTTCGGCAAAAGCTTGTTGAAATGTGGTTAGGGTTTTGATAAAATCTTGTCGAAACAGAGGTTTTCGAAAAAAAAATCATTTTTCAACAAGTTTTTTCAAAACTCTAACAATTTTTCGAAAAACCAGGTTCGGAAATTTTAAGCAATTTTTTTAAACCATTATTTGTCGAATCTCATTGATGAACCCACTACTTGGCCCAGATTGAAATATTAGGGCATTAGGTCCACATATATCAACAACTCACTCATCTTCTTTGTGAAGAAAAGCCGTTACAGGTTCTTCATTGTTCTTACCATCGAGAAGTGCAACATCCAGAGAGGCTATTGTCTTCTTCCCAAGATGGAAATTCGACATACAACGCTTGATTTCATCGAGACACGGAGCAAAGAGAGTAGACCGTAAGGTCGTCGGTTGGCGGATGGGAGCAGCACCGAAAAAACTTCTGGCAGTGTGCGGCGACTTCTAGCGGGGAAGGGGAATGAGTTTTTGTGGGTATATCAAAATTTTAAAATAATATTAGAAGTAAGGGTAATGTAGGTATATTATAGGGAGTATCTAATAATTATTTAAAATATGGTAAGTATATTAAGTGGGTGGGGGTATCAAATAAATATGGAGGGTATATAGTTGGACCCTTTTCTTTTTTAAGTGATTTTGTCCACTTTGTATGTGTTTGCAGACATCCTTTAAGTTGAGATGTAAATAAGTTGAATTGAAACGGATCTCATAACATTTGATTAAACAAACTATTAGTTTAGAATTAGATTTATATTCGATTTGAAAGTGATATTCAAATCTTTCAATCCGATTTTTCTATATTTTCTATTAATTTATATAAAAAATTATTTTTTAAATGATAGGAGTATTCATTAATTATTCGGAAATGAAATATATTGATAATATATGTTAATTATCATTATATTTTAAAAAAGTAATCATCTTTTAAATTAAAAACATATCTATTAACAAATATTCGTTAATATCGAATTTGTGTCTGAATAAATTATTCAATTTAGATTTCGAACCTTTTCCTTTTACCGTCCCCCGGAAGGTCCCGTAAGTAATTTTCATGAGATGTTGGTATGGGCACATTCCTAATAAAATGTGGGGTAGCATCATCCCAAAATTTAATTGTTCACCACCTCAAAATTTTTTTTTTTTTTTTGTAACTATAGGTAGCAAGACTAGACTATCCTTTTATAATATTTTACTAAAATAAAATCAATTAGTTCACCTCCCCCTCCCCCCAAAAAAAATCTTGAATGTCCTTTTTTTGTAATCTTATTTTAAAGTTTGATATATTTGTACAATATTTGTATTCATTTGTAGTATTTTATGTATACTAGTGTTGTGTGTGTAATTAAAATGTAATAAGAACGAATATATATTGGTCACACATGTTTCTCGCGCTTTTATTCGTGTCATCGTTTTAAATTTTGTTCATTACTAGTTTTTCAAATATTTGAGAATTGTTCGAATGAAAATGTAAAACATTTAACTAGGGGTGAAAACGGATCGGATGCGGACGGATAGTGCTTATACCGTATCTTAAACCATATTTTTTTCTCGATTTCGGAGTCGGATACGGAAAAACCGGATTCGAATACGAATTCGGAATATTTGATATATGGATACGGGACAGATATCAGACGAATTCGGGCCGGATTCGAATAACTATAATCGGATAATATATTTCATACGAAAATCATCAAAATGTGATTGAAACACATAAAAAAAACCACCTATGCAATATTTCATAGAGGTTCTAATGCAAATTATAAAAATTATATCTACTGCTAATAATATTAGAATTTAGAAGGGGACTCACCATGATTTACCTCCTCCACCCAATCCTGTCGGGCCAGGGGGTGGGGGCCCTGGGGGCGAGGGCTTCGCCTTTTGCTACAAGAATTTAGAAGGGGACTGATATTATATTATTATATATATAATATATATATATATATATATATATATATATATTAATATAAAATAAAATATATTTAAAAAATCCATATATCTGGATTTGATATCCGGATAATATCCGATAAAATATGGTAAATGTCTAATACGGTCGGATTTTTGTATTCCGAATCTGAAGTCAACTATCCGTATCTGATTTCGTATCCGCTCGGATACTAATTTTTTATACTGAATTCGATACCGACCGGATACGGCACCGGATCGGCCGGGAAATATCCGATCCGTTTTCACCCCTACATTTAACTAATGTTCAAAAGAAATAATCCGAACACTTGGTTCTTATATTTTTGTCGAACATAATTTAAATGTTCGAATAGATCGCGATTGCATCCATCAATTGCTCGGTAACCCGGAAAAGAGCAAATTCGTACGAAAATTTACCTTTACACATGGAACAATGGGGAGGGGAGATGAAATGATAAATGACACACACAGTGTGATGACGGCGCACTCCACGGAGGGGAGACGGTGGCGTTGACGATGGTCGGTGGTGGTGGAGTGTTGGCACGTTTTTTGTGAATTTTGAAAGAGGGGTGAGAATGCAAATGAAAAAATATGCATAGAATGAAGGGTTATGTTATGTAGGGTAATTTGTTGGAGGTGAACTGTACCGTGGTGAACTGAATCAAGGAGTGAACAATCAAATTTTGGGGTTGGAAAGTTCTGTTCCCCAAAATGTGATTGGGTCAAACCTATATAAAAGCCCAGCCCTCCATATGTAGTCCCATTAATTAAACCCATTCTTAAATTTATATTATTGGGCCAAACCTACATAAAGGCCTAACCCATTGTCTCCATTATCATCGTAACTTCACAAATTTTTATCTATTAAATAACTAATACAGAAACCAAATCCAAATTATAACTTTCTTCTTTCACACAGTACCACCATTAAAACCATTCTGCTTACTTACCTAACAAATAAAAAGAAAGTTGAATTCCCATATTACTTCTCAACTTTCCATACTATACATAAATTTGATAAGACAAAGAGAGCCAGAAACATACAACAAAACATTAATAATTATACTTAAAAGTTGTCAAAAAGGGGATAAAAAAACTAGGAAGACCAATCCCATACTCTTTCTGGGAATAAAAACACACCTAAACAGAAGCAGATTAGAGTCTTCTAACAACAACAGGCTATTTGTCCAAGCACCTACTTCTGACAAACAAAACAAGGTTAACGGAATCCACGAAACGACGATTTTCTGATTCACGGATCACCGGGACACCAAAACAGCAGTTTTCCCGGTCATTGGCTGAAGACTAGCGGCATTTTCCAAGCGTTCCCAAACTTCCTTGTGTTTCTGGATGGCCAAATTTTTATGTTGTTGTTCTTCCTTGTAACTCGAAATGCAAGCAGCGACTAACGCATCGTCCATCTCGGCCACTATTCTTTTCACGTTGAGCGTTAAGTTGAGCACGCCTTGGTTCCAGTGGTTATGTACATTAGATTCCAGAGCTGGGAATATTATTGGTAGTATAACTTCCCGGTTATGTGCAATTAGGGTCACTACTTGATCGTTATTCCACAGGAAAAGAGTTCGCTCAGCTACCTGAAACATTTGAAACACAAATCTTTATACCTTTGAATATTTCAAAATTAAAACGGACGTTAAGAATAATGGAGGAGGTTGTTGTTAAGGAAATAGAAATGAACAAGATTTCTTGAAAATTTATCATGGGAAATAAATTTCCTTTCACACTAAAATAATTGTAGGCAAAAGCACGTAAAACACATTTTAGAGACGAAAAAGTATTTAATGCTTCCACAGTTACTATCCTAAAACAGTGTAGATGGAACATGGGAAGGAAAATTCCTTTTACAATAAAAAATATTGCAGGCAATTAGAGCGAAATAGTATTAATGCTCAAACCGTCACTATCCTAGCCTAGTTTATGCATTTTTTTTCACTCTTATAAGCAAAAAAACCTATTAGTGTACCCAACATTTCTAAAATACCACAAATACTATTTCAGAAATTGCTCAAAGTTCTATCACTTAACCTTTTGAGTAGTTTACAGAGCGTATGAAAAAAGGACACACAAACACAAGCATACATTTACAGGGCTTTTAAAAGCAAAAATTGAAACTAAGCGAATTTGATTATCCAGAAATATAAAGACTAAACCGAGCAACTTATGTTTGTTTTAGAAAATACACATGCTAGGGTTTATATACGAAACGCATACATTGCGTGCACAGCAAGTTTTCAACACGTGGAAACTACTCCGCGTTGTCCATTTATGATACAACCTATCAAGACTTCTTAAAAGCTATCTTAAAAGCTATAGAAGTTTCACATCAATTAATCAATGCCACCATGCAAGAAAGCAACTATACGTAAACCTTTATACTTCTCATCAGAATCAGTTAACAATAACAAGTAAACAGCTATGGATAAGCAATAGACCAGATGTACGGATAACACGTGTCATCATTAAATACAAACAAGACGTTACTATGAGAAAAAGAAACCGTTACCTGAAAATGGGAGCTATTTATGCAGCGTCCTAGACGCCAAAACAACGGGACCATGACCTTTTGGAACTCGGGCATGCTAATTGCTTCCAGAATCTCCTCCACCTCGCCCAAAAACATCACCTCCTTCTGGCTATTGGTGATTGGCCAATATTTCAATAGCCCCGTAATCACACTGCTCGCCAGCTTTGGTTCCTTCTCGATAAACTGACTCACACAATACGACAACTGCTGAAAGTAAAGCCCCAACGACTTTGGCTTGTGCAGAGGAATCAGTGCCCTCGAAAGAAAGATCTTGTGCTCCTCTTTTAGAGGCAAAGCAAATCCCGTGATCACACTCCCGAAAATCTCCAACAACTCAGCAATCCCGTTATGTTTCTCCACCTCGAAGACGAACCTATAAAACACATTGCTCATACACTTCCTGATGAATGGCCGATGAACCATAAACTTCCCGTATATCCTATGGAGAATCGCCTTCAAACAGTCCCTTTCCCGGGGATCCTCCGAATCAAACAAGTCGATAACACTCAGAATGAAGGAATGATTTATGTACTTCTTTGCAACTTTTGCTTCCAAAGAAGTTGAAGTCACAAACTTGAGTAAGAAATCATATACTATCTGCAAGTGTGACCAAGCAGGATCGAATGTGGGCTCATCATCATTGTCGTTTTCGCCTGAACTAGAGTTACTAGACCTACTAGGCGGGAAGACACGGAATAAGTTAACAGAACACATTTTGCAAGTTGCTAAAATTGCAGGCTCGGTGAATTTGGGGGGGTTCTGTGATACAAAGTCGAAAAGCTCAATCAATGTGGCTCGTTTGAGCTCCTTTTCTTGAACATTTTTCATTGGATCAGTGAAATCAAACACTACACAGCAAAGACTCAGCTTACTTATGAAAAGACTCATCTTTTCTGAACTCGCAACGTCCTTGAATGCGAGCAATGGCTCGATTCCAGCGATCACACAGGCGGGAAAGACAGCGGCTGATGCCCGTTTGGCAGCAGGGCTGTCATTGGCCCGGCCTGAGCCCGATTCAGGGCCCAAATTAGGGTTTCTAGCAGAATCTTGATCGGATTTTGGGGATTTCCGGGGGAGTTTGCCAAGAATTTGCTTCCACATTCTGAATTCTGGCTATTACCTCAAATGGTGAAAAGGGAGAAAGACAATTGCCAAAAAGACTGAAACTTTATTAGGGTTTCAAATTAAAGGCATTTTGAGTACAGTTGTGAGGGTGGAAGTAAAAATGCAAAGATTGGGGATCTGAAAAAAAATCAAAAGAAAACACTCCTCGATTGAAAATGCCCTATAATTAATCGCACAAATTACACAAAGATGAGATCTTTAAACAATTTCTGAGCAAATTAGATCGGAAAAACGAAAAAAACCCTAGAATTTCACCAATGAATCAAAATTCCAAACACGGTCCACCATTGTAGAAACCACAATTCAAAAAATTAACCCCACAAATGAAAGATTCCTCATATGCACACACATTCATGTACACATAAACACTAATCTATGCATGTGTGTTTTTTCAGGGTTTAGAGAGAGAGAGAGACTGAATTCGTCTAAAGGGGCTGGAGAAAAAAGTTGCAGAAATGAAACAAATCCTAGGAATCAACAAATAGAGCTAGAGAGAGAAAAAGGCACAAACACACATGCAGAATTCAGGGGAAAAAAGATGGATCTTCAGCTACATATACATTGTATATATATGCAAATGAAATGTATGTACTTTTAGAGCTGTGGGTGTTTGAAAAAACCTACGGAATTTGCCATTGATGGATGGATAGTTGAAAACGGAGACATGAAATTCAATAATTTCATCAGGACTTCTTTTGTTTGATTCTTCCTTTCTTTTGAGAAATTTTCCAAGAAAAAAAGAAGAACAAATAAAAGAAAATTAGAAATGATGATTTCCGCTTTTACACTGTTGTGCAGAGTGCAGATCAACCATCATCCATATGAATTATGACTTTGGATTTTTCCCCTTTTCCTTTCTTTTTTTCAGTTTTATTTTGGCCCTTTTCTAATTTTCTTGCCTTCTTCCCCTTTTTATGCTTCCCCTTTTTATAAAAGGTATCGCCCTAATAAATTGTAATGTAAAATATCGAATTCATGTTATAAAAAGAAAATATAAGAAGAAAATATCGAATGCATGTTATAAAACACAGATAATCTCATGTATAATTCAAAAATAGAGTAGTCTCTTGCAATATTTGAAAATGCACATAATCTATTGTATTATTTCAATAGAGTAATATATTATAACGCAATACTATTCCACAATAATAATTAAAAGAGTAATTTTTGTGAGACTGTTGTATCATAAGATATGTATCATTTTTAGGGGTGAGCATCGGTCGGTTCGGCACCGACCGAACCGAATAGTGATAACCGAATTAACCGAAATTTTCATAATTAGTAACTGAAACCGACCGAAATAATGTAAAACCGATATATAACTGAATCGAAAATTTCGGTTCGGTTACAGTTATTAACCGAATAACCGAAATATTAGAAATTTTTTTATTTTTTCTTTTTAATCTTAAATATCTAACTTATACAGCCTAAATAAATTAATAAAAAAAATATTAGCCCAATCTGCAATTGTATCGATTAATAATATATACAATTCATTAAAAAATAATCAAGTTTTTATAACAATATGAAATCTACCATGCATAAAAAAAAAATTAAAATAAAAATTTGAAACTTCTGTCCAAAAATTTATCAAATAAATTAAGAATAGTGATGTAAGAGATAAGAAAATATAAAAATATTTAAATTAATTTTAAATATTTAATAATTTAGTATTATAATTTATATTATTTCGGTTTTCGGTTATTATTCGGTTATAACCGTAAAATAACCGAAACCGAACCGAAAATCGAGATTCCTAATATTGAAAACCATAACCAAACCAATAACCGAACCGAATTTTAAATTTCAGTTTGGTTCGGTCGGTTAATTCGGTTTTATCCGAATACTGCACACCACTAATCATTTTTCAATAAAAATAATATCACTTTTAAAATAAATATTACTTCTTCTTCCAAATCAGTTTCTACACTTACTATTTTAGTTTGTCTCATACTTCCTCCGGCCACAAAAAATAGTCCTTTTTTTAAGTTGGTTTAATGTGATACGTCGAATGATATTACGGGGTATTGTGGGGTTTATTTTTTAATAAAATGATCATTTATGGAAAGTAGCAAAAAATCCATGAACGATCATTTTATTGAAAATCGGACATCCAAATACTCCTTAATACCATTCGATATATCACATTAAATCACGTGCAAAGAAAAAAAAAACAAGACTATTTTTTGTGGACGGAGATAGTATTAGTTTTCACACCCAAAAATATAAAACTTGCTCACAACCCTTATTCTCACAATATATATTTATTAACACTTTAGTCCTAACTTTTTTTTTTTACACAGTTAACTCACAGTCACATAATTAAAGTTGATTTGACTGAACTGTCCCTACTTTATAACATAAATAAAGTGAAAAGGTTGTTTTCTTATTTTTTGTATCAGTGTGAAAACGTATTTGGGACGGTGAGGATACCAGCTTTTAAAAAAGTATGTAAAGTATATCATTTTAAGAAAGTGTTTTAAAAAGTGAAACATTAAGGGCTTGTTTGTTTCGGAATTTAGGTGGGCGTGTGAAGTCATGAATTTACGCCCACAAGATGTAAAGTCTTGGATGATAATAAAAGTGTGTGTTTGTTTTGGGATTTTAGTAGGGTGAGATTTTACTTTATGTCAAATCACGTGTAAAAGTAAAGTAGGGTGTGTAAGAGAAAAGTAGAAAAGAGAGTGTAAATGAGAGAAAAGTAGGAAAGAGAGTGTAAGTGAGAGAAAAGTAGGAAAGGGAGTGTAAGCTAGAGAAAATAGGTATTATAGGTGTGGATGAAGAATGAGATGTAAAAACGGGATGTTACATCTCTAACTAGAATGGGGCGGGGGCCGGAAAGTCCTAGTCCTGTCCGTGTGAATCCCAAAACGAACAAGCCCTAAGTGTGAACGTCCAGAAAAGGTATGGTTGGAGGATGGGGATAAAATGTTGGAGGATATTCCATTTTGGGTAAAAAACATTAAGTGTGAACTTATCGATAAGGAAAATGATGAACAAAGTGACTGATTATAAATAAAGTCAGTAATACCTCAAGAAATAATTAGTAATATTCCAATTGGAAAAAAATACAGTTTGGTGTGTTTATGTGTATTTGAGAAAATCAAAATTGAAGTCAAAATTGAATTTAAAATCCGAGTGCATCCTATGCACTTGAACGAATGCTAGAATTTGTGATATTAGGGTTATTCACGGGGTTCGAAAATTACTGAACCTGTACCCAAAACAAAACCGAATCGAAAAAATTCGTTGATTTTTTTACTTTAACCGTATCAAAACCAAATCAAAAGATTTTTCTATACGAATCTGGATATTACTAAATATATCGTGTCATAAAACCGAACAAGACCGTACTGAACAAAATAATCGAATTAGATATGAATTAAATTTTAATTATTACTTATTTTGTATTAATCAAATTGGATTACAATATTATTAAATTCAAGTACAACTATATGATAACATAGTTTATCTATGTTTTTATAATATACATATTATTTATTACATTAAGTTTTTAAAACATTAACTCATGTATATGTGTATATCAAAAGAGTAAGTTTTATGTGAAAATGATTCATAATAAATTTAATAATTAAAGTTGATTTGACTGAAATGTCCCTACTTTATGACATAAATAAAGTGAAAAAAGTTGTTTTTTTTTAATTTTTTGTGTCAGTGTGAAAACTGAAAACGTATTTGGGATAGTGAGGATACCAGCTTTTAAAAAAGTATGTAAAGTATATCATTTTAAGAAAGTGTTAGGGATATCGATAATCTCACCAGGGGTATCATTAATCTTGGTTCAAGAAAATTTATAATAATTACAATACAATACCACCTACCTAGATTAATGATACTCCTGATGAGATTATCGAGACTTTTGGCCAGATATTCGATACTTTAATATAGTTTCATAGTAAGTTTATCATGAACTATTTTTATATAATACTTTGTCATATCAAAATGATTTAAATTTATATTTTTCCATCTTTTAATTTCATTCTAAAAAATTTACACTAAAAATCGATTTTCAATATAAATTTTTCATTGTAATTTTATTATACTTTTCAGTGTAATCAATCTACATTTTTTAGTGTTAACAACTTCAACTGTTGATTGAGTGTCCCATGCACCTGGTGCATATGATATTGTGTTTCTTAAAACGTGTGCCCAAACAAATGAACACGCTAGTGGAGGAGAAGGAGTACAAGAAAATCAATAAAGTTTTCATAATTAAACCATTACTATAATTATTTATGAGTAACACCATGTAACTATTTTTAATTAATATCATTCAAAAAATGAGTAATAACTATTTAATTAATATATATGGTGCAAACTAATTTTTAAATAATATCCTATAATCAAATAAAACGAATAATATCGTTCAAAAGAAATCCAAGTCCTGGTTTAAAAAAATTTGCCTTATTTATTGCATTTAAAAAGATAACTGCTGCGGTTCTACCTAATCCTCTGTCTCAGGGGCAAAAATGTATTTTTACCATTTTAAGAAATGAAAAAAAATCGTGCTGTTTTCAAATCTCGACGGCCAATAAAAGAAAAAAAAGAAGCAAAACGATAAATACATGAATAGGAAAATAAGCGCAATCAAAAACGTCATAATAATTAAGAAGAAACCACAATAAATAAGATAAAAAAAATATCTGGAAAAAGTTATTATACAAATAATAATTATATCAATCAATACTTCATAAAGTGAAAAACTCAGCGGAAGCAGTCTGATCGTTCATCAACAAAATCCAGCTTTTGTTTACAAGAAAAAATCATCTGAATTTCTGCTTTCCTCCAGCCCTAGCTTTGTTCCTTCTGGTTAGCCATTTTGGTTTACTTCGCACGTGTTATAACCATAATCTAGTTGCTTGTAAATTGATGAATTTTCAGAAGCTTTGTTTTGCCCTTTTCAATTTCTGTGTTATTTGGTGCTTGATTTTTAGGTTTATTGTCACTTGAATTTTGTGGTTGCGCTTCTTCTGTGGTTGATGGTCAACGATCTAATAGTACAAAGAGAATTGCAGTTTTTGGCTGTGGAATTAGCTGGGATTGTGACAATTTGAATTTATTCAGCTGTTCCTTTTCGATTAAACTAGGGTTTGGATGCTTGAATTTCTCAATAACTGATATAGAGTAGTGCTCGAGGTAACTTAATTTGATTGATTGATGAGATTTCCGATGCAATCTTTTGTCAGCATTTTAAGGCATCGATGGTGTTATTACAAGTTACTAAATACTCATCTCAACATTGTTTTTATGACTTAATTAGATTTATAAAGATGTTAGCATGTTAGGAAAGAAAGAGTTTAAGCCATTTGCCTTGTTTAGAACTAGAATAAAACCTAACATTAAAGTCTATTAAGTGTGTCGAACTTTATTTCGTGGTTTCTCTATGAAATGGGTGTTGAAATGTAAGCACTGTTAGCATGTTAGGAAAGAAAGAGTTTAAACCATTTGTCTTGTGTAGAATAAAACTAACATAAATGTCTGTTAAGTATGCCGAACTTTATTTTTAGTGGTTTCTCTATGAAACCGAGGGATGAAATGTTTGTTCAACAGAATTTCTTGGTTTCTAATATTCCTGCTCGTGTACTTTGAACAGAAACCAGGATTGTGAATCTGTTCAAACTAGTCGATAACTAACTGTATACCAGTAATCTTCGGGTGATTGGTGACTCAATTTTCAGAATCCAAGAACGGGATTACAAGTTTTTACTAGTCTATCGTTCCATGTTTTTGGAGTGTGGTGGGTTGTTGCCTGACTTGGATGGGTTTAACCATGCTGGGAAATAACAATAGAAGTCTAATAAACGAAGACAACTCATTAATGGAAGGACCTGAAAACCGTAGAGATAATGAACACGTGATTGACATTACAAGCAGCAGTGATGCTTCTTCATCTAGTTCATCCCATGAAAGGCCACCCACTGTCTTGGGGGGTGGAGACCAGCCCTCCACTAGCTCGAGAGTTCCAGTTTATCAGCCTCAACTTTTTACAACTGGTGCGACAAACTCGAGGAACGTTCGAAGAGGAAATACTCGGGCCCGCCAAAGGAGTCCGTTAAATTCTGGTTTATGGATATCTGTTGAGCTAGTGTTGACAGTTAGCCAAATTATTGCTGCTGCTGTCGTTTTGTCTTTGTCAAAACACGAGACATCACGTGCTCCACTAAAAACATGGATCATCGGTTATGCATCTGGTTGTTTGGCGATTCTACCCCTTCTATTTTGGCGTTTTAGATATCGAAACCAAGTTTCTGAGCAGGATTCATCCCAGCAATTTCAGGATTCTTCGCTGGCCAACAACTCTACTGCTCCACTGACTAGGAGAGGAATGGACGAGGAAGATCGCTGGACAGGTGGCACAACAACTAGAGGTGCTCAGAGCAATGCAGTACCAAACCCAAGGTATTCATAATGCTTGTTTTTATTTGTTTTCCTCTTATATAAACCGAAATTTTTACAAGTTTCGAGGATTGAGTCCTGTGAACTTTTCATATTCATGAAATAAAAGTGTTTGAAATTGCTGTGGTGGCATGCTTATTGTTTTGCTTAGTAACATATCTCATGAATTTATACGATTGGGCTGGTCACAGTATTTAGGGTTTAGGTAGCACGCAGTAGAAAAAGTAATTGAATTTTGGAAGGGTCTGCAAGAGTTCTAGTATTTGTTTCTCGATCTCTTTTTAATTTTGCTTCTAGTTTACCAGATTCTTATGAATTCAATGGGAAGAGATGTGTTTTCTGTGTTTGTCTTAGTTGTGTTCAATATATTCACGTGCAATAAAAATTGTTTCTAATATTTAGTGGCCTAGTGTGATGTAAATAAATCTAGCACGTGGAGCAGGTGACAACTATGTATAGAAGCTGCTTTATATATGTTCCCGTAAATGAAAGTAATGAACGGGAAATGCTATAGTAGCGCAAGGGCTTTAAATGGTTTTTAAAATTCTATGGTATCCACGATGAAAATGGTCCATGCTTCTTTCACTACATGTTCTAGATTTGGTGCCATTCACTGTTCTTCAATCTTCTTGCCTCGGTATAGACTTCCCCTGAAGGAAATTGATTAGCCATTTGGAATTAAATCTACAAGTATCTTTTTTAAATTTTCTCTAGATTGTTGAATTCGATTACATTTCAGGGAGCTAAATACTCGTGCTTACTGTTTCAGGCTAAAGGTATTTGTCGAATATGTCAAGATGGGTTTGGATTGCTTTTTTGCTGTTTGGTTTGTAGTTGGTAATGTATGGATTTTTGGAGGGCATTCATCCTCATCTGAAGCTCCCAATTTATACAGGTAGTAGGAAATATATACTTGCCTAGTGTACACACAAAAGGATTTTCTCTCTCTTATTTTTTTTTTAAATATATGCTCAATTTTTCTCCGTTTTTCCACGTGCAGATTGTGCATAGTATTCCTCACCTTCAGCTGTATCGGTTATGCAATGCCGTTTATTTTATGTGCTACAATTTGCTGCTGCCTCCCTTGCATAATATCAGTCCTAGGCATCAGAGAAGATCTCTCTCAGAATCGAGGCGCTACTCCAGATTCTATCAACTCTCTACCAACTTATAAATTTAAAGTGAAAAAGAACAAGAGTAGCAGCCATAAGGAAAATAGCTCAAATGCTGGTGAAGGTGGGATCATAGCTGCTGGAACAGAGAAAGAGCACGTAATATCAGGAGAGGATGCGGTAAGCTTCATCCACCTCGTTCCTAATCCTAAAACTATGAAATCCCATTCTGATATAAGAAAATCCTGTATGAGACGGAGCTCCAATTTAGTATTTGGGTCGTACTTACTTATTGAGATGGGGCTCCATAAACCCATGGGCCATATAACATGGTAAATGAGATCCATCTCATGCATGAAACCATATCATACAAGTTTTTGTCTTCTAATACGCGTTTTCTACTCAATTGATTGATTGATTGATTAACACTTAACTTATGCTTCACAGGTCTGCTGTATTTGCTTAGCGAAATATGTGAACAATGATGAGCTAAAGGAGTTGCCTTGCACTCATTTTTTTCACAAGGATTGCGTGGATAAATGGTTGAGAATCAACGCCACATGTCCACTCTGCAAAGCCGAGGTTGGTGACAACGTTTTGAGTTCACTGGCTGAAGCAACGAGCAGCCTTCGAAATAGCACCACATTGTATAACTAAGGTGAAATCGGTTATTTTAGTAACGGTTCTTTTGTTGAGGGACTTGATGGTGTACCGTTGATCTTGTCGTGGCCTAAAAGGGCAACCTTGGTTCGTATTTTTGGGTCGTTCGATTGGATTTGACAGTTGTATATTGCATGTGACGATGTGAAATGTAGCGAAAGTTGTTTTGCATGAGAAAGTGAATTTTAGGCCATACAAGTAAAATTTAAGAGTGAATGGATTGTGCACTAATTATGTATAGAATGATATACTTCCTATCGCATTCTTCAATTGATCTTGTTTGGATAAACTTCCCAATGTGGCCTTGGTAATTATGGGGCGTAAGTGAGTCGAGCTGAGGTTTTGATCAACTTAAGTCTACTCATTTATTATTAAACTGATCTTGATTTGAATTTTGGCCAACTCACGAGCCTGAATCAAACTCAAATAAATTTAAATGCGAATGAATACAAGTATAACTTATTTATCTAATAATAACTCAATTTGTAATTTTCATATAAAAGCTATTATATGAAGAGTAGTTCTAGTGTGCACTTGAGTGCATGGTATGCACTTGAATTTTGAAAAAAAAAAAAAATTCAAGCAGAAATCAGCAATACCTCAAAAAGATATCAGTAATTCCCCAAATGCAAAAAAATACACAGTTTGATGTGTTTGTGTGTATTTTGAAAAAATTAAAATTGAACTTAAAATTCAAATGTATGCTATGCACTTGGATGTACTTGAGTGCGAACTTTTAGAATGGTTGATTTAAAAAAAAAAAAAAAAATTGTCAAAAAATAATGTATTAAAATGTTTTTTATGAGAAGCACACTTTTTGGAAAACATTAATTACACACGTACAAGGGCTCGTAAAAAGATGAGAAGCCCAAACATGTTGATGTGCCAAAGTATTGACATCTTTGCAGACTAATTCGAACTAAAATGAAGGGATTCAACAAAAGAACTCTAAGACATATGGCAATGAAATCTTCCAAAATGGAGTCTACACATCTTTGCATGGCGGATCTAGATGTAATAGTGGGGTGGACTGAAAAATTAATGTTTCGACACATTAAAGTTTAAAAAATATTTTTATAAGCCCGTAACTTTGGGGGTAAAAAAATAAAAGAATAATATATATTTATTGTGGCAAATTTATATTGGCACAATTTTAAAACTGTAAAAATATAATTTTCGCAAATTTAAATTTGTAAAATGACCAATATTTTTCCATAAGCAAAAAATAATGGTCTACATTTATGCCAGAAAATATTACAAATGTATATTTGACACAATAAAATCATATTGTCCTCAAATTGTATGTTCTAAGTTACAAACTAAATTGAAAAAAAAAATCTCAATATTTACATTTAGCTCCTCACAGAAATGTAAAAAGAAAAATCTCACAAAACATTAATCCATTCAAAATAAATATTTAATAGTAATGTAACATATACAAATTTCATAGACAGAATAACAAAAAATATTTAAATGTTAATGCACTAGGTAAGAATAATATTTCTTACTTCTACTTATGTATATTTTACATTTATACTTAAAGCAACCAATAAATACATATAAAAATTAAATTATATGAACAATATGTAGAATCTACTCTGATATGTAGCAATTTTTAAATTGAAGAATCTACACTATAGGTAATGCCAATTAACTAATTTGATATTTGATGTTTTCATAATTATTATTTATGACCCTATTTTAAAAATATAAGATATATATAAAAAAAAATAAAAAAATACTGTTAAAAAAAATTAGAACTTAGAAATATACACGAATATTGGGGTGGGAGATTTTCAAAAATCACATCCAGAATTTTAAGAAAATTGCTCTCTATGAATAAAGAATTTTTTCTTCTTTAACTTCAATACTTTGACTTTGGCAAGTAAAGATATATAAAAAAAAAATAAAAAATAAAAAGGAGACCGGATGAGGACATCGAATATATTTTTGACTCTCTGCAAGTGAGATGCCCTTTTTAATTCAATTAATTGAGGCCTTGAGGATTTTAATTGGGAATTGGCTGATTTAGTGTGGGCTTTGGTCACTTGGGTGGGCTAAGTTGTAAAATACAATATCTGGACATATATAAATAGATGTTGGTTTGGGCTTGCACTGGGCTGAAGCCCAGTGCGGGCCTAAGGTAGATCCGCCACTAAATTTCTTTGAGTCAATATTGCATCAGCTACTATCTTCGCATCCACTTTAACAATTACATGATCCAAATCCAGATGCATAATTTACGATAAGACTTCAAGTAATTCCATAGCTTCTCCCTCATCTACCTCATAATTCTCATTTATTATTAGCGTCGTAATGAAATTATCCACATCTTCATGTAATATTAGACCTATTCACTTTGCATATTTTATGAAAAGAAAGCACTGTGGACTTTTTACAACTAGAGGCAGTGTGTCTAGGGCAGCATTAGAAGCACACTTAAATGATACTTTATAGTACGGAGGAATATATATATATATATATATATATATATATATATATATATATATATATATATATATATATTCATGAGAAACCTAAAAATAAAGTTGTTCTAATCAAATCATTCGGTGGCCTTCTTCCCGATTAAAATTCGATCTTCTTCTGACAAATTGAATGTTAAGTCATATATCAAATTATTCTTCTCTTCAAACTCGTCAGTTTGAAATATGAGCAGTCTTACGATTTGCACGAAGATAGTCGGTAAAAATGCAGAAAAAAATCACGATTCACAAATAAAATTTGAGCAGGTGACACAATGTTTACCCACCAAATTTTGGTTAATTTCTAATGAATTAACCAACGAGCTATATATCAAAATGATAATTATCGTGAGGAATTTCTTTTTATAGGAGTAAATAATATTGACCTTAGATTCGCCTGAAAATGTTAAAGAAAAAAGTAGTAGACGAACTATAATGAATCACTCAAATTTAAATTCGTAAAATATAGAATGGATAATTTTAACTAAATATTCCTATTCCTATTCCTATTGATTTCAACATCTTTGTAATTTAAAATTAAATTCATAAACATATTTTAATAATGTTTTTCAAAAAATTAATTTTAAAAATATAAGTTTAATGTAAAATATTATCTCCGCCCCTTTAAGTTTAACATTTTTTCAAAATGGACGTCCTCTTATAAGTTTAATATTTTTTTTTTTAGATTCTTTTTTTTCAAATAAATACAAGTATTTCTCTACCTTTTTTCTTTTTTTTACATTTTTCATCAACAACTTTGCAATAAAATATTATATTTACTAAAACCCGTACTCATCTCCCAAATGTTAAACTTAGAGGGGTGTATTGGTTATAGAGTTTGTAGGATTTTTTTTTACTTTTAAAGTTTGGGGGTATTCAATCTGAATTTTCAAAAGTTTTTAAAAATCCCGATGTATTCAATACGGATTTTAAAAAGTCTTATAAAATATTTAGGTATTCAAAAATCTATGGATTTTAATACTCCATGGATTTTCTTTGTTTCTCTTCCAAAATATAAATAACTAGTGTTAAACCCGCTATTATCGTGGAGCTGTACATAAAACTTATGGTAATATTATTAGTCATTTTTTTAAGTTTTATAAATGTTGTTACTATTATTATTTTATTTATTTAAAAATTTTATTGTATTTTAAAAAATGTTAGTAAAAGACAAATAATTATACTCCAAAGACAATAAACTATAAATTCATGATATTTATTATTAACCAAATATTTAGAAAACAATGCTTACAAATTGCGAAAAATCTCCCTATAAACAACATTTGTTGCGTATTTGGAAGGATTTCCTTTAGAATCAAGTGACAAAATCTTCAATCCTCTACACGATCTAACTCTGGATACTGCAACATAAAGTTGACCATGAGTGAAAATAGGCTTGAAAAAATACAATCCAACAGTAGAAAGTGATTGTCCTTGACTTTTATTTATTGTCATGGCAAAACACAGTAGAATTGGAAACCGTCGCCTTGTAAAATTCACCGACATTATAGGATCAAAATTTGTCAATGTTATTCATAGGATGAAGACTTTATTCCAAAATTCCTTCGGGGTATTATTTCATTCTCGAGAATGTGGTTATAAAATTTGGTGACGATCAATCTTGTTCCATTGCATAAACCAAATTGTGATCAATATTTCTTAGTAACACTATAGGCACTCATTCTTTCAAGATCAGACAGTAATTTGACATTATGGAACACCTAACAGAATTTAAAAATTCAACTGTAACCATATTTTTATTACCTGATTCTTGAAATTCAGAGGCACAAACACAATCTAAGTTCAAGTATACTTTAGTATCACCCGGAATCATTGATAGAATCGTATCAATTATAGACTCCACATCTCTACGAGTAGGTGCAAGTATTGCTCTATCCTCAAAGTATTTATGTGTCCTAAATTATCAATCAATGATGGATAAATACTTTGGATTATAGATGCAACTGGATCAACGACATCATAAATAAATAAATAAATTCGGAATCTCAATCTCAGCGAGACCATCTTGCCTATTTTCAATTTTTCCATCACCAACTTCCAAAATCCATCTTGAGAAGTTAACAATATCATCATCATTTGAGGACGTATTGGGATCAAAACTTTGTAATCTCATGTTCTTCGTCAATGTTAAAAACCTTTAAATTGAAAATAACTTAGATGTAAATAGTTTTCAATAATTATTTTTTTTAAAAAAAATTATAATTAAATAAAAGATGCATAAAATACCTTGCAATTATCCCACAAATATTTTAAATATATATTTACAATATTATTAAAATCAATATACTAAATGAATAAATTAAAACTCACAAACCTTGAGATGCAAGATGTGTACTTGGTGTATACATTAGATGTGACATATTATTAGCATCACTTAAACAATTTTGACTTGATATGTATTTCTAGCTTCATGTGGGGCCTCAAGCATTAGAAAAAAAATATAATTTTTTTAATTTTATATACATCATATAAAAAAATATATGTCTTAAAAATAATTTAATCACACATGTAATAAATAAATTTTAAACTCTTTACTATAAAACATTAGTTTTTCATTATAATAAATATAGGTAGACACTTTTGAAAATTTCACGCCATTTAAATTATAAACCACCACACACTTATAGGAACATATATATCTTTTAGAAGAGTTTTGTGCTATAATTCTATTCCACCTAACTTCATTATACTGGATGCACTATTTTTTTATCGGTAAAGTTGTGACTCACCCATGACCTCTCGACCATATGTAATGGAGCTCTAACCACTTGATCTATACCACTTCGTCATTGGGTGCACTATATTAGTAAGACATTATCAAAAAATAATTTATTATAAAAATCTTATAACATAAAAATTATATACAAGTATCTATAATAATTAAGACATTTCAAAATCAAAATGTTGTTAAACAAAAGGTGTCACTACAATAAAAGCAAGAGAAGTTTGCCCTTAAAAGTGCTCACATTACACCTGTTTCCTAAACCAATAATTTGTCAAAAGGAGAATAGAAATTCTAATTACAAAATAACAATTTAAATCATGAAAATTGTTCTTACATGAGTCTGTTATATATAGAGTCTTATTCATTACAGAGGTGGAAAATATTAAAATAAATAAATATATTATAAGTTAAATTCCATCTTAATGAAAAGAAAAATCTATAAACAGAGACTTCTCATCCTTATATATGGAGAAGACTAAAAAACGTTACCTTATAAGCATGCGACAATCTTTTTTTTTTTTTTTTTTTTAAATTTCATTATGTATAACAATGCATATTCAAAGTGTTTAAGTCAAGTAATATAGTAAAAAAAATTCAATACAAATATTAAACTTAATAAATGAACGAATAATATTATGGAACTAAAGTTTTTTTAAAATATAAGAAGATAAACTTACATGCATCAGTTGTTCCAAACGATTTGAAGTTCCTTAAAATCCTTTACAATACGATCAAGTTTCATCTCAAACATTCTGCATAGAATATCGGGGTTATCCATAGATTCAAGAACTTTCTCATTTAAGAATCTTGAAATCTCGGGCCATTATGGATTGCAGGTAATTGTGATAAATAAATTTGGGCAAGAAAAATATTGGAAAATTGTCATGACATCTTGGAAATTTTGAATCATATACCTAGGACTGTCTGTGAAGGATGCATACATTATTCTTTTACTCGTAGAAGATGGATCTACATCACCTATATCAACTGTAGTTTTCATCGTCCACTCTGCCCGATCTCAGTTTAACTGAGTTTAATTTTATAAGAGACAATCTTTCTAACTCAATCATTGTATATAAATCTACCAAAAATTGATGAAAAAGTCTCCTAGATAGTAATAGAGTATTGTGTTCCTTATGACGCTCGTCTATTCTAAAGGAAAGGAATTCTAGCATTGTGAGTCTGATATATGTCATGCAACACATCCAAAGGTGGTATGTAACTTTTCATGTTATTATTATAATAATAATTATTATAATAGTAATAATAATTATTAATATTATTATTATGGTTATGGGAGAGAAGTATTTTTTTTTTGTTTATTATTAGGTTCATTGCATAAAAAAAAGGACATTTTAGGTATTTATCAATTGCAAGATGTCTTTTTAAAATATTTAATTTGAACTAAAAATATGTAATTTCATCTAAGAACTAATTATTTTTTGCAATTTGATGCAACAGACAAATTTATGGCAACACTTAAACTGTTGGAGCCACTGCCAAGAACACATGGCATAGCCACGTACATCAGCGCCAACCATAGGAAACACAAAGTTTTTTAAAATTCATGTTTATTCTCAATAATTTTTAAGTTATTTTAAATTTATTTTAATGAATCTAAAACTAAAATATACACAGTCCCAAAGATTTTGTAGCATAAATTATTATGAATTAAAATGTTGTAATCCTTTAAATTTAGTAACTGATAGATAATATATATACCGTCAAATTTACCGCTTTTAATAATAATTTTTTTTTTTTAAAATCTGCACTATTACATATGAACAATATAAAAAGGGTCGGGGGAGTACATATTGTGCATTATCAACTCTAAAATTAATAATATTAATTTTTACAGATATAATATTAATTTTTATAAATAATGGTATTAGCGTTGTATATTGAATAAGATGTACAATATATTTACACTTACAAACACATATTTAATAATAAAAAATCAACAACGAAAAATTTAAGAAAATGAAATAGATGATATTATTATAATCTACTCCAACTATTTAAATTTTGAACATTAACAAAAAAAAAATCATACCACACATATCTATTGCAGGAGACACACAAAGAGATAAGTGCATGCAAATAACACAAATATAAAAGTAAAAGGAAATTAATCAACCTTGAGAACCAGAAGTCTTATGACATGAGACAATTGGATTGGGTATAATTTGAACATTGACACATTAACACTTTAATAGAGGTGAGTGTTAATTTGTATCGTCTCCTGCCATGAGATGACATCATACAAGTTTTTGTCAAAAAATTAATCATTTCCAAAAAAAATTACAACATAAAGAATTAATTGTTTCTCGTTGATTCTAATTACATAGGTTATTAGCTCAACTCAATTTCCTAGAATTTGAACACATTACAGGATCTGTATTTATTACATTAATACATAGTTCAATATCAAAATCTATATATATATATATATACTCCCTCCGATTCAAAATAAGTGTCGTTTTAGAGGTTACAATTTGTTTCAAAATAAGTGTCGTTTTAACTATTTTTTCACGTGTTTTCCCGATTTACCCCGAATTCAAATTCAAAATATAAGAGATATTTTAGGGCTTATATTAAAATATAACAGATCTGTTAGATATTATCAAAATATAATAGATATTTTAGAGATTTAGGTGGGGTATATATGTCAAAATTTATAATTCTTAATTTGTCCTAAAATCTCTAGAACGACACTTATTTTGAATCAGAGGGAGTATATATTTGTAAATCACCCACATCCTCTCAAAAGCTTCTATTTTGAAATACTTTGATTTCATGCATTTGTGTTGTATATAGTATTATATTTATTTTAATTTATAATTATTTATGTTCTTTAATTTTAATCTATTTCTGAATCACTCCATACTTTTCTAGCGCCTCTATTTTGACATCTTGAGTTTGTATTAGTTTGATTTATAACTTCTTATTTCTTATTATGAAATGATCTATTGAGTTTTTTTTTATTACAATTGATTAATGAATTATGTCTAATTTTAGATCAGTTACAAAATAATTATATATTAAATGGTTGAGTCTCTATATCATATAAGAAATTATCGATTTGATAGTTCGCTTTAAATATATTATCTTTTTTAGTTAATTTATTTTTTAAAATTATAATCACAAATTTAATTAAAATAGTACCAATTAAAGATTACAAATTTAAATTAAGATAAAATAATTAATTAATTAAGAGGATAAACATAATTTTAACTGATTTAAAATTTCAAAATTTAATTTAAAATTAATAACATAATATTTATAAATCTGCGTATTACGCGGGGTTCAAGAGCTAGTTTAATATAAATTAATTTGAAAGCATAAAGTCATATTTCATTATCATAAGTTGTTGAATATGTGGGGAAAGTATAAAATCATATCTTATTATCATAAACTAATTTGATTATATTGATGGTAGGAAATTAAATTATAAATGAACTAATTATTAGATGACTAAATTTATGGCATAAATTAGTCGTGCACAGTGCACATAATTTTTTTTTTTTTTACAATTGTTTGACTATATAAAATATCAAATATATTATTTTGGCATGATATAACAAATTACTCATAAAATAAGGAGATTTAATTAGTTGATTACATCAAATATATTATTTTGGTATGAAAAAAAAAATGATGTTACAAAGATACACTATTTCTTTTGAATCGTGTACATTGTGTTAAATTAGTTGACTATGTCAAATATATTATTTTGGCATGAAATAACAAATTATTCATAAATAAAGGAGATCTAATTTATTTTAAATTTAAATAATTTTAAATAATATGAATAAAAATTAAATACTTCCAAGTTTTTTTACCCACCTAATATGGTTAATTTCCATACGCAATTTTTTTTTATAAGATTTAGGAGAATCTTCAATTTCTAAGTTAACGAATATTTTTGTATCCTTCTTAAAAAATGTAAATATTAGAATTATTATTTCATATATAGTACATAATTATCAGACATAATATGCTCTAGTTTGAATTATATATTGAATTGATTTCGTGCAGTATCTTCGTTATTGGAATTTTTAAATTCATTGCAGAAAAAATCAATCTATGTTATTTAAAACAGCAAGGAATGTGCAATATTAATGGAATAGTTTAAAAAGACCTCCATCCAAAAATATATAAGACCAAGTCAAAAATAAATTTAAAAAGGGTCAATTTTTTCCTAAAATATTCGAAAGATTTTTCATCATCTTTGATTTTTTTTTTTATTAATCATTACACTAATAATTAGTATCAAGTAATTTTTTTTTTATTCACCATCAAAAAACATAGAATATGTGATCAAGTCACAAACAAATATAAAAAGAGTCAATTATTTTCCTAACAAATTTAAACGATTTTCATCATCTTCGAATATTCCTATAACATTTAAACGATTTTCATCATCTCCGAAACTATAAAAAATAAAAAAATATTATTTATAGAATAATATTTAATATACATTGAATTTTAAATTATACATTAGCATCTAATTGCAATCAAATAAAGAATATTATTTATAGAATTGTAAATAATACATTGAATTGTAAGTATAACATTACAATGTTGAAAAATAATATACACTGACAATTTTAAAAAAATCTAATTTTTAACATATAATCAACTATTCTTCATCTTCACAATAAAATTGATCTTCCACTTCATCTTCATATTAAAAATTGATCATCCACTTCATCTTCATTGTTGATGTTCACTAAAAGAAAATTAAAAAAAATTCACACAATAATAATTTTCATACAAATAAAATAAAATAATAATTAATTACAAAAATAAAGTAACATCATAATTAGTAAACAGAGTAAATACCTTTAAACATGTAGAAATTCGCATTATGTCAAATCACAAAAAAAAGTGATTTTAAGGAAATGATCATTAATAGAAAATATTAGACAAAATATGAAGATTAAATTCACACAACGAAACTATAAAAAACATAAATACCTTAAAGATGAAGATCCTGTAAAAAAAAATGAAAATTGAATATATTGAGATGAAGAACCTGCAAAAAAAAATGAAGATTTAGACGAAAGGAGAATCAATATATGATTTCATAGCAAAATTGAAAAAAATAGAAAGAAGAAAGAAACGAATTAAAAACTATATGATGAGATTACGAAAGACATAAACTATCGAATGTAGAATATGAGAAATATATTTGAGAGGATAGGATGATTTCTTTGGAAAGATTATTGTAATTGATTTTTGATTGTGTGAGATAGATAGTATATATAGAGGAGATGTGAAAAAATCAACGGTCAAGATTAGATTAGATATTAAAATTCAATGGTTGAAAATAGTTTTTAAAGTCAATGAATTGGGTGAATGAGATGAGAATATTTTTAAAATAAAGGCTTAAGAGCTTGCCAAATAGGCTTCCAAAACTTTATTTTTATAGTATATTAAGATTTTCACTCTCTGAAATCTCTTCTAATAACTAGAGATTTTTACAGATTTTAAAAAGTCTTAAACACTCTTTAGGTATTCAACAGTCTATGAACTTTCTTTGATTCTCTTCCGTTGGGATGTCAACGGGGCGGGGCGGGGACGGGGGGTTATTCCCCATCCCCGTCCCCGCGAAATAAATGGAGAAATTTTTCCCCGATCCTTGCCTCGCTGGGGATCCCCGTCTTGCGGGGATTCCCCGTTTCCCGCCTAATTATTTTTTAATCTTATTTTTAAAATATAAAATAATATTTAAATTAAAAAAATTAATCATACACAACAATTACTTTAAGTTGGTGTTAAAAAAACTAATTTAAACAACTTGAAGAACCTCTAAATTCTAGTATTTTTAATTAACATATATACTAAAGTGAAAATTATATAATTTGAAACTAATAACATAATATTAAATAAAATATAGATGTAATTTTGAATAAAATAGTTAATTGAGTAGGAAATTATGAAATATTTATTTGTAATTTACTTTTAAATTTAAATAATATATATATATATATATTAATTAATTATATAAAAAATAATGCGGCTCCTCGCGGGGAACGAGACGGGGATCTCTCGGGGCTGGGAATACTATCCCGATCCCCGTCTACAGAGCAAAAAAATTCCCCGTACTCGTTTGCTTTGGGGATTCCCCACCCCGCTGCCAAGTCTACTCTTCAAAAAATATAAATAAATTTCACTCTCCAAAATATCTTCTAACAACCAGAGACTTCTAATGAGGGCGAAGTGTTAGTGTTAATGTCCTAGAGACAATCTATCGAAAGGACATAATACTAAGATAATATTCAGATTTGATTTAATATTTTTATTGGTTTAATATTAAATGTATGGCGTTACACTTATCTGAATATGATGTTTGATTGTTTGCATATATTCTTATTTGTGTTCCCATGAATCACTACTGTCATTGAGTGAGTGAGAACTCAGATGACTTAAGTATGATTCTCAAATAGCCCCGATCAAGGATCATCAAGAATGGGATATTGATGATGCAATTGGGATTGGTGTGCAATCTGCATCATACTCTTAGAGAGTGTAGTAAGATCTCACTTACTCATGATGGATGCACAGATACCTTATAAGATATTGATATACCCATCCGAGAAACTGTTTGATATAATTCCACATAATGTATCTACGGGTGTCTCGGTTAGTGGGAGCGATGTGATACTCCTCTGACTTGAGGTCAATACGCACGACATGTGTGGAGTGGTGAACTTTGACCAGGATCGACGCTTGCACCCTTCCACGGGTAGATATGGCATGGATTGGGTTCATCACGAAATGCATGTGCGTGGTAGTTGAGCCAAGAATAGGATTCATTCCTCAATGTGGATTTAGAGAGAATGCTCGTGTTCTCATCAAAATTGGATCCAAGTCGTCGGCCGACGCGCATCAACTTAAACTTTGTGGCTAAGTGTGTTATACTTGATCAATTAGTAATTTGAGATAATATGATTAAGTTATTTGAATATACACTTCATCAAGTTCAAGACTTAATCGAGTATTCGCGAATGAAAGGAAGATATCACAATAGCCTACATTATTACAGGTAGTTGCAGATTTCCTCGCAACGTACCTCGTATATTGAAAATGTCTGATTTATTGTCTAGGGTTCAATTAAGACCGTTAGTTTGGCTAATCGCTCGATATACGAGGGCCTATGGGTCACACAACAAGTAATGACAATTTACCGATTATAGTTGGTTGATTAAGTATTATATTAGATATAATATTTAATTTATGGAGAATATAATAATAATTATGTTTGGAATTAATTATTATTATTATTTAATCAAATTATATTTAATTAAATATGAAATCCTAATAATAATATTTGGAATATTATTATACAAGAATAATAGATTTGGTAAAGATATTATTCGTAGGAACATATCTAGGGAGATATAATCTGTAGAGATTATATTATGGGCTAGGCCCGATATCTTGTTTAGGAATTAAGTCAAGTTAATCCCTATAATTATTTGTCCTATGGGAATTCCGAGAAACACAAGAAATATAATTTTTCCATAAAATCTCCAGTCGGAATTTTCCTAGCAAATTTGTCTCGAAATTCAACGCTGGCATATCGGTGTAGGTTGGTAGAAAGTAGTTACGTGGATATCATAGTTGAGGATTCCGCGTACAAACCGCTGTAAGGATTTATATGTTATTATTTATCCTTTTTGTTTCTATGATTATACAACCTTGTACAAATTCGTTGTTGGTGAATCGTTTGCTTCCGCTGCGCCGAACATGGTGTTCGTGCCTCTAAAACCCAACAGTGGTATCAGAGCTCCAGACTCTTTTACTGATTGTATAACATAATTATAAATCAATTATTGTGGGTAAATTGTTGTTTGATATTCAATTTTATTTGCCCAAGATCTTGCCCGGATTTTGTTTTGATAAAATAATACTTGATTTATTAAAAATTGTTTATTCAATTAGAATAGGAATTTGATTCCTATTACGTAGCAATAGGCTGCTATGCAGGTTTTTTTTGCTTATTTTTAAACAATAAAATTGGTTTTATAAAAAAAAAAGGTGGGGGGGTGGGGCAGAATTGCGTTTATGCACTTTTACTTTTTGGGAAAGTGAAAGTCATGAATTTGCCAAAGTAATCGATTACAAGCAATATGTTTCAACGGTGACAGCAGTGCAAAATCAATTGGATCGATTTGTTCACGTCGATTGGATAGATAAGCCGTCGCTGGAAACTGAGAAAACCACGGTGGCAGCGGATGTAAAACCAAATCTGTTGTCCTATCGCTGGGGAATCTGTTTCGCATCTAGGGTATTTCGGCAGATTGGCGACATTGTCGTGCGTATGGGCCGGTGCTTAGAGCCGCCGCGAGGTACTCTGCCAGCGAATATTTTCAGGATTTTGGAGGACCGGGAAATAATCATGGAGACTATTAATTATTAGGATATATATGACTTGGAATATGGTAATATATTGCGTAGATTTTAATTCATTAAATAAACATTACAAATTTAATATACAAAAAAAAGAAAAAAAAAAAAGAAGCGTTGTGAACAGCAGAGCCAACACTGACATTCTTTTGGCCTGGGGTGAACTTGAATAATGAGCCTCTTTCGGGGAAAAAAGACATAATATTTCCAAAAATAAAAGCAAATATATATAAAATATTTATTGTAAAATAAATATATCTAAATATTTTGAGAAACATCTTCATGGTTAATTTGTTTTAACATATCCTTTTCAGTACACAGAGTTGCTAATTTATTTAACATTTCTTGCGACATAGTTAATTCATAAGTACATATATTACACTTTTAGTTTACAGATTTTTTTTTTTTTTAACTTTAAATCAACAATCAAGGAAATATTCAATAGCAATTAAGACGTTAAGATGGCAAAAAATTACAAACTGTAAAGAATTTCAAGTGTTGTTTTACTGATAAAGTTACCTATAATATTTTTTGTTTAGAAAATAAATCAGTCGAGTTTATATCTAAAAAACATTCACGCATTAAAGAATTTCAATGTTCATATGAAAATTCATCAATAATATTTGCATATATAATTTATTATATCCATCATGTTCTTGAAACATCATTCATTAATTGCTAGCGTCTTGAAAGTTGCAGGATGATCGATATTCACAAATTGCAAGGTTTTACTTTTGGCCCATGAATCATGTCACTTTTCGGATTGTGTAATTTCATAGTCTTTTTTATTTTAAAACAACTTTGAATCTTTCCAAAATATAAGACACATACTCATTAAATACCTTTGTTTTGTGTTTTTATGAAATTTTAATTGCAGATATTTCAATTTAGTTACCATAGTTGATGAATTATAGTTATTTTGAAATGAATGTATCGATGTTTAGTTTTACTCTATAATCAATCTCCATTTCAATTGAAAGTCACACAACTTGTATGTGATTTCTTCATGACTACCCACGAAAGACAATGATCTTCAACACTTTTTCTACAACTTATACAACTTATACACACTTGTCATCAATTTTTTTATATTACAACATATCGAAGATTTTTCAGTAATTTTTTTTTGTGACAACTTATTAAAAAAAATTCACCTATTTTTTTAACAACTTATGAAGAATTTTCACCAATAACAATACATGTTCAAACACTTTTCATCAATTTTATTTATATTATCAAGACTTTTCATTTATACAGTGTTGACAACTTATCAAGCCTTTCATCAATTTTATTTATATTATCAAGACTTTTCATTTATTCATGTTGACAACTTATCAAGATTTTCATCAATTCTTTTTCAACAACAATACAGATTATACACCTCTGTAATCTTTTTTTTTTTTTTTACAATTTATCAAGATTTTTTTATCAATTCTTTGTTGAAAACTTATAAATTATTTTTAAAATTAATATATACACAACATATAAATATCAATAGGCACCCAATTATCTTGGGCCCAGGACGGTCATCCTTCCCTTCCAACCTCAGGGCCAAGCTTGGTGAACAATCAGCGCTGAATTAAAGTAGCGTTGAGTTTTGGCGCAGGCTTGGAGGGGGAATCAAACACCCAACTAAAGATATTGCAGAGTTGGGCACTGAGTTGGAGATGGTCTAACTGACTCGCTCATAAAATGGAGCAAGTAAGGATATTCAAGTATCCGCCCCACCAAATTGACACATCTAACCCGAATACAAAAAAAAAATCCTGATTTTCAGGGAGTCAAATAACAGAAAAATATTTCCCATCTTAAATAAGCCGCCTCCATGTAATAACTATATAAACCCGGATGATGACTTTTAAAAATTGTGGTCACTACTATACGATAATATGAAGGCCTAGTATTTCACTCACAGACATGGACATAAAATATAGTGGTACAAATATAATAAAGTGTGGTGCGAGGTGACCTAATGGTGGTACACACTTAAATAAATTATGATACGATGTTAATTAATTGTAGTACGAGGTGAACTATTTGTGGTACAAATTTAAATAAATTGTAAAAAGAGCTTAATAAAGTGTGATACAAGCTGAATAAAGAGTGGAGGGGACTTTAATATGGTGTGGTACGGGATGAATTAATTTTTATGCAAACTAAATATTTGATTGTACATACTTATGTGGTACGAGATGAATCACTTTTGGTACAAACTAAATATTTGATTGTAGAAACCTATGGTTTAATGTTGTTTTATTCTTATACCATATAAGACTTTTTTTAATTGTTACATGGGTCTTTCTATGGTCAGGAAGGCTTTCGCCCTTCCTAACAACAATGAATCCTTTATATACGGTTGGATCATTGATCCAACGGATGAATTCAAATTTGAATGATTGCACTTCGCGTTTGTGTGTTTGCATTGTGTTATATGCAATCGCAGTGCATCACCCTACTAATAAATTTAAAATAATAATAAAAATAATTATAAAATGACAAAACTATCCTTTTGATAAAAAAAAATTAAAGTAGTATGTAATTATTCCAATTTAAATTTATTTATTTTGAAATAAATAAAAAATTTACTAACTTATTAATCGATAATCAAATAAAAGTAAAAACATAGTGGTATGGCCTACCTTCCAACAGAAAAATACTACCGACTCAAAATGACAAGATATAAAAGTTCAAAGTAAGCAAAAAAAGCCTTCATCAAAATTCAGAAACTACATTCGAAAGTTCATCAATTGCGGAGACCAGTGGATCTCTGCTTCAAAATCATACTTTCCGCCCCTCCATGCCGCCCTCGACCATAAATCCCTAATTCTCTCTCAGTTCTCCAATTTCAACAAACCCCAGCTCTTGTAGTTCACAATCGAGAGTTCTTTCATGGAGTGGGGGCCGAGATACAGAGAGCACTCCGACCTCAGAGATAGAAAGCTACGAATGAGAAATTCGGCGGATGAACGGATCGCAGAAAAAGAACCAGACGAGAAGATCCAAAATCATCGATTTTAACCCTACTAAAAAAGCAAGTGAAATTCAGTTCGAATCACACGATGCCGCCAAAGAGCTCTAGAGCACCCTCTATTTTGACTCAATATGTGTTGGATTTCTCCTCCGCGCTGCATAAAGAGAATCAGGGACTGTTGAATTTGCTGCTTCCGGTGGCGGAGAGGTCGTTGACACCGCCGGCGAAGAGCATCAGTGTTTATGGGAAGGCGGTGGTTGGGAGTAAGTCGGCGAGTTCAGTAGAGAAGAGAAGTGGAGTTTGAAAGGATTGGTCATTGCAGCAGGTGGACTATCAATGGCGAAAACAAAGGAGAGAGGAGTGGAAGGGGGGTAGGAAAAAATATTTTGGGTTACAGACATTTGTTAAGTTTGGGAGAAACTTTATTTCATTAGATATTTGATAGATTGTTGTTGTTTTCTTGGTGCTTTGGTTCTTTGTTTCTCTTGCTTTTTCATATCCGATTGATTGGGGAATATGTGGTGATTTTTATGATATTGGTTTTACTTTGTATTGAGAGCAAGAAGCTTTGTGTAGAGTGATTCAAATTTATTGAGATGGAATACATTTTTACAGTGAATTCCAATAAAGTTGTTGTCTTTGAATCTTAAAAAAAAAAACAGTTGCAAGTTTAAGCTAACGAAAACAGAGACCATATCCCCTGGCAAATTTCTGAACAAGAAGAACCAAATTCATAAGTGGGTGAAACTACAAAAAATTATGAGTAAGAGTAGCAAAATGCATCTTTTACAATTTATTCCCCCAATTTTTTTAAGATTATCAACTTGAACATATGTAATGAGTTCTATTAAACTTTTCTTGTTGATTCGCTTTCTTAGCTTGCTCTGAATTAGCTTCATGTTCTTTCTCGTCGGCTTGATTTATTTATGTTCGAAAAATTGATTTGTGAATCTTTTATATTACTGAAAAATTTAAGTTAGGGTTCTTCGTTTTGTTTGAAGATGAATTAATAAAGGAAAAAGAAAACAAGTTCTTGATTTGATTGGGGAGGGGAGAACAACATTTGCAACAAATAGTTTGTTTAGAATGATATTTTAAATTAAAATTTGTAAATTTTAAAAAGAGCAATTCGGTAATTCTGATATATATAATTTAGAACATTAATTAATTAGTTCATGGTGAAGCTACATCGCCCTGGACGAAGTTAAATGACGTGTCAACTTTTTATTGGTTCCTTAATGTCAGGAAGGGCGAACACTCTCCTGACCGTAGAAAAGCCCTTGTTACATAAGATGAATATCTTATTCATCGTGAAGAATGCCTTTGAAGTTTACAGTATTATTACGGTGTAGTACATAATATGATAAAAAAATATAACTTTTTGTAAGTTATAGGACGAAAATCAATATTTAAGGTTAACAAGACAAAAATCAAAGTCAATTAAAGTTAAAGGACAATAAAATGTATTTGTCTTATATTTGACAACAAATATATTTACATCCATACTTTTATTAAATTCACTCACTATTTTTAGAAATGGGTATATTAGTTATTTTTTTGGGTGTCATTTGTAGAGAGTTATTGGTGAATTTTGTTACATAGTTCATGGCAAGTGGGTGTTGAGGTGTCATTTATGCAACTATTATGTGAACGTAAACCTTAAATTCTCAACACGACTCCCTTATGCAAATTGAATTGAGTAATTTGTATGATACATTCAATTCCATTCAAAGAATAATGTTAATTACTAATGTGAATATTGTAATTTTTTCCGAATCTCTTCATTAATATAATTTAAAAAATTTAGTTAATGTGTCTTATATTAAATTTAATTATTATTTTTAGGTGTTATTGCAGAATTTATGTTGTACAGGATACAAAGAAAAAGATGAATACTAATATAAATTAAGGTAATTATTATATGTAAATACATATTTAAATATATTTTATTTATACACATCGATATATTTTAAACTTTTTTTTTATATTTAACATATCTTAATTTTGGATATGCCACATATATTTTGTATGCATAACGATGCTACTTTGTGGTATGGAGAAATGACTTCTAAAAAAATCAACGAGACCCCCCCCCCCCCCCCCCCCAAAATTTTCATTGTGTAGCAGTAATGGAAAAGTGTAATTTCCTATGCAGAAACACCTACCTAAAGTATTGAAGAACCTTTTACCATAAAACTAAACAATTGCTCAAAGTATATCTTTATATATATTTTACATAAATTTAAGAAATTGATTTAATAATTTACTAACAATGTGTATGGTTCACTTGAGAAGTAAGTGAAATTAATTATAAAAAAATAAGCATCCAAAAAACATAAGTTTCTATCATGATTTTAATGCTACAAATTACAAAAATGTGAATCATATTCCATATTTTTTGAGAAGTTGAAAATTAATATATAGCTCAAGACAAAGTATAGAGTGAAAATGGTTCATACATGAACCATCAAAGAGAATTAATTATTTTCACTAAAGGGTATTAATTATTTTCACTGATGAATATTAGTTGAAGTGTACGAAGAGTATTAATCTTTTAACTAAAAGGTATCAATTGGTTACACTAAAGGATATTAGTTATTATACTAAAAAATATTGTAAAGTGGTTCATGTATGAACCAATATCACTTTATACACACTCCTTGATGGAAAATATAAAAATTGAACTTATATATTTGTGGTAGAATACTTGGTGAAATGCGGTATGTTTGATTTTTTTTTTCCACACGATACTTCAACCAAGTCCAAATGTGAGACGTTATACTTGATTTTATATCTCATATTATATATAAAAAAAACTGGATTAAACTCTTCCCAAATCAAACTTATGGCTCAAGAGTACTTTATTTTCTTGGAAATTTTGAGCAAGTCATAATAACATGCATTTAGAGCTACAATTGTAGGTTGAAATTATGAGACCTGTTTTTCAAATCTGATCTTCAATGGGCTTATTAAAGAATTAATCTTCCTTTTTTTTATTATTATTAAGCATGACAATGTCTTTGTTTCATGTGTTCCACACTTGCAATAACTAAATATATACATTCCTCTATTTTTTATTCTTAATTTCATATTTACTTCAATATATGAAAAATAAGTAGATTTTACAATTTACGAAATTTATAAATAATATATATTTAAGTTTACATCTAAATATTTTTAATTTAATCTATAATTTAACAATCCAATAAATAATTAAATAATATATATACAAACATTAAATTATTAATATTTTTTTAACAAATTTTATATAAACCCTCGAATTTTGTGGGATATAACTAGTAACTATATAAAGCCGAATGACGACTTTTAAAACCGTGTATAATAATATGAAGGCCTAGTATTCCTCTCACAACACACTTATCTTTCTAGGATTTCTTCGATTGCCTCAATATCTCTCTTCACACGAACAAATGCATATATCTATCACTCTGATGGTGCGTGTTCTTCAATCATAGTCCCCTCCATAGGTAAAAGTCTTATATTCCGTTTCAATCTGTGCATCTCATGTGTGTGGGTGTACGTCTTTATTTGTTTATGGATATCTCAACCTTTGGTGGAAATATCGGTACCTTAAATTTACGAATATATCAACGAAAATATCAATATCGAATACCGATATCGGTAAAAAATTGAAAATTGATGGAAATTTTATTAAAATGATGAAAATTTAACATGAAACTTTATGATATATTATAATAACTTTAATATATATATATATAAATTTAACTTAAGCTCAAACAAAATAAATTGTTTATGACAAATATATCAATAACAAAATACTTAAGCGGTCTAAAATGATACAATATGTGTTCATAATAATTTAATACAATATCAATAATGTATTGGGCATGTTGACACCTTTTTCTTGCAAGATTTTTAAATAAATAGTGGTTTAGTGGTTAAATCCCCTCAAGATCTAAAATAATATTCATGGACAATAAACAAAAAAGTGAGATTTTTTTCCGATTGTTACCGATATTTTCCCGAATTTTACTAATATTTCCTCTAAATTTCTGAATATTTGACAAATTTTGAACTACAGTCGACATCGACATCAATACCAATATTTTTTTAAAAGAAATCGATATTTTGAAAAAAATTCGTTCTGGTGGATATTCATATTGAGACAATTTCGACAAAATTTAGTGAAATTTTCATCCTTGTGGAGGAGTACATTTATTTATTTTGTAATAGTCAATGCATCCACAATGTATTGCTCTAACCGACTCGTTCATAAAATGGAGCAGGTCTAGATATTCAAGTATCTGCCCCACCCAATTGACATATATAACCCGAATACGCAAAAAAATCCTAATTTTCAGAGAGCTAAATAACAGAAAAACAATTCCCGTCTTAAACGAACCGCCTGCATGTAATAACTATATAAAACCGAATGACGACGTTTTAAAAATCGTGCTCACTACTATACGATAATATGAAAGCCCAGTATTTCACTCACAACACACCTTATCTTTCTAGAGTTTATTCGATAGCCTCAATTTCTCTCTTCATACGAACACATGTGCATATCTATCACCGTGTCGGTGCATGTTCTTCAATAATAGCCTCCATAGGTAAAAGTCGTATCTCGCTGAAAAGAAAGCATTGTAGACATTCAGTTCTCAGTATCCTCTAAAGGACTTGTGTCAACGTCTGCAACTGGAACCGGTGTTTCTCGTGAGTGGTGGTAGTCAGGCAACATAAGAAGCACATATTTTGCAGTAGGGAGGAATATATATATATATATATATATGTGTGTGTGTGTGTGTGTGTGTGTGTGTGTGTTTATGTATTCATGAGAAACCCAAAAATAGGTCATCTAATCAAATCATTTGATGGCCTTCTTCTCGATTAAAATTTGATCTTATTCTGGCGAATTGAATGTCAAGTCATATATCAAATTATTCTTATCTCCAAACTCATCATTTTGATATATGAATAGTCTTACGATTTGCACGAAAATAGTCGAGGAAAAAAACAAAAAAAAACTCACAATTCATTAAAGAATCTGAGTAGCGTGACATAGTGTTTCCCCATCAAATTTTGATTATTTTTCAATGAATTGACGAGCGATCCATGTATCACAATGATAATACACGAGGAGAAAAAAAATGTGGTCCAAAATTGATGTTAATGAATCACTCATTTTTAAATTTTATGAAGTTGTTGAATAAACTATGAATAATTTTTGACAAAGTATTCCTATTGATTTCAACATCTTTAAAATTTGAAAATAAATTCATAAACATGTTTTTAATAACTTTTTTTTTTTTGAAAAATTTAATTTAAAAAGATATATGTTTAATATTATACTCCCTTCGTCTTTAAGTTTAACATTTTATCAAAAAATTTATGATAGGAATTGCTAGGAGTTTGTGAATAGGTAATTCTCATACCTCTATAAACTGCAATTTTTGTGAAATATAAGTTCTTTTTATTGATATTTTTTTTTGTCAAAATGAGTTTTCCCTTATAAGTTTAACATTTTTTTCTAAGTTATTTTCAATAACGTATAATATGTGTCACATATTTTTTTTTTTTACCTTTTTACTTTTTCTTACTTTTTTATCAACAATTTTACAATAAATTACTATATTTACTAAATTTCGTGTAATTCCCCAAATGTTAAACTTAAAATGGGACGGAGGGAATACAATCATTTTGTATGTCTTCGTCCTCAAACACTCCACACCTTGAGGGACACATTTTTCAGGAAAAATATTTAATGAGTAGAGTATAGAAGGTGATGCGCAAAGTTTATTATTAACGTAATTAAATTGGTTGAAGTGAGTATAAATAATAACAACATTTTATGTGAATATTATGAAGATAAAGTTAAGTAGAGATTTTTATTTATAAATTGTGCAAAATATTTGGGAGGAAAGAAAAAAAAAAAACAAAGTATTTAGAGACAAAGAGAGTAAAATAGTCAATGGACCACCCCATGTCGCCATGCATCCACAAATAAAATGGATCGCTCTAACGGATTCATTAATATAATGAAGCGGGTCAGGATATATTCAAGTATTTGTCCCGACATAGTCTTGTATCGTGAGTACTAAGCAATTCAAATGTATTTTTGAAATGTTACTTCTATTATTATTGAAAAATGCATTTAATAAGAGGTAACTTTTCAATACTAACAAAAGTAATTTTTCTATAATAGATTAATATTAATAATAAATTTTAAAAAATATACTTGAATTGTACGATACACCTGCTGCAAATGAGACTTACTCATCCACCCCACCCACTTGACATTTCTAACTCGAGAAGGTATTATGTGAACGATATTCACGGTAAATCTTGTTTGAAGGGTATTACTAGTAAATTACATTAAATGTATCGATCAATTGCACTAAAGGTATTAACTTCAAAGTGTATCAATTGTTTTCACTAAAAATATTAACTAAAATAGTGTTAATTATTTTTGTTAAAAATATTAGTTGTTTCAACCTAATATATTAGCAAATTGTTAATTATGGTAATAATTACTCTGATTATTGTTTACATAATATTTTTCCTTTTTACCCCAACATACTTAATTTTTTTTTCCCTAATTTCCAGAGTCAAATAACCGGAAAATATTAACGACTTAAATACCGCCTCCATGTTAGTCCTAAATAAAGCCTGATGACCGACTTTTAAAATCGTGAGTACGATAATATCAAGGCCAAATATTTCACTCATAGCACACCTTATCTTTTTAGGGTTTTTTCGGTAGCCTCAATTTCTCTCTTTATACGAACAAATGCGTAAATCTATCATCTGCTAGTGCTTGTTCTTCAATCATAGCCTCTCCACAGGTAAAAAGTCTTATATTCCGTTTCAATTTGTGCTTTCATGTGTGTGGGTGTAAGTCCTTGTTTGTTTAGGGATACCTGTGAGTCGATGTTCGGGTTGAGTAATTAGAGTTTGGAACATTTTTTACTCAATTGTTAATTTGGGGATTCATATATATTGAATTGAATCTTTTTGGCTCCGGTATGAGTTTTGATGTAATTAAGCCCCTTTTGGGTTAAACAGGCATGACCCAGAAAACCTAATTGAAGTGTTTTGACTTGATTTTATTTACGCATGAATATAAAATTGGGTCTTTTTAGAAGTTAGATTTGTGGACATGTGGCCAAGAAATTATTTTTCTCAATGTGGAGGCGTAATTTTTTTATTCTTCTTTTGTTGTTGAGAATTATATCTTCTTTGATTTAGAAAGTTGAGCTTGTAATAATAATTGTATTTAGATCTATGTATCCCTGGTCTTGTTTTGTCGGCTGAACGTAAATTCTACATGTTTTGTTTTTTTTTTTTTTGGTTGATTGGATATATAAAAATTTCTTTTGTGCTTATGCGTGTTTTCCTTTTGTTGATTTTTATTTTCATTCACCGTTTTTCTGTAGTATATATCAGAAATACTATACTAAAATTTTCCCAGTCCCATATTTCTGTCGTGCATGACTTCTCCTCAGAGCCCTTTTTAAGAAATCACCATCTTTGTTTCCATTTCCTTTTTGATGTTTTTGTAAAATTGATAGTGTATATATATGTGTGTGTGTGTGTGTGTGTGTGTGTGTTTTCCTGACTTTCTTCCAACTGTTGATTGTAATGTATGTTTGTTATGTACTTAAAGTCCTATTACCATTTTATTCATTCATTCATTCAGAAGATGCATGTCATTGGATATTTATTGGCTCTCATTATTTGATTATTTGCATGTTGTCCTTATGATATGGCATTTTTGACATTCCTGTTATTGCCTGCGCAGGTCAATTTTTGGGGAAGGAAGAGCCAGCAAAGTTTATTTTCTAAAACTGTGGTTTCTGCCTTTACTATTGGTGCATCATGTCCAATAATTTGGTTTCCCAGTACCCTATGCCAGATAGGCAGGTGGTGCAGATTGAGCATGATTCTAACTCTCTGGTCTTGCCAGTATCTAGTGTGCCTATGGAAATGGCTGGCCATCCTGAATCACATCATATTTTTGTATCAACTGACCAAAGTAGGCTTGTAGAGCCACTATCCAATGATCCTGGGTTTAGTACCTCAACTGTAGGGGAAAATACATCATTCCCCGTAAAACGGAAGGCTGAGGTGGAACATCTGTCAGGCAATTCTACTTCTCAGCAGTTCAAGCGGCCAACTCATGCCAAATCCAATGTTAGTTCTCCTGGATTTTTGCAATCTCCCCCGTCTCAGAGGAAAACCATACAATTGCAGACCAAGTTGGGTTCTTCGGCCCAACCATTGCCAAACAAGAAAATGGTGCGGAATGATTCCATCTATAGTAAATCTGGCTTACAAAGGGGGCAGACTGGAAAGAAGCAAACTGCTCAAACTGAGTCGGCACCCCCCAAGGTTCGTCCAGAGTCATCAGAAGGTGTGAGGTCCAAAATGAGGGAGTCCCTAGCTGCCGCATTAGCATTGGCATATCGGAAACAGGACAATGCTTCAAATACTGAGAAAAACCAGAATGATGCAAATATCACTCACCAACCCATGGATTCCCAGGCATCTAAAGTATCCAATTCTACTGGGGAAGGTCAGGTTCCTGTTTCTGGTTCTGAGGAAGTATTCCCATCAAATGAATTGACTGCACTTAACAAAACCAATGATTGTCAGGTGTTCTCCACGGAGTTACCTGCTAATGGAAATGGTGGGAATAGCGGACAAGCTTTCCAGGGATTCCAGTATAGTTTGCCTGATGACGATGTTCCATTTGGTGATAATTTTTTCGGTAAAGATGATCTTTTGCAGGGAAATGGGCTCTCTTGGGCATTTGAATTTGATGTAATGGGGGAGGGTAAAGAAGCTCAACATGATGACAAGCCCAAATCTGTGAAAGAGGAAACTCAGGGGAATAGGGTAGCTATTGAAAATTTGACGCCAGATAACTTGGCTTCTCAAATTGAAGCTGAACTTTTTAAACTATTTGGTGATGTAAACAAAAAATACAGAGAGAAAGGTAGGTCTCTTATTTTTAACCTTAAAGATCGTAACAATCCGGAACTGAGAGAAAGGGTCATGTCCGGTGAAATATCCCCCGAAAGGTTGTGCTCGATGTCAGGTGAAGAGCTTGCTTCCAAGGAGTTATCAGAGTGGCGTATGGCCAAGGCAGAGGAGTTGGCACAAATGAAGGTTTTGCCTGATACAGAAGTTGATATTAGACGTTTGGTTAGGAAAACGCACAAGGGAGAATTTCAAGTAGAAGTTGAGCATGATGATGGCATGGCTGCGGAGGTTTCTGGAGGAGCTTCTGTGCTGACACGATCCCAACCGAAAAAGGATATTGAATCTCAATCTCCTTCTGATGCAGGTCAAAAAGACAAAGATAAATCAGATGGCCAGGATTTATCAGGCAGCCTGATTATTCCGACTGATGGGACTGATCTGATGCAAGGAATAATTGTGGATGAATTGAAGGATGCAGAATTTCTTCCTCCAATTGTTTCATTGGATGAGTTTATGGAGTCCCTTAATAATGAACCTCCATTTGAGAATTTATCAGTAGATGCAGGGCTGAAGTCTCCTGTATCACAAGGAGTAAGCCCAAAACCTATCAGCAACTTTAAGGCTTCTACTCGAGCTTCAGACACTCATAAAGACACTTCCTCCAAAAAGGCTGTTGTTGCCAAGAAACCTGAGGTAACTGTGAAATCGGGTGGAAGTCCTGCAAAACAGATAGCTGTTCCTAGCGTCATACCAAAGCCTGATTACATTTGGGATGGTATCCTTCAGCTAAGTATATCATCCTTAGTCTCAGTTGGCGGGCTTTTTCGAAGGTTAGTATGTCTATAGTTTTAAAATACAGGTTAAATGTCTCTGCATTTAATACACTTGGCAACATACTGGTTATTCTTCATCATAAATTGATTTCTTATCTTGGGAGTGTATGTTTGTTTGCTTGTTCTGAGTTTTTTTACCCTTCTGTGTTGGTTGTTTTACACTGATATCTTAGTTTATGCTGACAGTGGTGAGAAGACATCAACAAAGGAGTGGCCTCTCTCTCTAGAGATCAAGGGCAGAGTTAGAATTGATGCTTTTGAGAAATTTCTTCAAGAACTCCCAATGTCTCGAACTCGTGCAGTCATGGTATATAAAGGCCTTCTCCTCCTTTCCCTTGTAACTAAACTTTACCTCCTCTCTTTCTGGGCATCGGCTTTCTGCCTGCAGAGAAGGCAATGCGGCCTCTCACTGCCCATGGTTAATGACATAGATTGTTGTGGTCTGGTTGTACACTAGCAGTGCTGAAAAAATAAATATCAAAATATTGTTTTGGTTATGTGAATGTTTTTCTACTGCACTCTTTTTCTTAGATTCCCGGGGATTACTTTGTCAATGAAAATTGTGAAAAAAGAAAAGAAAAAGAACCAAGAATCTTACTTTTCCAAAGAGTATTTGTGACAACAATTGCCAGTAGTGACAGTCATCATTTACATATTGATTACTTTTGTTGGCATTTGCTAACTGAGCATAGCAGAGTCCTCCCATTGAAACTCTGAAAATAGATAGTGCCGTTGTACTAGTTAATTGATTTGATCATCTGAAGAGATTGGAGCGAGTGGTTGTAGAGCATATTACTCATTATAAACGCAATGAATGTTGATGTAGATATTGATTTAGACTGTCTCGGTGCAAACTTGTCTGGTATAATATTGTCCAGAGGTGGTTTGTTATTCTGTTGCCTTACTACAAGACTTGTTCTAGGCAAATTGTTTTTGTACGATACTTGTTCTGGGCAAATTGTTTTGTACGATTCTTGTTCTTGGCAAATTGTTTTTGTACAATCTTTTTAATGTTTGAAACCAGTGGTATTAGGTAACGAGGAATTGAACCATTAAAGCGAGCTTTAGTTTATGTAATTACCATTTGTAAATCGCAGTATTATGGCATTTTGTCTACTACTGAGTTGTCAATTCTCAAACCCAAATTAAACAGGTTGAATGAAATAATAAACGTTTGATGTCTTGAATGTTATTATATCTTGTTCATCTAAATTGAACGTTCAATGTGTTGATGTTATGTCTTATACGTCTGAATTGTTACTCTGTTTATTATTAATCAAACAAACGCTTCTTTGTGTGCAGATTCTTCACTTCGTCTTGATGGATAAATCTACAGAGGAACAACGTTCTAATTTTAAAGAGGTAACCCTCTCTCTCCCCCCTTCTCTCTGCATTCTGTCGATTTCATCCTTTGATTTTATCGGCATATCTTCTTGTTCAGGCTGTTGATTCGTACACCACGGATGAAAGGTTGGGATATGCAGAGCCACTCCCTGGCGTCGAACTTTACCTTTGCCCGCCTACGACCAGGATGTTCGATATGTTGCACAAGTTTATGCCTAAAGATCGTTCCGAGACGACTAGTTCCTTTGAAAACGGTCTAATTGGTGTAGTTGTATGGAGAAGAGCTCATATAAGCAATACTATATCACCTAATTCATCATCACACCACAAGCACGCCTCGAAAAAGCAACCTTTTGCTACCCCTTCGAGGGTCCAAAATTCACCGAATGTTAATCCTAATACCCCAACTAGGACGTCACATAAACCCGACCCAAAAACAAACGATGATGATGATGATGACGATGTTCCGCCTGGGTTTGGCCCCGGCGTTGCTGCCAAAGACGACGATGATTTGCCGGAATTTAACTTTTCCGGTAACTTAAACCCATCCGGACCTAGGCCTTCACTCAACGCAGTGAAAATGACATCACGCCCAGTAGATGAAGTGCGAGAGCTTATCAAGAAATATGGGCAAAGTAGTAATAGTACCATAACTGGGAGTGTTGTAGATAATAGAAATCTCGGTATCGAACCTTGGAATGACGACGACGATGATATACCCGAGTGGCGGCCGCAGGTCCCACAACCACCACCGCAGCAGCTGCTATATCCGGCGGCTCAGCTACCGGTTTTACATACTACAAATCAACGTGTGGTGACCCAACCCCCACATACGGGGCTGGGGCACCACCCACCACCCGGGGCTGCGCGGTTGCAGCCACCGGGGCATTTACGGGGTCCAAGATGGAGGCAGTATTAGTTAGGTTAATCAAAGTTTTCTTGTAAATAAATTTTGGCCTTTTTAGCCTAGACTTTGCTTAAAGTTGTACTAGATAGATTCTGTTAAGCTGTACTCTCTTTTTGCCATAAAGTTTTGCTGTTATTAGAGCACTTTTTTAGACGTGATATTGGTTTTGTTTAATTTATTTTGAGCCATTTTCGTTCGTTACAATATTGAATGGAATAAACATTTTAGTAGTTTTTCTCGGATCAATTTTTCAACTTTATGGTGTTTAAATATATATATTCTTAATTGGAAGAGGAAGTTGAGAAATAAAGAGAAACCTTCATGGCTAATTTTTTAATTGATTAAGAGGTTATATAAACGTTTTATTTCTTTAACTATGTTTTTGAATCTCCAAGCTATAGCCCCCAACTTTGAATCTCGTTATTGTTGTACAATGTTTCATCTCAAATGAAGGCTAATAATGCTTACGGATCATTTCTTTTTCTTGACATTTCAGTTTTTAGTGCTACAACACCTAACTCTTATTCAGTGCCAGTTTCTTTCTCTAGTACAGATATTGACGTTCAAAATGGAAATATGTGGTTGCAGACTCTTCGCTTCTTTCTTTCCTCGTTTCTTCCTTGTCAAGGATATCGAGACGAGGGCAAACATTAGCACGCGGGTTTTCAACCCAGATCGTATTTCATCTTCTATTTCGATACTGATAACGAACTCTACGTATATACCGTGTAATCATCAACGTACACGTGACATGTATTGATGATGTTGAAATTAGAGACTGTAAAAAGTCCAACTAACCAAGAAGACAATTGCAATTTTAAGATAACTAGAGACAGTAAAAAGTCCAACTAACCAAGAAGGCAATTGCAATTTTAAGATGACAATAACTACCTTTTATAATGGGATTTGGGCTAAGTGCCTGTAGGCGGCTGCAGCAACTATGCATTCACAAGAAACATTCAAGGAAACACCAATATACAAATTACAAAGTGGATTGTAAAAAAAAGGTTCTTTCCCAAAAAAAGTAAAATAATATAAAAACAAGATATGTTCAATGGTCCTACACAATTTGCAATGATTACAGAAAGAATTCTTGCATTCCAAATGTTAAAATAAAAAATGTCAAAAGCAATTACAACCTTTACAGGGAATCTGAATTTGACTATCTTGCTCAAGATTACTATTTTTAGTTTATCTATACTTTTTGTAGATATATTCAAACTGCAAAATGGTCCATGGTTTATGGCATTCCAACTGCAGATGAAAACTGTAGCACGATTCCTTTCACAGAAAATGAGTTTTTACCAACTTGATAAGGTTGGAATGCCAGTTTTGTTTCACTATAAATATGAGCCTCGAATGAGCATTTTAAGAACACAAATCTGCCTTCTTTCCTTCCCTTACTCCTCCACTTGCTATTTGCTATGATGAACCGTCTCCGATTTTCCTTGAATCTTTTTGTAGCAACCTTCCTCCTCTTGGAAGGTGTCGGAAATGCTGCTACGTACGGGGATTCTTTCACCCGTTCCAGGGCTGCCCATTACCCGAATTCTGATGATACTGGAACAGAAAGTAAGTCATCATCAGTATAACTGAAAACATGCATACATATAATGATGACAAAAAACTAAACTTTCATATCTTGCTATCATTCTAAACTTTTTGCTCATTTATTTTGAGTTATGTTCAAACCATCAGAAGTGTTTTTGACATAAAAAAAATGCAGATGGACGATGTGGCTATGGTGCGTTTGGGGCAACGATCAACAGTGGAAATGTGGCTGCTGCATCAGATCTCTATCAAGACGGAGTAGGCTGCGGTGCTTGCTATCAGGTAAATATCAGAAATCAAAATGGTTTGTGCAAGGAAATAGTGATTATAACCTGAAAAAATTATTTATTACCTTTATCAGGTGAGGTGTACCAACAGCAACTACTGTTCAGACAAAGGTGTGACTGTCGTCATAACGGACCATGGTTCTAGTCACGACACTGACTTCATTCTGAGTAGACGAGCTTTCGGGCGAATGGCTCAGACCGCAGATGCAGCTGCATCCCTTTTAGCATTTGGAGTAGTCGACGTTGAATACAGAAGGTACGGTTAACAACGGATTTAGTAAACCGTATATCTTAACAATGAAATGACGATACAAACTTGTTTGTGCAATGCGCAGGGTTTCGTGCAGCTATTCGAACAAGAATATCACGATTAAGATAGACGAAAACAGCAACAACCCTCACTATCTGGCCTTTGTGATTTTGAATCAACAAGGCAAGAATGACATCACTGCTGTGCAGCTATGTGAGGTATCTTCTAGAACCTTTGCACATTCATTCTCCACTTAGAAAGAAAAAAGCACAGGATCTCAGATGGCAATCATGGCATATTAATGAGCAAATAACTGAATATTCTAACTTGGTTTTTTGAATACAGACAGAGAATTATGTATGCAAGCTATTGGATAGGAGTTATGGGTCGGTATGGACAACTACCCCAGCACCCAGCGGGCCACTTTCGGTGAGGATGCTGATGAGCGATGAAAATGGAGACGAAAAATGGCTGGTTCCAAGCAATGACATACCCGAAAACTGGAAACCAGGAGACGAATATGATTCTGGAGTACAAGTGATGGCCTGATGCAAGAACAAAAAACTGTGTTATAATTTTCTGTATTTCTTAAGCTTCCAGTTTGCTGATTTAGATATTATTCCTTCTTGTACTTTAAATTGATTTTATTTGATTTTGAAAAAGGCAGGAGCCAATATTTAGCAGTTAAGGCATCTTGTAATTTAACAAGTATACAAATGAATAATACAAGATGATATAATAAATTCTAAACTAATTATGTTCATCCCCTACTTTCCATTCCTTGTTATTTCATAAAGCTTCAGTAAGAACCACGAAAATTACGAAGAAGTTGCATAAGCAAAACATGTCATCCAGAGCCTATCCTTACTAAAGACATAAGTATAAGAGTATACATAAAGCATAAACTCTTGCAATCTAACAAATCAAGAAATGCAAAGAGCAGCATTATCTGTTAGACTTACATAAAGCCCAGAGAATCACTCAGCAAAAGCATCCCTTCCTGGAAAAGTCAACAAACAAATTTCAATAAATCCAGCTTTAAAAAAGACCTTAAATCAAGACAATCATATCATATTACCTTGGATTGGAATTTGACACGCTATACACAACTTCAAGCACCAAAGCAGCATCAACCACTAAACTACCTATTTTCAACATTTTCTTGAACGATTTCGACAAAATAGTATTCAAAGACGAAAACCAGTCACCACAATTTCCCCTGCAATAAAAATTGCATCTTTTGATCTCCCAACTGAAATAATCGAATTCATAAGTCAACAAATTCGAATTCAGCCCGATCTTTTCATCCCACTATAAACTCAAACAACCCATCAAAGCTTGCATTTCCAGACTTGAAATAATAATCAGATCATTGCATTATAGTCGTAAACAGTAGGAAGTGAAAACCCCATTAAGTGGGAGAAAGAACACACCATTTTTCTCGTGGGTAAATAATAAATAATGCACGAAAATATTCTCGAGAAATTTCAAAGAATTGAGCAACTCGCAAAAAAATACAGTAAATTGACAGGTGATTCTGACTGCATTACATTCGTTTCTGAATGCAAAAGGCATATGGAGGTTAATTGAATTGATTTTTGGTCTTGAAAAGTTAGATAGAAAGAGGAAAACCTCGCAAACTTGATGAATTAACGAAGATAATTCTTTCCTCTTTCCCGCCAATTTGGGGGGCTGAAAGGAAGACATAAACCCCAGTGAATTCATAAGCACAAAGGAAAAACCTTTGATATGATACGATGACGTTACGGTACGTTATTTTGAGTTAAAATTTAATTTGGTCCTCTAACTTTAGACTTTTTTCAATTTTATCCCATAATTGTTTAATTGATTCGATTTCAGTTCAAAAATCTTCGAAGTTCCACAAGTGACGTCATATTGACGCACATTTTCGTGGGACCTTTTGCAAAAGAGTTAAAAGACATGGGCCGAAAAATGCAAAATGAGGCGAGAAAATGACAAAACTCGAAAGAATTGCGGGTGTGACGAAATTGAAAGTCTTAAATTTTTTTGGACCTTTTACGAAAAACTTCGTAGTTATAGGACGAATTTTAATTTTAACTCAAAAAAGAAGAGATACAAATGAAAATGTACACTATTTCGAGTTACGGTACGTTATTTTGAATTAAAATTTAATTTGGTCCCGTAACTTTAGATTTTTTCAATTTTATCCCATAATTGTTTAATTGGTCCGATTTCAGTTCAAAAGTTGTAGAAGTTCCACAAGCAACATCATATTGATGCACATTTTCGTGGAACTTTTTGCGAAAAAGTTAAAAGATATGGGATGAAAAGTACAAAAAATGACAAAACTCGAAGGAATTACGGTGTTACGTGACAATTGAAAGTTTAAAACTTTTTTGGGACCTTAAATGAAAATGTTCAAAGTCATGGGACGGATTTTAATTTTAACTCAAAAATGAAGAGGATATAAAAAGAAAATGTAAGCTATTTACACATTTAACCCGCATTTAACTAGTAATTCGCCACAAACCCCACATATTATAGAGTATAATGAGTAAGTATAGTATTCATAAAGATACGGTTTTTCAGTTATCTCCCGAAAATCAGAGTGGATGAGAAAATAAGATAGCTCCAATGGCAACAGCTCTTCCTACAGTTAAATCCCACCATTTTGCTATCCATGGGTACCTCTTATCCCCTTTCTCTAAGTTATGAATTCAAAAATCCTTGTATTTTCTTGTGTTTTAGCTTTTGTTTCTTTGCAGGAACGATGCTCATAGCATGTTCATTTCAAGCCATAAGAAAACTGAAGTGCGTGTGAAATTGAGGAAAACTGTTGCGAGCTTGAGTAGTTCTTCAAGACCCATATCGCAAAATGGAGTTTTGAGGAGGGATTTGATGTTTATTGGGTTATCTTCTTCACTCTCTCTAGTTTTCCCATCTTCAGGTAAATGTTGAGAAACCCTTTTTATTCAATTTGCACTTCATAAAGCTATATAATCGTGCAAATTCTTTCTGACATTCTTCATTAGGAGTTCTCAATTATATAATTTTTTGGGCTAATTTTTGTTCATTTGAATATGTTTAGGAGTTCTCAATCATGTAATTTTTTGGGCTAATTTTGTTCAATTGTTTTTAGTTGTAATGTAAATGGGGAGCTTTCTTTCTCAGAGATGGAAATTTGTGGGGAATATATTTTCGAAACTAATATTATCTCAGGGAAAAACAAGCTTAGATTTCCCATGTTCAATTTTCTGAGTGGTGCATAGTGAATAACCCGATTTAGAATATTGTCTTTCAGTACAATACTTTTATCGTGGGATTCTTAAGTAAGGATGGGCTCAAACTGCAAACTATTCCGGATTTTAGATACTGATTGTTTGTTGATCATAAAACAATCATGTCGTTAGATGTACCAAGGTTTTAACTCAAAATTCTCGATATGAGTTTTTTGATTAGTTTTGTCTTGGATGTTGGATTGCTTGTGCTGCAGGCTATGGTGCTGAGGAGGAGTTGAAGATGGAGTCTATGGTTGATGAAATAAATGCTTATTCATATATGTATCCAACGGAATTGCCTTCCGATAAGTCTGTCTTCAAATGGTAACATTTGTTCCGACCACTCAAGTTTTTATAACCGACATTTCTTTGTTAGATAAGGAAGTATACAATTTCAATTGTATTTATTGGATTAGATATCTGCATCAGTATTTAAAGTTATCTATTGTCTGGTAAACTGAACCATTGTCATGAAAAATTGTGTTTTTTCTTTATTGAAGTGTAAAAAAATTAATTCAAGGTTTTACTTGTGAATGATAACGAAAATTCAAGGAAATTTTATGATAGACCATGCTATTGTTATGCTTTCTTTCTCTTACTTCCTTCTTGTTCATGTGCATAGTGTCTTCTTTGTTTAATACAAAGAAGAGTTCATATTCTTTCGAGTTACTAAATTTTACACAAACTATCTCTACTTCATTTTCTTTTATCGTTAAATTGTAGGAACCTCACTCTTTTCATCTATTTGAAGGGCGGAATCTAGAAAGCCGGAACGTTACTCATCAGCTGCACCATTATCCCGTAAGTCTTACCATTCACACCTTTAACGAGGAAAGTCACATAAGTCATTTTTGTTGAGAATGATCTTCCATCTTATTTGATTAAACATTATTGAACCTTTTTTTTTTCTTTTTCAACGAGATTTTGGTGTAACCGCGAGCTTACCACACATTTTTTTTCACTGGCAAACAGCCGATGCACGCCTTCGCATTGTGTCTGAGAGGGTTGATTTCAATGATAACCTCATAATTTCAGTTTCGGTAATTTTGATTCTATAATGTTTTTTCCATAGTCCGACGATAATAAAGTTTACTTTTAAACTTATAGTTTTACTCTATGATTCAGATAGGTCCCCCCAATTCATTTTTCTTGAAATCTGAAGACAAAAGTACATGGACTGCCAAAGACGTAGCAGATTCTGTTTTAGCTGACAAATCAGCTCTGGTATTTTGCTCCCTTCAAGCTTTCTGTGTCATCTTCTTTGTGTAGTTTATATTCTTGTTGATCCATAAAATGTTGATTTCTCTCCTCAATGCATATACCATAAATAGTAGTTATTCTCTTATAGTAAACACTTTACATTCTGCTGTTCATCACAGCGGGTAACTTCTAGTCAACGTAAAGACGAAAGTTCAGTCCTTGATACACATTCTTCTATAGTAAGTCTTTTATTGCCAAGTCATGTATTGCTTTTATTAATAAGATGATGCAATCAGTTTTGCTTACGTCTATCTCATTGTGTGTTTCCCAAGGTTGATGGTGAGCCATATTGGTATTATGAATATTTGGTTCGTAAATCGCCAACCAAAACTGTAAGTATCTGAATCTATAGCCACATAAATGGGGATGATTATTAAGAGATACTTAAATCATCATCTTATGCTGAACGATTCAGGCACAGGGATCAAACCTTTACCGCCATTTTGTTGCTGCAACTGCTGCACGCGATGGTAGGTTTCTGACCCGTTTCAGCTAGTAATACTGTAGAAATCTGATTGACTTATTAAAGAGGAGCTATTCATGGCAGGTTATCTGTACTCTCTCAGTGCTTCAACTCTAAACAAGCAATGGGACAAAGTAAGTATTGCACCCTTGATTATTTTTTGAAAAGAAATGCTATCGTTTTTTTATGGTGGCTTTATGCTCAATGCAGATGGGACCGATTCTGGAGAAAACAGTGTCGTCTTTCCGCCTTCTCCCTCCTACAGAAAACTATGTTCCTCCTTACAAGGACCCCTGGAGATTTTGGTGACTTCTCCTTTATTCATCTGTAGAATGTAATCAAGATTGTTTTCAGGGCCAAGGAAGAGTACTACTTTTGTAATGTCATTTTTTGTTGTACAAAACTCTAGCATTTAAGGCATTTGCAGTTTTTCCAATTTATAATACTCCCTCCGATTACTTTCACATTTGTCTTATTTGAACGTCCACAATTACTTTTACACCCCAAATAAGGAAATCACTCTCCCTCACAAAAGTCAATAAAAACATAAAGTTACTACTCCCTCCGATTCAAAATGAGTGAAGTTTTAGAATTTGTTGTTAAAATTAAGAAGTGGTGGGACAGAGAGTTTTTATCACATCCTTAATTGTAGTTCCTTCTCTCCCACAAATAAAAATGTTCAACTTCTATATGTGAAAGTAAAGGTGGGACAGAGAGTATATACAACTTTTTTTCAAAAAATTGAAAGAAGAAGATACAATTTGAACCAAACTTCATTTCATTTGAATAAAGGAGAATCAATATTTACACGATAAGGAATTTACACGGCCAAAATTTTACATGGTGTTCGTGAGTGAAAGAATCAAAAGCTTAATACTAACTAATTCCTACAACCTTTTCATCTGTACTTGGTTTACAAGTAAATTATCCAGCAAACTAGTCCTGTGAAGTCGTAGAGTATTCAAACATAAGTCGTTTAAACGGTGCAGATTGCAGGAGCACCCGTAGACGGCTTGTGAGCCGGTAGATTAAGGTCCACTGCATAGCCATCTCTGAATCCTTCATCTGCCTAACTACAGAGGCCTGCATGGAGAAACGTTTACTTAGAAAACAACGAATATTGTACTAGACCGTCAATCAATGGATGGATTCAGACAATCTCATCCGTTAATCAGCTTAGGTAAAAGAAATTTGAGAAGGGAACTCAAACCTGAAGACGCTTTCCCAGCTGGACTTCAACTTCAGTCCCAAACGAGATGTTGCTAGCTAAAGACTTGAGAGGATCGACTGTGGGGTCCACAGACAGCAAACTCGGGATCTGAGGAGAATAAACTAGCCTCCACCTAGCATGCCCGAATTCTCCCTTCCCCTCTATCCTCGGCATTAATGTCTCCAGTGTAGCAGTAGCAAGCTTCTTAAATGCAAGCTGGCCATCACCTTCCAATATTGATTCAGCTAATTGACTCTCAAAGACTCTAGCGGCCTGTTTGGTGAAAAGATATGAATAATTCAGCAAAAAAGATATACAGTTGGTGAAAAGTGAATTGCAATAAAACCAGGATTCGAGCATAAAATTTACCTCAGTTGTTGAAAGGACATCTTGCTCGACTGAACGTGTTGAGGTCACCACTAGTTTTTCCTGCCACTTGCTAGCTAGACTTTGAATTCTAAATTGCCATTCTGATCCTACCAGGGCTAAATCCAACACTGGATCAAGTCCGTTGTCAGGCTCAAACTTTGCTATATTAAGATGCTCACGTTTCAGCCTTACCTGAATTTAAACCGCAGATAAAAGCAAAATAATCAGGGGATTTCAAGGTTATATATGGAGAAGGAAAGACCAAAGAGTTGCATCATCTGCTTTAAAGGTTTTCACTAGTACATTGAATGATTACCTGTGTTGCAACAAGATTGACATCACCATTCTCAAATGTTAAAACACCTTTCGGTTTTATCCATTTGGGGTGAGCTGGGCCATTCAACTCAAGCTCTCCACTGATAGCAAAATTAAGTATCAGTGGATAAACTATCCTCAATTCAGGCCCAAGAACAGTCCTCAAGTCCGTTAGGCGGATATCAAGTTTTGGCTTGCTATTCACCAGCACCATTTCCTTTTCAACTTCATCATTTTCATCTGCAAACAGTCATGTTTTTTTTTTTTTCAAAATATTTTATCGGTAACCAATCTAATACACATGCCACATAAATTTGTAGTATGAACTCGGAATTACAGTTGCAGTTTTTTATAAAACAATCTTGTAATTTGCAGTTTTTTATAAAACATTCTTGTAATTTTAGTCATTAACAAGCAGAATGGGTGATTCAAATTATCTGTGTCCACGTTCAACTTCCTCTAAAACTTCAATTCAGAAACTATGAAGCTAAATAAAAACAAAAAACTGCATAACAGGGAATAATAAAACCTCAGATTTAAAATTATATACACAAACTTACCAGGTGAACGGCTGAATGGGATATTCGATGATGAGGGTATTAGGTTGAGAAAACGTGAAACATACTTTGAAGCAACCATGCGACCATAAGCACCAGCTGGTACCTTCGGCTCATTAGCTGCATCTCTGTTTAAGGGAGCAGCTCCACTACCCTTGTCATGTGGTAGATAAACTTCTCCTTGGCTTATCTTTATCTTTCCAGATATGTTTGGTTGCATAATTGATCCAGTAATTTGCAACTTAGAGTCAACCTGACCACTTTGATAACAAGAATTTTTTCAAGTTCTGAAGGAAAAGCAGGGAACGAGGAAAAAAACACACACAAAACCCCTAACTGAAAACCAAGAGTACGAATAAATCATTTTGCATTTGGGAATAAGAGAACACCTCAAGATATTCCTGGCACGCACTTCCAGAACCTCACAATTTAAGTTAAGTTTGTCACCAAGAGACCCTTCGCTTGTTCGAAGGGGAAGATTCCCTTTTGCAGACAATTTCCCCTTTCTGCTTACTTTACCCTCCAATGAGCCAATTCGCAGTCTATTTGAATTTACATGAACTGTTCCTCCCAAATTGGTAACTGGTTTCCGAATTACAGGTGAAGATACAGTTGCCCTGTGAAAATATGCAGATCCATCCAATACTGGTTGTTCAACAGTACCTCTCACCTACACGAGATGAGACTCAAATTAATATCTAGAGGGCGCTTGGTTCAAATTCTTCAATGGGAATGATAATGAGAATCATTGAATAGTGAATTACAATGAAGATAGTGGTTCATTATTAGTGTTTTGCTGTAATTTTGGAATAAAGTGGACAAAAATATATTGTTGGTTGAGGAATAGTGGAATGATTAAGGAGAAATAACTATGGAGGGAAGGTGGTAATCAGAGTGAGGTAATGAATTACTCATTTTGAGTCCCAATTCCCCGTAGGAAGTATGATGAAGGTGAACTGATCATTTTTTTTCTCATTAACCACACCAATTACCCCTTGTTCATTTCCATAGATGAATTTTGAACCAAATACCTCCTAAATGGGTGCACAGTGAACAAGGAGGAGAGAAGCATGAATACCAAGACAAGTATATTATCTCTGGTTATATAATTAATAGTTACAGATAACTCTATAAACCTGAAGCATAACTTCAGCATTGCCATGGAGCCAGTTAGCATAAGGAGTTAATGCTGTTAGCAACATCATGCCACCATCTTTAATATCAGCATCAATCCTGACTTCACCTGCATCCAATATGTTCCAGTTCAAACCCCTGAGGTTCTCTGCCAATTGTGTATCCCAAACATCTTGAGTTTTATCTCTGGATCCTTTTCGATCATTAGCCTCATCACCAGATGCTTTACTTCTCTCTGTGTCCCATTGTCGAACCCATGAGGCTTCATTCCTATCCCTCTCGGTACTTTCTTCCTCTAGCGTATTGCTCTGTACAAGTGTTAATGGGACGCTTCCTTGAACATGTACATGGCCATTTTGAACAATGGGTTCAAATTTTGCATTAAATAGGAAACGGCTAGTTGGGGTTAGAGAGGCAACAACTTCAGCCCTCCCAAGTTCAATTCCCCCAACTACCCCATCCAGGAGCCTCACTTGTACATCGCATTCGGGTTTTGCAAGATTTCCTTTAAGGTCACCTTCCATGTGTAGGATACCTCTGATTGGAGTTAATAACTGCCTGAGAGAATGAACGGCTTCGGCGGCTGAATTTTCAATAGCCTGAAGGAAGGTTGGGACCAAACTAACGGGAAAATTTAGAACAGCAAAATGCAAATTTGTCTTTGGCCCTAATAGTGTCCCATCTGCATGGATTGTGGCATTATCCTTTTGGATGAAGATTTTGTCAAGACGCAAACCATCATTATTGCTGTATACACCACCTGCTAGAATACGCTGGCTTTTATATGTTCCCCACTCCCACTCCTCTCCATGGAAGTCAAATTCTGCCTAAAGTACACAAGAAAGAAGAAATCAACCAGGAGATAAAAATTGCATGACTCAAACTGATCAGTGTGGAGAAGGTTATTTCAATAAGTCCTGGTGAACTTTGAACCTCTTTTCTAGTCATTTTTTTTATAAGAAAATTCCATTCTCTTTTCTAGTTAATTAATGAATCTTTATTAGAAAAGGAATCTTAAAAAAGGAGACTCGTGAAGATGCACAACTACACAAATATGAATTGAAACTCCAAAATCAATTTAGTTTTTCATACTAGGGGTTTGAAAAGGAGTTACGAAAGTGATACTCAAAGTACAAGATGATCAATCATAAGAGCTAATTTTAATACATGAAACCAATTTAATTTACTGGGGGTTTGAAAAGCAGTTACGAAAATGATACTCAAAGTACAAGATAATCAATCACAAGAGCATACTTTTATACATGCCTCAATGGAAAGACAAAAGGAAGAAAGAAACTTCATGCAGCTTTATCACAGCTTGGAAAGTTAAGATTCTCCTAAACATTGATGAAGATAATCAAAATATAAGAAATAAACAGCTAAATAGATTTTCTAGCAAGCAAGCAGCCAAAATTTCAATTATAAACCATATATGGGAATCACGATAATCCAAAACACACAGGAAAGCTGCCACAAAGATTACCATTGTGTCTCCATTGCCACCTCCACTTGCATCTAAAGAGCCATGCCAGCGACCTTTAAGTTCGGCTAACCCTGGAAGATCGAAATCATCCAGGACAACTTCAAGTGATGACGCACAATGACCCCGAATTTCCTTCAAAATACCATACAATAAGAAATTTGAAAAAACATAAACAGAACAATAATTATATAATTCAACTTTTAAACCCCCTAGATATCCCGGGAATAACGCTTAATATTTGCAACTTGCAGGTCAAACATACCTCAAGAAGTTTTTGAAGGCTTTCTGTACATATTCCAACTGACTGCAAACTTTGTATGAAAACGTCCTGTATACATAACATAAATTTAATGCCTGTATAACTAATCACACAAAATCAAAACCACATCTGGCCAAAATCATAAGAGAATTAAGAATAAAATAAAAGAAACAAGAGAAAAACGAAAAAAAAAAAAAAAACCACAGGTGAAAGGACGATCTTGACTGAGATATGCCAGAACCATATTTCATTATTGGGGCTTTAAAAGTATTGGCAAAGCATCTCTTCCCAAAAATTGAGATAGTTGAAAAGGGTTAACTTCAGAAAAAAGGTAAAAGAAAATGGACTATTGTAGGCATGTCAGCTAATTTACTCACATTCTCATGTTAAAGATAGTGTCCTTAATTACCACTTCTTATATTTTGATTCAAGGAAAGCAGAGAAGCAAAGATAAAATTGAAAATCCTCTGAACCCCACAAAATTCAGAAGCAATGCCAAATCTGGTGTGCACAACAAAATGAACTTTGATTGTTCCAATTTCCAAGTCAAAATGCCACAACTAAAGGTTTTTTGGATTAGCTTCATGCACATGCTGACCTTTTCACGAAAAGGAACAGAACTCTTGATAATACACCATAAAGCAGCTTTAACACTTTGGAGTAAGACTAGAGTTTACACACCAATTAATCCACATAAATTTCATACATCACACAATAGTAGATTTACAACCTTTGATCTAGATTGAACAGCAGGATCAGAACTCCGCGAGAGAAGCCTAGCAAGTGGAAGCATTTCAGCAATCTCAGCATTAGGGACCTCTAGTCTCATTCTCCATCTACCCATAGAAGAGATCATACTACCAAGATGTCCGGTCATCACTTTCTGGATCAAGCTACCCTTTTCCTTTCCAGCAGGGCTTCGATCACGGGATCCAGGCAATACATACTCGCCTTGTAGTTCATATTTGCTATTGCTTTGTTCCAAGAATACTCTTTCAACAGTGATCTATATACATGAAATAATGACCAGCAACAAACGTGATATCAACCACATCAAACAATTTACGTAAATCCCAAAAGTAACATATGAGCCCAAAAATACAAGAAATTCGCAAAGCACAACTTCTGGTTTATATAATTATATTAGGCTCAAAAGATGAAGTAGTCATGAGTATAAATGCTCATGTTCCTGAAAAGCTATTTCTGCCTGGAGGAAATTGGTAAAGGCAACTTGTTGCCTGCACTAAATTAATCTCCAAAAGTCTAAATAAAGGCTTGTATAGTTTTGTCAATTTTCTAGTAATTAAAACCTACACAACCTTGAACCGGAATTAAGAAAAAGAAACTTACACTACAGATTGCGACTTCTTTTTTACACAAATGACATCTGATAAAGCATGTCAATAGTATCTCATGAATCTCATAATCCATTGAAGGATATAGAGATACATGAGAAAAATGTCTAAACCTTGTCTTATCATGCAGAAAGGTAGTTCAAGTTTCCTATCATATGCAAACTTCTCAGAAAATAATAGTGATTTTTGCTTCATTAAAGCAATTATTTTGTTTCTATTACTCGCTTTAAGAGCATGGTATTTTTTATTTTGTTAAAAGGTATATATACTTAGAAGCAGAGGCAAAACTGACACGGAAGCAGAAGTGGAACATAAACGGAAAAGGACAAACCCCAAAAAAGGGTATTGAGAGCTATAAAAGATATAGATGCATAACTAAAAATGTGAAAATCAACTTTTCAGATTAGTTGCCTTGGAGTTAGTCGGAACTGGATATAAAGCAGTAAAATGGGGCATTTAATGCAATAAGTACCCTCTCAGACATTCAAAAAGTGTTTAAAGTGGAGTTATGATATCTTAGGTTGAACATGATGAAAATATAACTGCCAAATTGCAGTTGCCTCCATAGCAACATTAAATTGAAAGATAGCATATAATCATAAAATTGTCGGTCTTATTCAACACAAAAATCTGGAGATTCCAGATACTGGTTAATCTGAAATAGATATGGTGAAATTACTGACCACATCCCCACTCCATCTGGCTGCCACATCTAGAGCTTCACCCAACACACCACTGAATTTTGGTCGAAGAACAGATAACACTCCATGGCCCCTCCTTTTTTGAAAGTTCAATTGAAGTTCAGCCTAAAAAGCGTAAAAAGGTAATTAAGAAAACACACTTATTGAAGTAATTCAGAGAATGCAGCACTTCTCCGATCTCAAATTGCTTTGAGACAACTATCTATCCAACCAAATACAATGAATTTATTATATTAACAGATGTAGATAATATCAATTAACCTTTAACCACATTCCCTCAACCAAAGGAAATAAATCAATTAACCAATAGCCTGCCTCAGCAAGCTTGAAAAAGAAAAATAGATTTCAATGCAATAAAAACTAGAGCCTCATAAAGTAAGGAGTCAAACTCATCCCTCCCCAACCCACCCATCTCCACAAAAAAGCACACCATTGTTAAACCAGGAGGCAGGAGCACTAGAGTTAATATTGAGTAGTTGAATGAGAAGTTTACTCTTGAAATTGCTCCACGGAGTGAGGCTAGCTCCAGTTCATCCAATGGCAAATGTCGTACCTGATTACATATTAAAAAGTGTGTATTTTCAGAAGTAAACAAGAAAGAAAGAAGTGCATAATAGCTGATAATTAGAAGCAAAGTAAATAACTGGAAAAAGGTTGAAAGGACCTCTAAAGAAGCTGACTGAAATGGTCGATAACATCCATTAGCTTTCAGGTGACCTTTCTGCAGAGAAAAGGACAGCAATTTTCCAGCAAGATTTTCTTCTGAAGTTGATTGCACAGGTCCTACAATTTCCACTGCTAGACTTTCATCTGGCCGGCCAGTAGCATCCAACTGTATCACCAAAACAATTAACACAACAACAGCAATGAGGCAAACAAAAAAAAAAAAAAGGAGATGATGGAGCAACAATGGTGTTTTGGGCTTCATTAATGGAGTGCGTAGTTCTACTGATAGTAGTTAAGTATGTAAGGTACCAATTATTATGTATTAAAGAGAAAATTAAAAACCTATACAAGACATTTGGCTTTTCTGATATAAAAGCATGCAATTCAATCTCAATCACCATAGGATAGACCCTTACTGGAAGCAAACATATTTTGAATTTACCAACTTCAGCTCCTGAAGCAACCTGAGTTATCCCAAAAGGGAAAATCCGATTCAATAAGTAATAAGTTGAAGCCTGACTTTAATTATTTTTGAAGCTCCCCCATAGAGAATTAGCTAAGTGCATCCTCAAGTTACTGGAGCTAGAAAATAAATGTCACAACTATAGGCATGAGTTACCAGGGCAAAAGAATATAACACCTTCAAGGATTCCTATTAAGAAACAACTATTTAGAGAGGAAAGGGATGTGGGACAAACCTTGATGCCCTTAGATGTTATGTTCAAGACTCCAGCTAACTGAGGAGCCAACATCAATTGATTAAGTTTTAGACCTGAGATTGAAACGTCGCCAGAAATACTTTTTGCATCTTCATCATCTTCCGTTTGGGCAGATTCTAAGTTCTTATCCGACTGCAAGCCCCGATTGCCGCAATTTTTGTTAACCTTCCCTTGAAACTTAATCTTTCCTGTTGCTTTTAGATGCACAGGCCTCAGAGAATCAAATGTATAAGAGGAAACCAAGTTGAAGAATTCGAAGTTGCGCATTCTTAGATCCAACTCAACTCCCTCTACAGAGAAAGGCATGGCAACTACTTTACCGCACTCTCTCAAGTATAACCAGTTTTCATCAGGATATGATGTTAAAACTTTTGAATATAATTCAAAAGCAGAAGACGAAGAATTAACAGAAATGTGATCGTGTGAGATAATGACATCTCCACGAGCATCAGAAAGCGATCCCTCAGCTCTTGGTGCAGTCCATTTGATATCAAATCTCCTATATCCATAAAAGCGGTCTACAATTACATTTCCCATTTATAAAAGGCATGAACAATCTTCTCAAGAAGATATTTATACTTGGGATACAACACATTCCATCAATTATAGAAGATGTATCAAGAGATCTTACGGTCTTAACAATGAGCCAGAAACTTTTGTTTCTCCATTCAGATCCCCTAACTTAAGGGGCATGGTTTGAAGGTAGCCCGGTACATAGCGATGCATTATTTTATCAAAACAGAAGTTGCCTGAAAAGTTAACATCCATTGCTGTGTCATCAACCTCACCCTACAATAATCGTGCAATTAATATGAGATGAAACCAGAAATACAACAAACAAATGTGGTCTGACTTTCATGTAATTAAAATAATTTGATATAAGAAAATAAAAATGGTAGAATATGCTTCGAAATAGTTGATGCCATTACAGATGATTTATCTAAAATAAGAACCCAGTATACTAAACTAGTACATTTACAGGTTCATTCTTGGATGAGTAAAGAAAAATCTGGTTTGAGCATTGAAATTTCTTCTAGAAGTCTTTCAACAGAAATTCCAACATAATTGTCTGTTCATTACACATGTACTCAGGATTCAGCGGGAGTAACAATATTAATATCACATGGTTTTATGAATTAACGATCATTCAAATGTATGAAGCTAATTTATTGGATTAAGTGGAGAATTTAGCGAGAGGTCTAGTTATTTCTAATCATGATTCATTGGCATTAACATATGAATTTCACGCGCAAAAACAATTGAATTTACTGATGCAAATTATATATCCCCAAAACTAAATACACTATCATCTAGGATAATAAACACCTCAGGACAGATCCATGCATTCCCTGCTCCGCGAATTTCACCACCATCAACAAGTGTAGCTCTGATCCCATACAGGTCCGCAACCTGCCATATATAAGCTGGAAAATGAGTGCATGGATAACAAAAAAGATTAAAAAAAAAAAAAAAAAAAAAATCAGGCCAATTCTGAACGATGGATTATTATCAAATAATTACTCACACAATTATCAGTATTAAAGGTAAAATTCGCAGAAACATAAGAGAGTGGAACATGGTCAATGGCTGCGACTGCACCAGCCTCTTTGTTATTCATCATTGCCTCATATGCAGCTGATTGGGATGTATCAGCAGACAAGTGGATGAGTTTCCTTGAGACCAATCCACTACCCACAAAAACAGGAGCATCCAACGGGCCTTGACAATTGAACACTGCTGTTACAGAACCTGCCAGCTGTAGGGAATAGAGGGGATTATTCATGTAGGGTTTGTAGAAAAAGAAGCCAACCACCAAGTAAGTGACAGCAGAAATGAAATAAAGCTCAGGTTAAGATCCACCTAGCAAATTAATCTACAGGTCAAACAAAAATTTACAAAAGCAATTTCACTAGATTTAGAAGAAAGTGATTCAACAACGCATGAGAACTAACAGAACAAAAGTACATGCATCCATAAATCAAAAAGTAGCATGAACGTGTGTGTGCATGTTTGAAAACACATGTGTATGTGCTCTAATCTTAACTACAAAATCAAGGGTTCTAGCAGTTTATGCAAAAATAGAGTTGATGCCTTTATTTGAAAGTGCAGAGTGGGTAATGGTTCTTTTGCAGACTTGAAGCAACCAGTGGTGCAACAATTGCCTATGTCAACAGAATATATAGTTGAAGTGATACTAAGGATGTAATAGTGAGGTTGTGGTAGTGGTAGTGGTAGTGGCAGTTGTCCAGTTGGCATAGTTTTGTTGCTCATTTTAGAGTCTCAAAGTCGCCTCCAATTAATTTAAAATAGAGGGCTTCATTCTGAAAAGGTACATTAAATAGATCTCTAAAACTTAATGCTATAATTTGTGTAAAGCACAACTATATTTATTGTTATTTTGAAAGGACGCAGACCCTATAGTTACCCTGCAGATAATCCAGAAGAATGTAACTAACATACAAATATTCTACATATTAACTGGTTCCACATTCCCTGTCACAACTCACAAACATTGATGATATACATAGTACCTTCCAAGGTCTACAAGACCAGAACAAAATTCACGCATTAAAAAGCTGAGACAAGTAACTAACATATTTCAGCCTTACATGCATATGGTGTCATCTTAATCACAATCTACATGAACTTTTAATCTATGGCTATATAATGAAAAATCAGTACTCAGAAGTCAGAATATAAGAGCTTAAAGTTATTTTGATTTAAATTAGTGGTTGCGCTTATGCAAACAAACTGGAATCGCCAAAATAAAAGACAGGAGAAAGACATCTAACGTCAATTCTCAAATTTAATCATCTAGAGGAAAAAGGAGACACATACCGGAAACAACAAAGGCTTCATCTTAAATGTTTTCATCAAGGCATTCACTTCTACAGATGGAACCTGAGATTCCAGCATCAGATTGTTAATAACTTCTACTGTCTAAAGGAGAGCATACAAAACACTCCACGAAATGCACATCTTAACAGTTGGTGCTAGTCTGATCAATCAGATGAAATTGAACTGTTTGGTTAGGCAAAAGCATTGATATACCTGACACATTAGATGATATTCTCCTTGCTCAGGATCAATGCCAAAATCCCCAGATGCTTCTAAAGGAATATCACCAAACCAGCCCCGAGCATTGTGCAAAAATATTCGCTGGGCACGAAAAAACAAACTTGCAGAAATATCCTGTAAACAAAGTTGGCCCATGTCTTTAAAATACATCTACAATGCCATAATGCAAGAAAGCTGAATATACTTGAACCTTAGAGAATGACAAGTCAACAATTGAACCTTAAAAGCTTCTATAGTTGGAGTAGGCTCATCAATTTTTAACAGTCATAATGATTACTGAATATTTGATATCGTTAAAAAAAAAAAATTCAGTCCCAAGCACTATTGACTGCTCGATATAGAGCACATATATTCCATCCGAGACACGATACGTCGTTTAGGGCAGAATGCCAAAAGGAAGTAGTAGGCATAGCATCTATAATTTTATAATGATGAAAGGAGCAATATCATTAGGCTTGAGATATTTTGTTATTTGTTTCCTTTGTTCCATCACACAGCTATAATGACTTTAACTGATCTGGCAACCTATAAAAAAGAAACTGGAAGACACTCCGTACAAAAAGAAAATAATAAAAGATTGGCAAAAACAGCTGTAACAAATACATACAGAAAATCGAGATGGAGCATCATATATGTGAAAGCCCAAGCCTGTTACATCAAGTTGTCCATGAAGATTAGGAAAAGTTTCTCCTCTTGACATGCATATGTGAACCTGTTCACAGGAAATGTTCAATTTCAGATAACATCCACCAGATTTGATAACATTGTGGGTCAAAATACCTTTCTTTTTCTTTTTTTTATTTTTTTGCTGAGAAAACAGTTGAAATTGAACCAGGAAGAAGAAATGAAAAGCCATGACAACAAAGAAAGAAGACTCGGAAAAGTCTCATATTGAATATTACCTGTTGCTAGATGTTCAATAAATGGAGAAATTGCAGTCCTAATAATACCACGGAACAAACTAGTACTAGTTGTTTTTCAAAATTATTTTCGGGATTCATTAGCTTGATGGCAATCTGCTGCTCTCTTTCTTCTCAAGGGGTCTCAAGCATCTATGCAATACTAATTAATATGTTATCTCAACTAAACATAAACCAGAGAGCATTGGATGTCATGGCCAGTGCATAAATTTTCACACACATATTTTTTATCGAATATAGGAATAAGATACCATTATTGCAATAACATGAACTCAATCCACGTGTCATTCAACTCGTCAATAAGAAACAGATTACACTGACAATCAGGTGAAACAGAATATTATTTTCTAAAAAAAAATAGTAGGTGAAGTAGATCCAGGTCAGCTATGTTCAGTTTCTTATAATATTAGAAACAGAAACCTTAAACTGGAACAAACAACTTTAATAACTAATATTACTATCAACCAGAGTATGAGGAACTGGCACAACTTTGTTTGTGCTTAGGAAGTGAAACAAAAGAAAATGTGAGATCTTTGTAATTATAGCAATAATTCTGGCTTTTACATTAAGAAAGCTCGTCAAGTTATATACTTGCAAATACAAAACAACATTAAAATTGCACAATTAATCTTAATCACACTGGAGGGCAGTTAACATGCAAACAAATAGATTAAGCAAGAGACTATGGAGTTAGAGAAGCACCTCTCCACTGGCTCTTCCTTTAGACCATGCAATTGGGAGGTCTAAGAGTCTCTCAAAAAGCTACACAAGGATGACGTAGGATCTCAGCTCAACTAAATTAAGGTATGGACAGCATATATGGCTCAAAATAAATGAAGTAAATTGTTCATATTCTCATTGTATATTTACCGGAACAAAGAGATTTGCTATGTTCAAATTTACATGCCACTTCTGCTCAATGATATCGACATAAACATCTGTGGACAACCATCCACCATCTTCAGATAACAAATCTGACCTCCACATCTTACAGTTTCCACTAAGCTGCACGTGCACACGCCCATAGTGATTTTGTAACTTTACATGACCACTAGCAACTTCCATTTCTCTATAAAAGAAACAACAATTACAACCAAAGAGTAAGGATCCTGCATCTGTAAGAACCTCCTTATAATACATGCATTTAAAGGTACAATCATTATTCTGGAAGAGGATACACAACTAAATGCAGTATCAAATTATGTTTCAAATTCCTTTCTTAAAAGAAAGTAGGCTGAAAAAGGGTGCGTCCACTTTGTAAAAAAGGCCTGAAATTTATTGAAACCTATCACAAAGAAATAATAGTTTCACAAAAATATAAGCAAACAGGACAGGTTCTAGAGAACATTAAGCTACTGCTTTATTGTGCAGATCTAAACCTAAACGTGTTATGCAGTAACAAAGGAGACATTAAACATGGATTTAACAGAATAACATGTATTTTACCTTGGTTCCGCATCACCATATGCGAGCAGCATCAGTGTGCCACCTTTAAAATGTACAGAATCAAGAACAAGAGGAATCATTTTAGCCATGCCTGAAGGATTTTCTTCGTCAATCTCTTCGACTATTTCTGTGGTTATATGTTCAACTCTCTTACCAATCTCAGACTTCAACCTTTGCAAAGGATTGACAAATATAGAAAACCATACTTCACCTAAGTTTTTAAAGGCAGGGGATAAACCTAATTGTCGGCTCAGTGGCAAAAATTGTTCCAAAAAGTTAACTGAACTTGACGACTCAAGCTCAGACGTAGTAAAACTACCAGAGGAATGAGCACCTTGAGTATCTAAAATTTCATCCTGAGCATTCTTCACCTCCCCAACCAATCTAACAGTATCATTTCTAGCATCTGTCATAATGGTATCACCACCTTCTGGGTATTCACCGGTTCTGGGACAACTGTGGGCGACTGAAGTTCCTTCAGCACAGTTCACTGATGAAAACCTATCACTGGAGTTAACGGATTTACCGAGTCTAGCCAAAGTGAAAAGAAATGGATCTCGTAAGCTATTCGTCTGGTTCCTGGATGGTACTTCCAGAATTGCTTTGGAAACATAATCTATCTTCAATTTGTTCTCCTCCTTCAACCTCACCTTGTCAGTCAGAAGGTCTTCTGCAACTCTAACTTTTCTGTTATGAACATTATTGTCGACCTTCACATCCTGATGCTCACCTCTCCTATCTCCTTCAGAGTTGGCTTTTATTGAAACTGAGGCAGCTTCGTCATCCATGTTTTTCATTGGAGGAATGTCCAAATGGCGAGAATCAAAGTCTGCAGATCCATTGGTAGAGTTTCCAGACTTTCCCAGTGATTGTCCTTCGAAAAACAAACGAGCTGCAAATGCACTGCGCTCAAGAAGTCTACTTTTAGAAGTAATACCTGCAATAGATAAATCCCTTCCATTGGACTTCTTCTTAAACTTATGCCTCATAGACACAGGCATGATCCTGGACCAGAAGCTGGTTTCTGGCCTCGAAACTTTTGCACCAAATGACCTCTCTAAATCAGCATGCTTTAAGTCATATTCTGCACCAGCATCCATACAATGATGATCTCTCCAGCGCAATTTTTCATCCATATGATGATGATGATAAAGAAAAGGATCAAGAGTGCCCAACCTTGTCGGAAGAGCCGTATGCTCCTTAGAAGGATCATCCTCATGCAAAGTAGATTTGCACTCACAAATGATATAACCCTTTTCAGCAGATACTCTAGCTGCATCGTCTCTTTCCCTCTCCCAACGAACAGCGGCTTCCTCCCTCGCGGCCCTCCTTATTCTTGTACGATAATCAATACCTTCTTCTGCAGACAAGTGCCTCTGGGGAATGCCATCTGAATAGGGTATCCCCAACCAAGTGTAGTTCTTTTTCTGTGCTACCAATAAACTTGGATTTGACAAAACTGCATCAACAACAATTTTTCCCTTTCTGAGGCTTGCGAAAGGACGAATACGAAGCTTGACAGTGGAAAGCTCACCACAAGAGAACTCTTCACTATGAGGTCCAATTGAGCACGACTCTAAAGTAATGCTTAAAGGTGATACTCTTCTAACCTTACCAAAATCAAATTCTCTCTGAAGTTGATCGCTCAGTAGGGTACAAACTGACGGCAATAAACTGGCTTCAATATACACTTTTGCTTTTGACTGCCCATACCAAACCAATAAACACACCCCAGATATCACAGTAAAGAAAACAGAGCACCTGAACAGCAATAAGCCCTCTTCCCATACAGGACTCATAACCTTGACCAGATTCTTACTTCGAGCAATTGGCACTTTAACGGAATTGACCATCTGACTACTCCGAAATTCCAATGTCTTCCAATATAACTCCGCATTCTTCCCACACAACTGCATAAATTTGTTGCCCTGGAAGATCCAATCAAGTTTTTTGGCACATTTACATGATAGAAGATTTGAACCCTTCTTTGAGATGTTTCGTGTGACTCCCTTGTTTCTTGATCCAAAAACAGTAGACTTAAAGGTAACCCCGAGAAATGGGCTACCGAGCTCAACACTCATTTTCTCAATATAATGAACTCGAGTTCTATTGAAACTTATCTGCAGGGGACCAAGAGCAAGCCCTTAGTCCCCGCACCAATCCCAATTTTAGAAAAAATTACAGTTCAAAGCCAGCAAAACAGCAACGCATACCTGAAAATCAGATGCAAGAAATCCATTCAAAATTCCATCCATTTCAATAATATATGATCAAGAAACACACCTTTAGTTATAATAATCCCACAACACAACAACAACCACATATAAGACAATGCATTGTACAAACCACCCCCACCCCCACCCCACCCCCATTAAACTGTAAAAGGCAAACCCGACAGAACTCAGCTATTTATTATGATGGAGAAATTCAACTTGAAAGCAATATTAATCCAAAACTTGGAAACTTAATCATAAAGCAAGCCTCCTAAAACCTGTTTAGGACCCAATCAATCATTCTACAGCACTATAATACTTCCGCGGAGCTGAATAAACACCAATTCCTTAAAAACCCTAGATAAATAAATAAAGGAATCATGTAAAACAGACGGACGCGTCTCATGAGAAGCATTTATGCTTGCTTGTTCTCTTGGTTTGGTAAATCAATCTTGTATAAAAAGTACACTTACCTGGTTCACACAACAAGGTAGTCATCATTTATCCAGAAAATGACGACGCAATTTTGCAAGGATATGGTATTGTGCGTCACTATCTGTGTTCTTTGAGAGAGATAGATGGAGGGATTGCTTGGCGAATTCAAGTTTGCTTCCAGACGCAAGAGAGAGAGGGAGAGAGAGAGAAAACAAGAAGGAAATAATACAAATAAATAAAAAAGGAAAATTTGTTGTGTGTAAATTGAGAAATGCCACATAACTGTCATGGAATCTCTATGCCCAAATAAGCGCATATACGATTATTGGAAATTTTGAACCTTGATAATTAAACTAAAGGCGCGACAAATAATACTCAAGTTTTTACTCTACGCCCGAAATAAAAAAAATGTCTAAAATGCTGCAATGTAAATAGATTAAGATACTCTTTATGCGTATTTATCAAAAAAAAAAATCAATACACCCCAAAACTATATATATTATATTTTCTACATATTTAAATCATTCTTCAAATGTGAAAAGTAAAAAAACGTAAAAGTAAAATTATTTCCAACCATAAAATTCAAATCTTAACTCAAAACAAAATATTCATATTCTCGTAGAATTTTCCTTAATTTAATCAAATTTATTTCTTATTTTATATTATATTTTTATAAAATTAAATTTATTATTTGATATTTATATTGAAATCCTTAAAAATTTAAAACAAAATAAAAATATGATATGATTAATAAAAGATTAAATAACAATGATTTAATGATATAAGTTTTACTTGAAAATACTTGATATAAAATAACAAGGTTCAATAACATAATCCATCACAATTACATATTAATACTAAAGAAAATTACATAATTAATATTCCCTCCGTCCCCTATTAATATTCACACTTTCTTATTCGGGACGTCCCACAAAAATATTCACACTTCTAAATACCCCAAAAAATGAAAGTTTTCATCAAAATATAAATACCCTTACAACATCAATTTATTTTCTCTTTTGTCATTGTGTTGGCCCACATTATCAACTTAATTATTCATCTTAAATTACTTAAACACACTTAAAACAACTCAACCCAATTAACGCCCCAAACCCAATACACATAAAATACTCAACCCAATACAATTAAAATACCCAACCCCTTCCTATACCCACTCTCTGGATCCTTCTACACTCTTCTCTCTCTCTCTCGTACGCAACCCTAGCCCTTCCCCTCCCCCTTCCTCTCTCTCGTACGCAAACCCTAGCCCTTCCCTTCCCCCTTCCTCTCCCTCGTACGCAAACCCTAGCCGACCAATGACTTCCTCCAACCATGTGATTCCCTCCGATCTTTCGGAGCTGGAATCCATGGTGGTGGCTGATTCGGAGGATGGCGACGACTTCGTCGTTCCTAAAAGCCTCGTGCTCGATTCTTCATCCATCATAAAATCAAACGTTTCCATGTTTGATTTGCTTATATCTGAAGCCACTATGTCCGATTCGTTTTTTTCTTCGGCCACCATGTCCGATTCTGAGATTTCGGAGGCCACCATGTCCGATTCTAAGATTTCGGAGGTCACCATGTTTGATTCGTTGATTTCGGAGGCCCTCTTCCTCAATTCGGTCCATTCTCAGGTCGATTCCGAGCCCCTCATGTCCAATTTTGTGATTTCGATGGCCGATGATGTCCGGTGTGAGGCCCCCGTGCTCAATTATGTCTGATCTCGTCCTCCGATGGCCGATGATGTCCCAGTTGAGGCCCCCGTGCTTGATTCTGAGTCATGCATGTTCGATTTGCCCTGTTACACGAAGTCGAAGTTCGATTTCCCCGATCCCTCTGAGTTACCTTCATTTTATGCCCCACCATCCAGAACAATTTGGCTGGATGTGCACGGTTCTGACCTCCAGATGCCTTACTATGGCCCTTTTTATGAAGGACCTAAGTCCAAAAGTGATGATTTTAAGGCATTTCTCCAAACTATGGTGAAAATATATTGTCCCAATTTTGAGGTATATTTATTCTACCCTTTTTCGTTTTATGCCCTTATATGTGCCTATTTGTGATGAAAATAAACTGATATGCCTATTTATGTTTCTATTTGTGATGAAAATGAGCTTGTATGATGAATTATGTTCTTATTTGTGATTAACATGACCTTATATGCCCTTGTATGTGCCTATGTGTGATGAAAATAAACTAATATACCTATTTATGTTCCTATTTGTGATGAAAATGAGCTTGTATGGTGAATTATGTTCCTATTTGTGATTAGCATGACCTTATATGCCCTTGTATGTGCCTATTTGTGATGAAAATAAACTGATATGCCTATTTATGTTCCTATTTGTGATGAAAATGAGCTTGTATGATGAATTATGTTCCTATTTGTGATTAACATGACCTTATATGCCCTGTATGTTCCTATTTGTGATGAAAATAAACTGATATGCCTATTTATGTTCCTATTTAGGATGAAAATGAGCTTGTATGATGAATTATGTTCCTATTTGTGATTAGCATGACCTTATATGCCCTTATATGTGCCTATTTGTGATGAAAATAAATTGATATGCCTATTTATGTTCCTATTTGTGATGAAAATGAGCTTGTATGGTGAATTATATTCCTATTTGTGATTAGCATGACCTTATATGCACTGTATGTTCCTATTTGTGGTGAAAATAAACTGATATGCCTATTTATGTTCCCATTTAGGATGAAAATGAGCTTTTATGATGATTTTTGTTCCTATTTGTGATTAGCATGACCTTATATGCCCTGTATGTTGATTAGGCGTGAAATTGTTATGATTTGTAGCCCGGATTGTCCATGTTTTGAGTATTTTTTATGAGTATTTAGAGTCAATTGAGTATCATTTTCATAAACTAATGAGTTTGCCTCTTTGATACTTATATATGGATGGAGGGCGAAAAGAGGAGTTCGTAGGACTTTGAATCGACCAAAACGGACTCCCGGCTGAGAAGATATGAAGGTTTTTCGAATAAGTGTACAACAGCCGGAAAACACTCGACCAGTTGAGGTCGAACGCCTCCACTCGACCACTTGCACCACTCGACCAGTTGAGGTCGAGCGCCACCACTCGACCAAGCTCAGGTTGAGCGCCCTGAAGGCTCTGTAAGTCATAGCACTCGACCACCATCAGGTCGAGCGTTAGCACTCGACAGCGCTCGACCAACCCTCAATTTTGCGCGATTTTGGCTTTTTCCACCCGTTTTCGGTCTGTTGCTTATAAATACCCGATCCCAAGCTCATTTTTTGATACCCTTGGATCGCTTTTCATTCTTTGGCATACTTAGAGCTTGGTAGAGAGATTTTGGAGAATTTCATACTTGTAATCAAGGTTTTGATCTTACGAATTCATAGTTTAGCTACTTCTTTTGAATTTTTTCGTTCAATTCTTTTTTTACTTGAATCTCTTAGACTTATAAACCCTAATTTTCCATATTTATTGAGATTTTGAGATATTATTTTGTTTATGCTTTCCAATTCTTTTGATTATTCAATTATGCATATGTTCATCGTTCTTGATATTGCTTTTGTTCTTCAAATTACCATGTTAGGCTAGAACCCTTGCATGCTTAGGATATGATGAACTCGTAGAAGTAGGATATTGGTACGTAATTAGGATAACTCGTGATGTTTAGTTTTAATTCTCTTAATTAATTGAATTCTTAAAATAAACCCTAAAATTATCTTGGTATTGAGTACGAAATTTGCTAGAGAGAAGACGACTGTATCACTCTTTAATAACGAATAGGCTTAAGGAAAGGGTTTTAGAAGTGGTTTATCATCTTCCGATTTATCTAGGGAGGATGACCGCATCACCTTAGGTAAATAAGAGTCTCATTAATTAAACACAATTCATATAACTTGGTTAGTGGATTAGTGAAGTAGGTTGATAGAATGAAGTATTATGATTAATTCTTGAGCTTTTATTCCTTCAATCATGTATGCTTAGGATCATTACTTGCACATCACAGTTATTTTAGTTATCGTACCAACTCCATCAGTATACGTAGGAATTTCTATTATGAGCATCACCATCTCATATATATCTTATTTAAACCCAGTTATTTGCTTAGTTAATTTCATTATTTGCATTAAGAGTAGTATAAAATAGATTAGATTAATAGAATTCTTAACCCAGAACATACACTCATATTAATTACGAAGCATAGATCTCCAGGGCTCTATTCGCATGCATACCTTTCCTTGAGTTCGATATACTTGGTCCTTATACTTGCCAATACTACTGTGATCCCATACTCTTGTAGGGTAACTACTAGTATAACTAGTATTTTGCGTTCAAGTCATATGTTCCTATTTGTGATGAAAATAAACTGATATGTCTATTTATGTTCCTATTTAGGATGAAAATGAGCTTGTATGATGAATTATGTTCCTATTTTTTATTAGCATGGCCTTATATGCCCTTGTATGTGCCTATTTGTGATGAAAATAAACTGATATGCCTATTTATGTTCCTATTTGTGATGAAAATGAGCTTATATGATGAATTATATTCCTATTTGTGATTAACATGGCCTTATATACCCTGTATGTTCCTATTTGTGATGAAAATAAACTGATATGCCTATTTATGTTCCTGTTTAGGATGAAAATGAGCTTGTATGATGAATTATGTTCCTATTTGTGATTAGCATGACCTTATATGCTCTATATGTTCCTATTTGTGATGAAAATAAACTGATATTCCTATTTATGTTCCTATTTAGGATGAAAATGAGCTTGTATGATGAATTATGTTCATTTTTGTGATGAGCATGACCTTATATGCCCTTGTCTGTGCCTATTTGTGATGAAAATAAATTGTCCCAGTGATGAGCATGAGCTTATATGATGAAAATCAGTCAAAATGTGCAAGTTAGTTGGTTGACAGCTGGTATTTATGCAGGAATTGGTCAATATTAGTCCTTGTATTAGCATTAGACTCACAACTAGGTATAGTTACTAGTTTAGGAGACCATGTGTAATTGTATGATGCATTAGAGTCACCACTAGGCATTGTTTCTAGATTAGGAGACCATATGCAATTGCATTTATGCATTAGAGTCACCACTAGCTTAACAAACTAGTTAGGAGTCCCCTTGCCCTGTAATGAAATCTTTCCGAGGGCAAGTGAGGTCAAACACAAACTATCAACCCAATACCCAATTATATTGATTGATTTTGTACACAAAAGGTTTATTTACAACTTAAACACCTTCTATTTTGACAAAAAGACTTACAAATCTAAATGTGTTTAAGATGTAAACTTCAAAAAAAGTGAGCAAAAAAACTATCTCCCCCTTAATCCATCATTAATATCATAGACTTGTCAATAGACCTCCTTCATCTGTCAGTCCATCCATCTCCTCAGCTTCAATCAAGAAGTCTATACAGCCCCTTACAATATCTTCTTCCAATTCTAGGCTTATTGGCAGTCTACCTTCCCTTATGAGTCTTTCTTTGTTCATATGTGGCACTTTGTATTTGTTGTGTCCCTTGCACTCCATAATTTCCAGTAGACAACTCTGTAGGGTGAGAAAGACATTGTTTAGTGAAACTGCAGTCATTCTCTCAAATGACTGCAACACATTTGTAACCAACTCATCAATTGTGTAACTCGCAGTGTCCACTTGTAATGATTGAATTGCCCTAAAAATAACTCAAGTCTAGAATGTTTGTAACTGGTGAGTTTGGGGGGGGGGGGGGGGGGGGGGTTGACATGCAAGTATGATGTTAAATCCATCTAAGGTTGCAGCTGCCCTAAAGTCTTCATCATTGTTGCTTATATGTGGTTTGACATTATCTTGTTGAATAATGATGTTCTTGCTTGCACTAGGAGGCCATTTAGCCTTGATAACTGGTATAACCTGAAAAATTCAAAACAATAAACATGTTAATGTCACCAATAGGCCTACACAACATATTATGGAGACTTAACTATGTTAGTATATACTGTATGATGATGATTTATATACTCACAATCCCTTATATGAGCTTATATGCAATGTATGAAAACAATAAGCATTTTAATGTCACCAATATGCCTAAATAACATATTATGGAGACTTAACTATGCTGCTTTATACTGTATGATGATGATATTCCATCTGACAGTCCCTTATATGATGAAATGTGCAATGTATGAAAACAATAAGCATGTTGAATTTAATTACGTGATTCAATAGACATGCTTTTGTGACTTCATTTGTGATTGAATCTATTGGTTTTGTAATCATGGTTCTCCTTACTCTATTCTTGGAGTTCCTTTGTGCTGGTTCTAGCTTTGTTAATGGCCAAATGCCTATTTTCCCATCAAATGTCTGTTGTCCAGCAGTTGCATTTTGTGGCCTAGCAACAACACACATGAACATAACCTTGGGGATATACCTTTTTGACTTGCATGACCTATAAGGTTCTTCCTCTCCTTCTACTAAGTAAAAAACCTCAGTTGTTCTTGACATGTAGAACCATTTTTCATATATGTGTACTACATGGAACATACCTGAAAATCTGATTGTATTGACAACACTATCAAGAACCAATGCATTATAAACTGAACTTGATCCTTTCTAGCTTGTTCCTATCTGTGAGAGTTGGTTTAACTGCATTTGAATGTTTCCTAATCTGCCCTGACTTGATCCATCTGCAAACTTGTGTTTTGCTTACCCCCAACTCCCTGGCAATACTCCTTAATGTGCCTCTTTGGTTTAATGCAATGACCTTGAGCCTTTCAACATCAAAATGTAAGTGTTTCTTCTTTGTTTGCCCCTTTGGTCTTTATTTGAACTGGAATGCCTTCTAACATTTGATTTCTTGCAACTTTCCATATGTATTGCACTCCTCTTCTTATAATCCCAAATTGTGCAGCAACTTCCTTGACCTTTCCATGAAACACCTTCCTATTTTTACTGTTTGCAATGAGGAATTGAGCAACTAGGTTTTTCTCATCTAAGGCGAGATCTTTTTTTTTGTCTCATTTTGTGTTGTTAGGTAGAGTATTGAATGTTGCATTCAATACAACTAATGAAGGTTATTTATTGTCTTGAAACAGGGGGAAACTGCAATTTGGGGCTGTATTTAGTGTTGATTTGACACTTGATTTGGCCAAAAATAATTTGGTGGGAACTTTGAATTTTTTTGAGAATTTTGGGCTAGTTTCAGCTTATAAATGTTTGTATTTTGGGCTGAAAGCTTTGTTCATATTGGTGTTTGTAATTTTTGGGATGTATGATCAATTTATGTAAAATGTTTATTCATGAACACTGTATTTTTTTGTAACTATGAACAGTACAAATTCGTATTTATGAACAATATTTTTTTTAAATGAACAGTACGTATTTGTATTTATGAACAATATATCTTTGTATTTGGTGGGAGTCATTAACTTTAAACATAAAGTTAAACTCTTTGGCTTTCATCTTTAATATTTGGTCAACAAGTCAATAAAGCAATTTTTTCTTAAACCTGTGCCAACAAAGTGTGAATATTATTGAGGTACGGAGGGAGTACCACATTATTCAAAATTAAAAAAAAAAGTAGGTTGTTGGGACATTATCAGTTTTGATTAAGATCCCAAAGCCCCTGAAAAGATGATTGCCTTAATCTGTCTTTGTCAGGCTAGTCTTGGTTAGGATTAGTACTTAGTCATTTTACACTTCACAGGTACTCAGTGAGAGGAGAACTCACTGGAGACAATCAAGACTCAGAGCCTGAAGACGAAGAGCACCATCCTGAACTTATGGCAGTCCTCTAAGCTGGCTGAGTAAATGTCAGTGATGAAGTGTATGACCCTGAGGTCATTACTAACTCAGTCTTGAAGGGAACGGGATGTCACTGAGTTAATGGGAAGACTTGGAGTAGAGCCAAGCAATGCAAAAGGAATTTCAGCGTCAGGACAAGACTGGTGGGCTCAAGACAAAATGAACTTAATAAGACAAGCCTGAAGCTCAGGAATAAGTTCTGACATTCTCACCAACCTAATGACGTGAACCAATCCGAGAAGGACACGCACGTACGGAACCTGATATGAAGACTGAATTCAGACTGCATATTCAACGGGCAAGCATTCAATATGCATTTAATGCAAATACCAAATCCATGCAAGGACGGCTGCTGCATGAAGATATGTCCGTTTGAAGCCACTCTACATAGATGACTCGAAGGCTATCTCTCCAACGGATAGTTTTTCAAATTACCTATAAATACAGAAGACCTTGAACCCATTCAAGGTTACGGGAAATTTCCAAGCCAGAAATTACTCAAACTCTCAAGCATTCAAAGCATTCAACCCTTAAGAGAAGCACTCGAAACCTTCTAAATTTCCCAAGTGTTTCTCAGCAATTGAGAGTTATTCTGTATTCCAAGAGCTAATTAGAATTATCTTAAGCTTAGAGAGATTATCCAATCCTTAGCATAGCTTTGCCTTGTAAGGATAATCTCAATCTAGTTGGAATCCAAACTGAAACCAAAACCCTAAGTTAGGCTTGTTGGAAGTAAGTCAGTTAGAGTGTTAGTAAGTGGAGTTGTATAGATCAGTGAGGTTAGCTGGTCTTGGTGCACCTTGGCACGTTAAAAACAAGAATCCCTTGAGTGGATTTCCTGTTAAGTCAGGCCGTGGACGTAGGAGCTTGAGACTCTGAACCACGTTAAACTCCTTGTGTTCTTACTGCTTTGATATTGTGCATACTTGCTATATTACTTGTTCATTCATTGCATTCAAGTTTATCAGGCCTGAATCAATCAGGCTGATCTTCAAAAGAGCACTGCCCTACTAAACACTCTTCAGATTTGAGTAAAACAAGTTTTTCAGAAAGCAAACTAAACAAGACTTTAATCTTTCAGGGCTCAAACATTTCCGCACTGAACTTGAACTGATAGTTAGCCAACTGACCCGCACCAAGTGTAGTCAGTAGGTGTGTTATCAGCTCCTAGTTCTTTACCACTCTGAGTAAAGGGGACTCAGTCAGTTTTAAGGTTGAAAAATTGGAACACGTGTATTCCCCCCCATACACGTATTCCTCAGTCTTGTACCGGGACCAACAAGTGGTATCAGAGCAGTGGTTCGAAAGACCACTGACTTTGAATACTAATAGTTTCAGAGGAGAAACTGTTGGTGGTCACTGAACAGATCTGAGTTTGCTTTTCATAAAACTTGCATCATCATGACTTCGAGGAGACTTGAAGCTTCGTTACCTGAATTCTCTGTGTCTAACTTTGTCTATTGGAAGTTCAGATTAGAAGCACATCTAGATGCCATCCATGACCAGATGCCGCGTGTACTCAGGGAGGGACCGATCAAGATCACTATTCCTAACGTCAGAGGACTGGGATATGAGGATCTTGCGATTGGCGTGCAGGTTCCTAAAGAAAGGAAAGACATGACCAACGATGAAATCAAGATGGTGGGACTTGACAACGTCGCCAGAAACATCATCTTGCACACGGTGCCCTTCGAGGAGTCAGCTAGGCTGATGAACTTAAAGATGGCAAAGGAGGTCTGGGATGAGCTGACAAGGATGTGTGAGGGATCTGAAAAGATCAAGGAGAACAAGAGAAACATTGTCATTCAGAAATTCGAGGCGTTCGAGATGCTGCCTGACGAGAGCATAGATCAAATGGAGTCTAGATTCATCAAGTTGATGAATGAGTTGGTGATGCTGGACAAGGATGTCCCAAGGAGAGATGTTACTTCAAAGATCCTGAATGCCCTTCCTGAGAGATGGGACAACAGTGTAATTATGCTTAAGAACACTCAGGATATGAGTAACATAACTTCTGCTTTACTTTTTTCAGAGCTCAAAACGCTTGAATTCGATCTTAACAAAAGAAAGAAGAAAGTTCAGTCAGAAGAGGAAGTGAAGGAGAAAACTCCTGAGAAAAGTGTGGCGTTCAAGGCCAGGTCTGAACCTGTTGAGCCCTCATCAAACTCTTCATCAAAGTCACTGATGGAGATGAGCAGGGAAGAACTCGCTGAGGAGTACAGCCTGATGGCCAGACGATTTGACAAGCTCAATTCCAGGTTTGGTCGTTATAAAAAGTTTTATTAGGACTCACGTGATAGGAAACCTGAAGGAACCCACCAAAGCTCAAGGAGATATGAGGAGCGAAGGAATACTGACCAGAGGAGAGAACGTGGTGATGAAAGGAGATATTCTGAACCAAAACCTGAAAGAAGAGACGAACAGAGACGTACTCGCGATGATAGATATCCAACAAAGACTGAAAGCTCACCAAGAACCAGGGAACCTGACTCAAGGAGGAACCCTGAACCGAGAAAAGAAAGAGTGAGTGAGCAGGTAGCATGTTACAACTGTAACAAGATTGGTCACTATCAGTACGACTGCCCGGAGCTGAGTGCGAGGGAGAGAGAGGAAAGGAGAGCCACTAGGGATCTAAGATCTGCTGATCGGAGAGCGATGGTCACTGAAGATGCAACAGATTCTGACGGTCCTGCTGAAAGGTCACCTGAACTCTTCTCAGATGACGAGTACGATGATGTCTGTCTGATGGCTAGGGATGAGCCTGAGGTAACATCAAATTCTGTTTGTGCTTCTTACACTGGTCAAAATCCTGAGCTTAGCTCAGAGTCAGTTAGAGAAATGAACCTTCAGATCTGTCTTGATCAATTGATGGTTGATTTCTCTAGACTACAGGAAACTAATGTCTTCTTGGTAGAGGAGAACAAGAAATTGAGTACTGAAGTTCAAAACCTGAATGAACAACTTACTCAGTCTGATCTTAAAGAATCAGCTCAAATTGTGAGACTAACTCAGGAGATTGATTTAATCAATGCTGAGCGTCTTCCAAGAGAGAAGATTCTGAAGGAACTGGCTGAGGAAGAGCTGGTCAGGAAGGAAGAACTGAAAGTACTTAAGAGTAAGTTTGATGACCTCTTTACCAGACATGAAATCCTGAAAAAGAGTGAGGACTCTATCAAGAAAAAGGTTGCAGCAATGAATCAATCCTCAGTGGCTAGAGAGGAAATAAATAGCAACCAGATACTTGGGAACAAGAAAAAGGGACTTGGATATGTAGAAATCCTCACAAGGTCAGTCTCATGTTGCTTCAGGGAGCAACACTGAGAGGGTATTTGTTCAGACAGGCCAGAGTGCACCTAAGGTTGTGCTCCAGGCCCATCAAACTGATAAGGGCAAGGAAACCGTTGACACAGTCAGGGTTGCTCCTAAGGTAGCTAAGCCAAAACCCAAGGGAAAGGAAAAGCAACCTACGGAAGCCCCTGAGAGCTCAGGCCAGGGAAAACCTCAGCGAAAGCAGAGGAAGACTCAGGCCAAGAGCCCTCAGACTGGTCAGTGAGGGTACCATCATGCTTGGCAATACCAACAGGGAAGTCCAAATATGATGACACCACCGTGGTTTTGGCATCCTGAGGCCTTTAACTGCTTTCCATTCCCTCACTTGCCTAGGGGGAATAGAAATCAGGGTCCTTATCAAGAACAAGGCCCAAGACCTGCTGCACCCAGACCTAGGAAGAACAGGAAGCCAGCCCAAAAGGCACCCACTCAGGCTCCTGTGAAGCCTAAGTCTAGCACCCATACACCATCTTCCTCTCAGGCAAAGAAGAAGAAAGTTGTGTATGTTGATATTTCAGGGAGACAGATTTACCACTCTGAGGCAATCAGGGTTGTGAAGCAAGTCTGGATCCCGAAGGGTACAACTGACACGATAGGACCCAACACCCAATGGGTACCTAAAGCCTGATTTGCTTGCAGGCGGCTGTGGATCACAACAAGAGGAGAGGAGACTCAATCAAAGCTATTTGGTACCTAGACAGTGGTTGCTCAAGGCACATGACTGGAATGAAGAGTCTTCTCCAAGAATATCAAGATAAAGATGGTCCACAGGTAACCTTTGGTGATAACTCAAAAGGTGTTACTAAAGGTTTTGGTGTTCTAATTATAGGTACAGTCAGAGTGGAAAATGTGTCCTTTGTGGAAGGACTGAAGCATAACCTGCTGTCAGTAAGTCAATTCTGTGACAAAGGGTTCAGTGTTGAGTTTTCATCGAATACATGTTCAGTCAAGGACAAATCAACACAGGTGCTTCTATCAGGTATAAGGAAAGGTAATGTTTATCTCGCTGATTGGAGCAGCACTATTCCTAATACTTGTCTTGTTGCTAAAAGCTCTCTAGAGCTCAGTTGGTTATGGCATAAAAGATTAAGCCACCTGAACTTCAAGATTCTTAACAAAATTTCTAGACAGTCACTTGTTGATGGTCTACCTAATGAAGTTTTTAGCAAAGATCACGTGTGCAAAGCCTGTCAGGAAGGGAAGCAGGTCAGAGCGTCATTCAAAGAGAAAGCCTCTTATTCCACTGACAGGATACTTCAGCTCTTGCACATGGATTTATTTGGTCCCATAACACCTGTGAGTATGAATGGTAGAAAGTATACCCTTGTGGTTATTGATGATTATTCTAGATATACTTGGGTTATTTTCTTGTTAAATAAGAAGGAAACACAGGTGAAGCTTCCAGAGTTGCTCAGGAGACTCAGCAATGAGAAGAATCAGTCCATTACTAAGATCAGATCTGACAAGGGCACTGAATTTATAAATTCATATATTTCTGACTTCTGTAATGAACTTGGTATAGCTCATGAGACTTCTGCAGCTAGAACCCCACAACAGAATGGTGTCGCTGAAAGAAGGAACAGGACACTGAAGGAGGCTGCAAGGACCATGCTGGCTGAGTCAGGATTGCCCAAGAAATTCTGGGCTGAGGCAATCAACACTGCATGCTACACTCAGAACAGATCCATGCTGAACAAACAACATGCTCAGACCCCATATGAGACATGGAACAAAAGGAAACCTCGTATTTCTTATTTTCATGTATTTGGTTGTAAGTGCTTCATCCTCAACAATGGGAAGACCCAGTTGAAAGCCTTTGATAGCAAATCTGATGAAGGAATATTCTTAGGATATTCTGAAGTTAGTAAAGCCTTCAGGGTTTACAGTTGTAGGACCCTTGTTGTTGAAGAATCACCTCATGTTGTCTTTGATGAATATGCTAATGAGTCTAGGGCAAAGGTGTTGAATCCTCACACTGAGGAGGTCACAAGGAGTGTGACAAGGCTGAGCTTGAAGAATCAACCTGATCCCAAGATCAAGACCGTGCCAATTCCGAGATGGGATGATGATGACGATCAGGATGATGAATCAGGTGCCACTCATAAGCCCAGCACATCAGGGATTGTTGAGCCTCAGACTGAGGAACAGGCTCAACCTGAGGTAAGCACCGTCTATGAAGATGCTGTTGCAGCTGAGACGGTTCCTGAGTCACCTCATCAAGGGGGAATCAATGTTCCTGACATTGAACTTATTAATCCCTTTGGCATAGACTCAGGATCATCCCCTTCTGTTCAATTTCCTGAATTTTATGAGCCTGTAGACACTAACATTGCAGGTACTTCAGGAACAACTCCTGGCAAGAGAACATGGCTAGAAGATCATCCCATTGATCAAATCATTGGTGATCCAACTGAGGGAGTCAGGACCAGACGGTTCCATGGTGAGAGTGCATTGTTCTGTTGCTTTCTCTCTGAGCAAGAGCCTCAGAACATTGAAGAAGCTCTCACTGACTCGAACTGGATCATTGCCATGCAAGAGGAGTTGAATCAGTTCACAAGGAATCAGGTTTGGGAACTGGTAGATAGACCTAGGCATCAAGGCGTAATTGGTACCAAGTGGGTCTTTAAGAACAAGAAGGATGAGAATGGTGTTGTGGTAAGGAACAAGGCTAGACTGGTTGCAAAAGGGTATTGTCAGTCTGAAGGAATAGACTATGATGAGACTTTTGCTCCAGTGGCTAGGTTGGAAGCTATCAGGTTGTTCCTTGCATATGCAACATACAAGAAGTTCAAGGTGTATCAAATGGATGTCAAGAGTGTCTTCCTGAATGGTGTACTCAATGAAGAGGTATATGTTGAACAACCTCCCGGGTTTGAGGTTGGAGATAGAGTATACCATTTGAAGAAAGCACTATATGGACTTAAGCAAGCACCAAGAGCTTGGTATAATACCCTCTCTCAATTCCTGATAAGACCTGTGGATAGGACCTTGTTCAGGATCACTGAAGGTGATGACATTCTCTTGGTCCAGATTTATGTGGATGACATAATATTTGGATCACCAAATCATCAGCTTTGTGAGAAATTCTCTAAGTTGATGACTGGTAAATTTGAGATGTCCATGATGGGAGAGATGAACTTCTTCTTAGGATTGCAGGTCAAGCAGACTGATCAAGGTATATTCATTAATCAGGCCAAGTATACAAGAGACTTGATTCATAAGTTTGGTGTTCAGAACAGCAATCCAGCAAGGATCCCTATGAACACAAATTGGAAGATGGATCCTGACACTGAAGGGACTTCAGTAAATCAGACTGAGTATCGTGGGCTGATAGGTTCTTTATTGTACCTGACTGCAAGTAGGCCTGACATTACGTTTGCAGTTGGTGTGTGTGCTAGGTATCAGTCTGATCCCAAGAGAAGTCATTTGGAGGCTGCTGAGAGGATACTTAAGTATTTGAAAAGGACAGTCAATATGGGACTATGGTATCCTTCAGATGACAACTTAGAACTGGCAGGTTATTCAGATGCAGATTATGGAGGTTGTAGGATTGATAGGAAATCAACCTCAGGGACATGTCAGTTTTTGGGAAGTAAGTTGATCTCGTGGTTTAGTAAGAAGCATAATTCAGTGGCTACATCCACGACTGAGGCTGAGTATATGGCTGCAGGTAGTTGTTGTGCTCAGATTTTATGGTTGAGGCAACAGTTGAGGGACTACCAAGTGTTTGCTAATCAGGTTCCAATCTATTGTGATAACAATAGTGCTATAGCAATTACTCAGAACCCAGTGCTTCACACAAGGTGCAAGCATGTGGATATTAGACACCACTTCATTCGAGATCATGTGGAGAAGAAAGATATTAGGATGGAGAAGATTCACACTGACAGGCAAAGAGCTGACATCTTGACTAAGCCTTTGGCTGAATCGAGGTTTATGGAACTGTCAGTGGAGTTAGGACTCTTAGATCCGGGAGAGCAGTCAGTGTAGGGTTCTAGGGGGAACTCAGGCCAGACTCGACTCAGCGAGGTATCAGGGTGCTACAATGTCTCCCTGACAGGTATGAGTTCTAACCTGACTCTTGTGAATTTCAAGCGTCTACCTGAGTCCTTCGTCCTGAAAATCTTTATTAAATGCATTCCGTTCTCATTAAAAGCGCGCCTTTTCATATTTAAACCCACACGCACGGAGCATTTAATGCTACAGTTACTTTTTCATATACGTGTACGTTTTATACGGAATATGACTGACATGGGGTTTAATTGAAGCTGAGATTAATCCTGGCCCCTCATTTCAAAACCTTTCGAATTCAGGGATCAATCTCAACCCCACGTTTGAGTAACTGACTTAGTCTTATCAATCAAGAGTGCCATTTGAGGTTTTTACGCAAACACAATGCACAATCTGCACACTGAGTTTTCTCTTGCTCAAACACAGATAATTCTTTCGAAAAATCTCTTCTTTTCAAAACAATGGCATTTCTCGATTCCAACTGGACAACCGACAAGATTGTAGATGTTGTCGAAAAGAAACTGGTACACATGGAGCAAGTCATCTCCATGGAAGGTATCGGTCTTACGGTTGAGGAAATCAAACCCGTATTTAAATGGATTTCCGATGTCGGGTTGGAAACATACTTCACCACCCGCCCCATTTCCTTGCTCCCAAAAACAGTGGTGGAAGCCTATTTAAATATGTTCTTACGGAAAGGGGAAGTTTTCACGAAGGTAACTGCACTGAAGCCGACGGAAGAGAAGGATGGCGACGGCGAACCTCTTTACAACACAGAGGTGGTCACTATCAACTTCAGGCAGGCGGTGAGGGAAGTCTTTAAGTTGCCTTTCACAGGCATTAACCCAAGAACCTACAAGGAGAACTCAGAGGGAGAGCTTCTTGCGAAATGGACCAAGTCAGGGTCATCGGAGTTCAAGGCTCGTCAGAACAAGAATACTCTGAAGCCTGAGTACAGAGCGCTGGTGGACTTGGTGTCCAAGATAGTGATGGGAGCAACTGGCTCTCACGAGCAGTTGAGTCTGCCCAAGCTGAGACTCATGGGAGCAATTGCTGATGGAGTGGAAGCGAACTGTTGGGAAAATAGGGGTGCCCGGAATCTATTCAGGATGAAATTTAAATACGAATTTAAATACAATTATTACTAGCATGAATTAATCCTAATTAATTCAAATAATAATTCCAACAACTAATTTTCATCATGCATGTTGAATTAATTTCACATATTAACTATGGCGGAATAAACAAGTAAATATGTGATTAACGTACCTCTTGTAGAATTGGCCTTTGGATATACGGGACAATTACGATCTCGCTCTATCAACCCAAAAATCTTCTCAAGTATTTCCCTTTCACCTCACTTGATCACCGGTGGGAGATGCTTTCAAGTAATTTAATAAACTAAGGAAAAAGAAAAATATCTATGCTCTTGATTTTCCAACACATGGAATTACGTACTTGGGGATGAAATAATCATCCCTATTTATAATGAAGTGGTCGAAATATTCATATATTTTATGGGCCTGGAGAAAATCTTTTCTTAGTCTCTAAGAAATCTTGAATATATCTCATATATTCTTTTCTCCATAGTAAAATATTCCACAAAAATCTCACACTCCTTTTTGACTTATGATTTTCGAAATTAACAAGAGGAAATCCAAAGATTTGGATCTTCTTGAATATATGAGATATTCTTGTATTCCAAGAATACATATCTTCCATAATATCTTTCCAAGAAAATCAACAAAATCTTCTTTCTTCTTGATTTCAAATTTTCGAAAAAATACATGGAAAAATCAGCAATATATTTTCTTTTTATTTTAATCACCTTATCATTATTGAGCTACTTAATGGGCTACTTGAGGGGCCTTTAAGGAGAATTAAGATTGGACCTCCTAATGGACTTCTGAATTTCAATATTGAGCCCCAATATAATTCAACCCATTAATATTAATTATTACCACTAATAAATTAATATTGCACTATCCATCTTAATCCATATTACGATAATATGGGCTCCCGATTATTATTTCCCGCGTTTAAGATTATCAAGTCCATTAATTAATCAAGCTTCTGAATAGCTCTAAATTAATTAATATATTTCACCTTGGAGTAAAGACAGCTCAACATTATTATTCGTACCGAAGAAACTAATTCTTCACTTGCAAGATTTGGTACAATAAAACTTTAGAGCCCACCAAGGGGACTAATCACACGAGCCGTACTCGCACACGTTTCTCCGTATTAAATCTTAGCAACCGTCGTATGATTAATATTACTGCCCAAGACACAAAGTTCGAAGTCACAATGATTCTCACCCAACATGAATCAAAGCAGTAACCATTAAGCACACACGTCCTATTTAAGTGACGGAGATTAAGAAATCAACAACCACTGAGGTCTAATTCTTCACCTTTCAGAACAGAAGAATTTATCCTCGCTGTAGGTCCTCTTCAACACATACTAAATGTGCTAGTGCAATCTCTTAGTCAAGACAGACCAATCTGAGCCTTACACATCGACCTTTCACGGTGGATTGTTCAATTCCACCTGGGTCGTGAAAATGTACGTTTAGTTACAAGTAAACTGTTAATGTTGTCTTCCGTGATCGGGTATCACCACATTAACTACAATGTAACATGTACTATATATTGAACGGTTTGCAATAGAAATTCAACATTCAATCATAACTAAAGCAATGTGATAAAAGAATTATTCTCATAAAACGAGTGTTTGATACACGAGTTATACAAAGTAAAAGCATACTTTCACGTATAACTCCAACAATCTCCCACTTATACTTAAAGTCTGCTTTTAGTATACATCATGCATGTCTTAGTGTAGTAGCTCTACGTGACATCTCATGTCAACCTACACTAACCTAATAATTCCTCCCACTTATACTTAAAGCAGATTGGCAATATTCTTGACTCTCATTCCATCCACATGTCTCACGAATGTACTCTGAGGCAAACCCTTTGTGAATGGATGTACTAGGTTGTCTCCCGACATTTATCTTTGTCACCTCTTTTTCTCCTCTCTTAACGATTTCTCGTATAAGATGGTGTTTTCTTTCAATGTGTTTGCTGGCCTTGTGGGCTCTCGGTTCCCTTGAATTTGCAACTGCTCCGACATTGTCATAAAAGACAGTTTATCTTGTCGGGCAAATTCGGAACAACGTCCAAGTCCACTAAGAAGTACTTGAGCCAAACCGCTTCTTTCGCTGCTTCACAAGCAGTTACTTATTCGGTTTTCATGGTCGAATCGGCGATGCATTTCTGCAAATCGCTTCTCCATGTCATGACTCCTTCTCCCATGCAAAACACACTACCCGAGGTAGTTATTTTGGAATCTATGTCTGATTGGAAATTTGAGTCCGTGTATCCCATGGGATTAGATTGTCTAACTGTTAAATCAACATTCCATACCAAGTTCTTTTCAGAAACTAAAGAACGCATTTAATTGCAATATAATGTGCTTTCCCGAGGTTACTTTATTATCTTGCCATCATGTCCACGACAAAGCAGATATTCGGTCTCGTACACAACGTTGCATACATAAGACTTCCTACGTCCGAAACGTATGGAACATCTTTCATGTCATCTATCTCCACTTGCGTCTTAGGGCATATTTTCTTTGGATAGATGGATTTCGTGCCTAAAGGGTACAAAACCTTTCTTGGAATCTTGCACGCTGAAATGCTTCAAAACAGTGGCTTTGTATGAAACTTGCGATAAGCCCAACATCTTCCTCTTGCGATCTCGAGTGATCTTGATCCCAAGGATGTGACTGGCTTTCCCTAAGTCCTTCATATCAAACTGATTTGACAGCCATACCCTTACGTCTGACAATACCTTTACATTGTTTCCAATGAGCAGAATATCGTCTACGTATAATACTAAGAATACCACTGCAGTTCCGTCACATCTTTTATACACACAACTTTCGAACTTGTTTTGATCACAAACCCATAAGACTTAATAACTTGATCAAAACACTGGTTCCAAGTACGCGATGCTTGCTTAAGTCCATAAATGGATCTCTTAAGCTTGTATACGAGGTGCTCTTGGCCTTTTTCAACGAAACCTTTGGGCTGTTGCATATAGATCCCATCAAGACTTCCGTTAAGGAAAGCTGTCTTGACATCCATTTGCCAGATCTCGTAATCTAAGTGCGCAGCGATCGACAAGAGAATACGGATGGACTTAAGCATAGCTACAGACCACAGGCCACAAGCCTTGCTTTGAAGGTCTCTACCCTTCCGTCCGGTCCTCTTTTCCTCTTGTACACCCACTTGCATCCAATGGGCTCTACCCCATTAGGTGGATCAACCAACTCCCACACTTGATTATAATCCATCGAACCCACCTCGGTTTCCATTGCGGTTTGCCACACTTCCGCGTCTTTGTCTTGGATTGCCTCGTCGTACGTTCATGGGTCTGATTCATCGTCGGGAATCAAATCCGAAGATTCTCCAATTCCCATGAATCTCTCGGGTTGCCTTGCAATCCTCCCACTACGACGGGGTTCCGGTTGTGAAGGTATGATGTGTGGTATATCATCTTGTATACTTGGTATAGGAGTTTGCCCTCTTAACTCATCTAAGGTAATCTCACTTCTGGGCTTTCTTTTGTTCATATAGTCTTCCTCCAAGAATTTAAAGTGCGAACTAATCACGGTCTTTTAATCCTTGAGACTATAGAACATACACCCTTTCGTTCCCATGGGATATCCTATAAACAACCTTAATTCCGAACATGGATCCAATTTACCGGCTTCCTTGTCTAGCACATATGCCGGACAACCCCAAATCTGCAAGTGTCTTAGACTGGGCTTGCGCCCCGGTCCACAATTCTATTGGGGTTTTAGGAACCGATTTGGATGGCACCATGTTTAGAATGTAAGTCATTGTTTCCAAGGCGTTACCCCAAAACGACTTGGGTAAATCCGAATAACTCATCATGGATCTGACTATTTCTAAAAGAGTCTGGCTCCTTCGTTCCGCCACACCGTTCTATTTAGGGGTTCCCGATGTGGTCAACAGGGATACAATCCCTTCTTCCGATAGGTAGTTCAAGAATTCATTGCTAAGGTATTCGCCTCCACGAACAAATCGTAGAGACTTGATACTTCTTTCCCTATGCATCATAAGGTAGATGTATCCGTATCTTGAGTAATCATCAAATTACTCATACCTCTTCTTGCTATGATCATCATTGAACCACACATATCGGTATGAACGAGTTCTAACACTTCCGTAGTTCTATTCCCCTTGGCTCCAAATGCCCTCTTGGTCATTTTACCCTCTAAACAGGATTCACAAGTTGGAAACGGTTCGACTTGGAATGATTCCAAGGATCCGTCTTTCACCAATCTCTCTATCCACTTTAGATTAATATGACCTAATCTAAGATGCCATAGAAGTGTTTCGTTCATCTCCGAAGAACGCTTTCTTTTATTACTCGAAATAATCGATGTGTTATTAGATTCAATTTTGTGAGTGGTGTGCCCAAATAATGGTATAAAGATCATCCATTAAAGTTCCGGAACGGATAAACTCATCGTTTCAAGCAATAATAACATCCTTATTAAAAGAAACTGAGTATCTATTCAAACAGTTTAGAAACTGAAGGTTGAGTTCTTTCTAAACTAGGAACATGAGGAACGTCTCTCAAGACCATAACTCTATCTTCACAAGATAGGTGCACTTCTCCCACTGCTTCAGGTGCCACTCTTGTAGCATTGCCCGATGTGATGGGGATCTCACTTCCGTTAAGTCGTCGGGTTAGCTTAAACCCATGAAACAAATGTGATCAGTAGCTCTCGTATCCACTATCCACGAATAGACAGCATACGCCACTTCACAAGTTTCGACGACTAAGGTGTGTGAATTACCTAACTTTCCTAGCCTCTTAGGCTTGGAACAGGCAGACCTCCATTGTCCTCTCTCACCGCAACTAAAACACTTTCCCTTCAATGCTTGCCTTTGCATTTGCCTTTCGCAACAATTGGATTTGCTTGGATCCGGCCTTTGGTTCTCTTCCTCTTTTTCCCTCCCTTGGGAACAAAAGAGGTAGACAAACCATTAGCCACCATAGCACTAGACTGGTGCTCCATTATCACCTCCACCGAAACTAAAGCTTGCAAGAGCTCGGGCAAACGACTTGTCCGTTCATTCATCTGACAGTTCAGATGAAACTACTCAAAGCTTCTCGGTAGGGAATGGTATATGAAATCAATCAAAATCCGCACCAAGTACTTCCAACTTGTTAAGGTATGCCATTATCTCGAGAACGTGCTCCCTCACGGGCGTTCCTTCCACCATTTCTAACTTGACCGAGTCATGTTTGGTAAACTGATTAGTCATGGGATTCTGATGTGAAAACATCTCTTTAAGGTGTTCCATGATTTCAACAACGGATACAATGTCTTCATGAACGCGCCTCAAATCCTCAGACAGAAATGTCAAGATGATGCACTTCATTTATTGTCACGCTTCCGATCATAAACTGCCTCTTCCCATTGCGTGACTTATCATTAGGCTTGCCGGGTATATTAACATAAATAACCCAATTGTGTTTTCGTGCAGTAAGGACAAATTAAAAAAAAAATATTTCCAATCGATATAATTCTCTCCAAAAAGTTTATTAACTTTAAGTATATTAAACAGTGGATTAAAAGGTTGCGACATGATGAAATGAGAATAAAACATACATTCATATCAATATCTAGAAAAATATGAAATTATCACATAATTTGATCACATCAATTATATTGAAACCTTAAAACAATATAATCATGCATCAGCCAACATCTCAAAACAATTTAAATGCGCCACGAGGGGTGGTCTATACATTTAAATACATTCAAGCGGATCACAAACTTAAAAGTTACAAATCCTTAATTCAAAATTAATAGTTGGCTCCCACTTTGACCACATAGAAATTGACAGGGACTCCGAGGGGAGTAAGTTAATATCTATTTCCTATGCCTAAGTAATAACCATAACTAAATACAGGATTATTATTTCGCTTTGAGCAAGCCACTCGTGGTGAGGGTCAATACCGCCACTAGTAATAATCCACAATCATCCTTTCGGAATTTATTCATGTGAAATCCGTTCTTTTGGCCGATCCGAGGGGGAAATGTATTCCAAAAGAACTTCACAAATAAATAAATTATGGAGGCCAAAATAATCCAATTTTAATATCCGGAATAAAATTGCGATTATAAAAACATACTTAGTAATTTTCGAAAGTAAGGTTTTTCTTGGACAATTAAATTCATGCTAACACATATTAACAAATAATAAAAATTGCACGAAATAAAACATCCATCAAAACAAAATTAAACACATTGGAGCACTCAATTCCAATTGTCACGGTTTAATTTCTTCACGTCTTGATGCGAAAAATCGTCCTTGTTGCTTTCCGTCGTTCGTCTCGACGTGCTCCCACTCGAACAACAACACTTCTTCAAAAACAACATCGTTTGGGGTTCGGGACGACGTTTAAAATCACACGGAAAAAAACACGAACCGAAAAAATTCCACGGCCTGAGATACAGCGCGTGTCGGCCCACGAAGTGGGCCCGAGCACTTCCCGGCCCGAGAAGCGCCGAAATGCTGCCCGAAGCGCGCCGAAGCGCAGCTCCGAGGCGCTGCCGAGGCACACCCGAGGCGCTGCACGGAGGCGCGCCGAGGCGCCGCCCGAAGCGCCCCGAGGCGCTGCAGACTCGCGCCGAGGCGCGCGCGCGGTGTGCGCGGCGCCGTGCACCCGTTGCGCACGGCGTGCGCTGTGCACCCCCGTGCACCATTTTTTCGCCGTTCGTCCTCGTTTTCTTCACCCCTTGCATGATTTTACTTCCATACACGCGCCACGAGTGTATGCGTCGTCCGGGTACGCTGTTTTTAATTCTTCGTTCTTCATCACGATCCGGTTACAATTTATTTTTACAAAAAAAAAGAAATACTAGATCTAGACTAGTCTATTACAATGATCGAACCAAAATAAAAACAACTAATCTACTCGTGGATTTTCTCACGAGAAAAACGAATTCGAACGAATCGAATTAAAAAACAATTAATTCACACGCATGAAATTAACAACATTAAAACCATGACAATTGGATACCTGCAAAAAAGATGTAACAATTCTACTATCCAATTTCAATTTAATGTTCTAACAATTTAAATTCCAATTTAAAATTCAGAGCCCGAAACCGTGGCTCTTATACCAGTTGTTGGGAAAATAGGGGTGCCCGGAATCTATTCGGGATGAAATTTAAATACAATTATTACTAGCATGAATTAATCCTAATTAATTCAAATAATAATTCCAACAACTAATTTTCATCATGCATGTTGAATTAATTTCACATATTAACTATGGCGGAATAAACAAGTAAATATGTGATTAACGTACCTCTTGTAGAATTGACCTTTGGATATACGGGACAATTACGATCTCGCTCTATCAACCCAAAAATCTTCTCAAGTATTTCCCTTTCACCTCACTTGATCACCGGTGGGAGATGCTTTCAAGTAATTTAATAAACTAAGGAAAAAGAAAAATATCTATGCTCTTGATTTTCCAACACATGGAATTACGTACTTGGGGATGAAATAATCATCCATATTTATAATGAAGTGGTCGAAATATTCATATATTTTATGGGCCTGGAGAAAATCTTTTCTTAGTCTCTAAGAAATCTTGAATATATCTCATATATTCTTTTCTCCATAATAAAATATTCCACAAAAATCTCACACTCCTTTTTTACTTATGATTTTCGAAATTAACAAGAGGAAATCCAAAGATTTGGATCTTCTTGAATATATGAGATATTTTTGTATTCCAAGAATACATATCTTCCATAATATCTTTCCAAGAAAATCAACAAAATCTTCTTTCTTCTTGATTTCAAATTTTCGAAAAAATACATGGAAAAATCAGCAATATATTTTCTTTTTATTTTAATCACCTTATCATTATTGAGCTACTTAATGGGCTACTTGAGGGGCCTTTAAGGAGAATTAAGATTGGACCTCCTAATGGACTTCTGAATTTCAATATTGAGCCCCAATATAATTCAACCCATTAATATTAATTATTACCACTAATAAATTAATATTGTACTATCCATCTTAATCCATATTACGATAATATGGGCTCCCGGTTATTATTTCCCGCGTTTAAGATTATCAAGTCCATTAATTAATCAAGCTTCTGAATAGCTCTAAATTAATTAATATATTTCACCTTGGAGTAAAGACAGCTCAACATTATTATTCGTACCGAAGAAACTAATTCTTCACTTGCAAGATTTGGTACAATAAAACTTCAGAGCCCACCAAGGGGACTAATCACACGAGCCGTACTCGCACACGTTTCTCCGTATTAAATCTTAGCAACCGTCGTATGATTAATATTACTGCCCAAGACACAAAGTTCGAAGTCACAATGATTCTCACCCAACATGAATCAAAGCAGTAACCATTAAGCACACACGGTCCTATTTAAGTGACGGAGATTAAGAAATCAACAACCACTGAGGTCTAATTCTTCACCTTTCAGAACAGAAGAATTTATCCTCGCTGTAGGTCCTCTTCAACACATACTAAATGTGCTAGTGCAATCTCTTAGTCAAGACAGACCAATCTGAGCCTTACACATCGACCTTTCACGGTGGATTGTTCAATTCCACCTGGGTCGTGAAAATGTACGTTTAGTTACAAGTAAACTGTTAATGTTGTCTTCCGTGATCGGGTATCACCACATTAACTACAATGTAACATGTACTATATATTGAACGGTTTGCAATAGAAATTCAAAATTCAATCATAACTAAAGCAATGTGATAAAAGAATTATTCTCATAAAATGAGTGTTTGATACACGAGTTATACAAAGTAAAAGCATGCTTTCACGTATAACTCCAACACGAACTGGGAGCAGTTCTTCCTCGATCAACTCCATCAGGCTGGGTTGGACAAGCTTAAGCGAGATGAGGAGAAGAAGCACATATCCGTCAGTGCCATCTTGCCATTCGGAACGAGGATGTCCATCCTGATTGCTCATGCTTGACATGGGTATACCTTCGACTTTGAGGACAGTCTCTCCTCAAAGAAGGTAATGTTTTCCTCACTGAGTGATACCTATTCAGTGCTAGGGCTGACTGATCCTAATGCGAAAGCAAAGGGTCAGGCCAAAAAGTCAGCTGGTAAGGCCAAGAGAGTGGCAACCAGTCTCATTGAACGGGTAGATGAGCTCCTTGAGAGGAGTAAGGAGGATGAGGAGGTTGCAGCTGAGGAGATGGAGCAGCCGGAGGTAACCGCGGCTGAGAAGAAGAAGAGGGTGAAGATAGTGCTGTCAGGGAAGAGCACGAAATCTGGGACTGAGTCTGATCCCAAGAAGGCCGGGTCTGAGGCTGAGGGAACTGACGATGACGTCAGAAAGGAGGGTGCTCAGGGAGAGAGGCCCCTGAAGAGGCTTAGGAAGGGAATAAGAAAATCACCTGCTAAGAAGCTACCTGAGGTGAGTGAGAGGGAGAAGTCAAGCTCTCCTGGAGCCTCTGACTTGGAGGAAGTGAGAAAGACTGTCGAGACAGCTGAGTCGTTGCAGCCTGAGACAGCACCCACTCAAACACCCCCACACTCTGAAACCCAAACACCTTCCATCCCTGACCCCACACCTCAAACTCCCCAACCCCCCCAAACCTCAGAGCCAAACCGTCCTACTGAGTCAGCGCCTTCAACTTCACACATAAATAAGCCTGACCAGTCAGTCGAGCCGAACCTTCCAAACCCCTCAGATTTTTCCTCATACCCCAATCCCAAAGTCTGTCCCAAATCCATTTCAGCTGAGGAGGATGAGTTCCTTGAATTGGAGGAGGAGGAGTTAGATGAACACATGGCAGAAGGGATTCTAGAGAACACGCTCAGGGGGAACGCCACAGAATGGGCAGGAAAGTGCTGGCCTGGGCTATACAAGTACACTGAGCTGCTGGCGTATGTGATTGAGCTCAAAGTTTGGTTGGACTTCAAACAATCAAACATGCAGGAGCAACATATGCTGGTGGATGCTCGTGGCTGGGAGCACTGGGAGGCGGAAGAGGCCAAGATTTGCTCGTTCTTTGGACTTACTAGCTGGCTTCAACTCTTGAACTTTGACAACCTGAAGCAGCTAGTGGCTGAAATGATGTCCAAGAGCAAGGCTGGCCTCCTATCTACTGACGAGAAGGATGGTGATGAGGATGATGAAGGAGCTCAGGGTGGAGACCTGGAGAAGGCAGTGGAGGAAACTGCACAGGAAGTTGATGAGATGAACTCTGAGCCTCAGGCTCAGGGGGAAGGTGATAAGAACACTGGTGCCAAGGGTGGACCAGTGGCTGAGGATGTTGTGAACATCTCAGCTGCCAATAAGACATCTGTCAATGAAGGGATTCCCTGCCCTGAGACAAGAGAGGAAGATGTTGAGGCATTCAAGGAGACTCTCAGTTCTGAGGGACTTGCTCCTAAGGTTCAAGTTAGCTTAGCTGAGCCTGAGGAGGCGGCTATGACTACTTCACAACTGCCTTCAGTGCACCTTGAAGAAGGGACTGATGCTGTAGGGGCTGACAAGGGAAAGCAGCCAATCACTGATGCGGCCGTTGATGATGAGGATGTGATCATAACCGGGGTCGGACGTGCTGAATTCACAAGCATAGTGGAGGTCAAGCAGGAGAAAACCTCATAAAATCTAGCTGAACTTCAGGAGGAGGTAATGAGGCTACGAGCTGAGAAGGAAGAAGACTCCAAGGCCCTGGCGAAGCACATCAGGTGGACAAAGTCAGCTTACAACACCCTTGCTAACAGGGAGCTGATTTTGTTAAAGAAAACGATGACTGACACGACCAAGTCAGTGAGGAATGAGAGGAAGCGCACCAAGAAAATGCTTAGGAACACTCTCAGAAAGCTTGAGGAGAGGGATGCGATCAGGGACGAGAAGATGAATCAGGCAGTGGACAGGCTTGCAGTTCAGACTGGAGCTATTGTCACTCAGGCCATGAAGGACTCAGCGTCCAAACTGGAGCTGGAGTCAGGGAGATTGGATCGCACCTCTCAGTCTGTGGCAGACACTTTGGCAAAGGCCACTGAGGAATCGACAAAGATACTAACTGAGGCCAGCAGAGTCAGCGGTGAGTCCTTGAAGGTGGAGGAAAGGATCACCAAGGCTGAACAAAGACTCCAACTCTCTATGGAGGTCTTTGAGAAGAAAGTCAATGCTGCTATCAGTTCAGTTTCTTTTGCAGGCACTGGGATTGCCACGGGAGTTGAGATGCTGAAGGAGGGCATTTTGGAAGTTCAATCCTTAGCCTCTTTTGTTATCAACAGTAGAGCTGAGTCACTCCCATCCCAGGCCAATGATGATGCCAAAAAGGGGGAAAAGAAGAAGAAAAGATCCCGCCCTGAGGCATCGGAGGCAGTCAATCAAGGTGAAACCGTTCTAGCTGACCCTGAAGCCAATCCTGAAGGAAACATTTTAAGGGTGAGGAAGTCAGCTAGGTTAGCGGCGGTGGAAAAGGAAGGAGGGGAAATTGTTGCCAAGCTGAGAGAAGAGGCAACAAAGGCAAAGGCTGATGAACCTTCCAAGCAACAACCTGAGCCAGTTCAGAGATCGTCTCCCATGAGCTCAAGGAAGAATCCCATCACTTACTCAGGTGAGTTGGTTGCGGAGTTATGTGCTGAAGCATGGGGAGATCAATCTGAAAAATCGGAGGCTATGCGCAGAGCCGAAATTGCTCAGAAGGAGAAGATGCGCATCTTAGAGAAGAAGGTTGAGAAGCTGACTGATATCACTGAGCTTCAACAACGAGAACTGGATGATGCAGTGATCAGCTTGCTAAGGAGGAAGAAGGCGAAGCCTGAGCCCAGGAAGTACAGGAAGAAGCCAACAGTTAGGAAATCAACAATTCTTCAAGTCAGAAGGCCAGAATCAGGAGCAAGGGAAGCTTTTGTTGATGAGTTCGTCTCAGAGACATTGAAGGAGTTTTGGACTGGTGCAAGGGATGAATTTGTTAGATTGTGGTTTGTTGTGAAGAAGTGGGGTGACACTGACGATATCAATACCCACTTCACTGACTACATGATGGACAATCATCCTGAGCTATTCCAGAAGATCTTGGAGGAGGCTGAGGCAGCTCAAGTTCAAGCGAAGGCTCCTGAGTTCACCATTCGAGCTCCTCCCTTGGTTCCTGGAACTCAAAAGCATGATACAAAGGCCATTATGATGGAAGTTTTGAAGATAGTCAAAGCTGAAGGGTACGTGAATCAACCTGGAAGACTTGACGAACTGAAGGCAAGAGTTTATGCAGGATATGGACTCAAGCCTGAAATGAGATTAGTCTAGGTGTTCACAGGCTTCTTTGTAATAGATTAGATTCATTGTAATCATTTCCACATCAATCAATGAAATCTATTACTTTTGCACACAGACAAAAACTCATTGTCTTTTTGGCTGTTGTTTAAAATTCTGTACTTTATCAAGAATTGCTCTAACACTGTCTTATCTTATAGATAGGTTTATCTTGTTTCCTCTAAGTGTTTTGAGGATCTTTTCAGTGTTTTGGCATCATCAAAAAGGGGGAAATTGTTGGGACATTATCAGTTTTGATTAAGATCCCAAAGCCCCTGAAAAGATGATTGCCTTAATCTGTCTTTGTCAGGCTAGTCTTGGTTAGGATTAGTACTTAGTCATTTTACACTTCACATGTACTCAGTGAGAGGAGAACTCACTGGAGACAATCAAGACTCAGAGCCTGAAGACGAAGAGCACCATCCTGAACTTATGGCAGTCCTCTAAGCTGGCTGAGTAAGTGTCAGTGATGAAGTGTATGACCCTGAGGTCATTACTAACTCAGTCCTGAAGGGAACAGGATGTCACTGAGTTAATGGAAAGACTTGGAGTAGAGCCAAGAAATGCAAAAGGAATTTCAGCGTCAGGACAAGACTGGTGGGCTCAAGACAAAATGAACTTAATAAGACAAGCCTGAAGCTCAGGAATAAGTTCTGACATTCTCACCAACCTGATGACGTGGACCAATCCGAGAAGGACACGCACGTACGGAACCTGACATGAAGACTGAATTCAGACTGCATATTCAACGGGCAAGCATTCAATATGCATTTAATGCAAATACCAAATCCATGCAAGGACGGCTGCTGCATGAAGATATGTCCGTTTGAAACCACTCTACATAGATGACTCGAAGGCTATCTCTCCAACGGATAGTTTTTCAAATTACCTATAAATACAGAAGACCTTGAACCCATTCAAGGTTACGGGAAATTTCCAAGCCAGAAATTACTCAAACTCTCAAGCATTCAAAGCATTCAACCCTTAAGAGAAGCACTCGAAACCTTCTAAATTTCCCAAGTGTTTCTCATCAATTGAGAGTTATTCTGTATTCCAAGAGCTAATTAGAATTATCTTAAGCTTAGAGAGATTATCCAATCCTTAGCATAGCTTTGCCTTGTAAGGATAATCTCAATCTAGTTGGAATCCAAACTGAAACCAAAACCCTAAGTTAGGCTTGTTGGGAGTAAGTCAGTTAGAGTGTTAGTAAGTGGAGTTGTATAGATCAGTGAGGTTAGCTGGTCTTGGTGCACCTTGGCACGTTAAAAACAAGAATCCCTTGAATGGATTTCCTGTTAAGTCAGGCCGTGGACGTAGGAGCTTGAGACTCTGAACCACGTTAAACTCCTTGTGTTCTTACTGCTTTGATATTGTGCATACTTGCTATATTACTTGTTCATTCATTGCATTCAAGTTTATCAGGCCTGAATCAATCAGGCTGATCTTCAAAAGAGCACTGCCCTACTAAACACTCTTCAGATTTGAGTAAAACAAGTTTTTCAGAAAGCAAACTAAACAAGACTTTAAACTTTCAGGGCTCAAACATTTCCGCACTGAACTTGAACTGATAGTTAGCCAACTGACCCGCACCAAGTGTAATCAGTAGGTGTGTTATCAGCTCCTAGTTCTTTACCACTCTGAGTAAAGGGGACTCAGTCAGTTTTAAGGTTGAAAAATTGGAACACGTGTATTCCCCCCCCCCATACACGTATTCCTCAGTCTTGTACCGGGACCAACATAGGTTTTATATGAAAATGGTTAATGAAAAGCTTACCATGAAATTGTTTTAATGTATTGAATATTTGATTAGAAATATCAAACTTTTCATCAGGAGTATCATTAATATGAGTTCTAGAAAATTTACAACAATTATAATATAATATCACTGACACAGATTAATGATACTCCTGATTAAATATTTGGCACTTTAAAATTGAAGCCACTACCATGACTTGGTGACTGTTGGCTGTCCGGTGGCAAGCAAGGTCAATGCCATCCAATTTTTTTAATATTTTTCTTTTCTTTGTCTTATATGGTGACACTCTTCCGGTGTCACCAATAAATATAGTCTTAGGAATGCTTAGGGCTCGTTTGTTTCAGGATTTAGGTGGGCATGCGAAGTCATGACTTTACATCCACAAGATGTAAAGTCTTTGATGATAATAAAAGAGTGTGTTTGTTTTGAGATTTTAGTAGGGTGAGATCAATGTTGAAAATATCGGTATCGGAGGATATATCGAGACCTTAAATTTGTGGACATATCGATATCGATAAATTTAAAAAAATATAAAAATTTAATAACAAACTTTTAATACATCAAATTTATAATAGAATTAACCAAATATTACATTTGTGATATTTATAAAAATTATGGATATTTTCTCGATATTTCTCTATATTTTTTTTTATATTTACCGACTTTTTGTGATATTTTACCGATATTATGCTCAATTAGCACAAAAATATAATTGAAATTAATCTTGTGTACCGATATTTATCGATTTTTTTACGGATATTATGAAAATATCGTTACCCCCCAATATCAATATCGATGACCACGAAAAATGGTTATACCGGAGAAATTTCCGGATATTTTTATCCCACCTTTACTTTATATCAAATCATGTGTAAGAATAACGTAGAATATGTAAGAGAAAAGTACGAAAGAGAGTGTAAAAAAGTGAAAAGTGATATGTGGGTAATGATTGAGTGAGAGAAAAGTGATATGTGAGTAATGGTGAGTTTTAAAGGTATTTATAGGTGTGGATGAAGAATGAGGTGTAAAAACTGGATGTTACATCTCTAACTAGAATGAGACGGGGGTCGGAAAGTTCTAGTCTTCTTCGGGTGAATCCCAAAACAAACAAGCTCTTATTGTTTTTTATAGGAATGCATCACCTTAATTAATTATAAATTTTACAATAAAAAGTTATCATATTAATTTTTTTAAATCAAATGATGCTTAAATATATTGTAATGATAAAAAAAAAAGATTATAATAATTTGGTGAAGATAAGAAAAAAAAACATGGATTAAGGGTGGAACGAGATTCCCCATTATTTGGGTATCAAATGAATTGATTCCTTGGGAATCATAGGTGTGAACCGAACAGTTATTTTGTTATTTCATTTCCATTCCTTAGTCTTTTATATGTTGGAAATTGGTTTTAATAAAGGCTTCATACTCTGACTTTGACCAATTTTTTGAGGAGTAAAAACGTTAGTTTTTTAGAAAATAAAATTAACGATGTTGTTCTACTCGCTGAGTAGATGAGCGTGGTATATTTAATATCTCAAAACCGATTTCCGGTGAGTGAGAAATTAATTTGGGAAGTTGTAGTATTAATCATTTGTGTTGAATAAATCCATGGGAAATGGAAAATGAAGTTCCATCCCACATTGGAAAATTACAAGAAGAATGTCTTGTATATAAGTAGGGAAATATTCATGTTCTCTAAATTGGGACATGGGGACCCTAACCATGGACCACACGCGCGCGCGCGCCCCGCCCGAGCCAGCGCCCGGGACCGGGTCCGGGTTCGTGGTTCTTGGCAATTGGGCTTTGGTGTCATACCTATATTTTTAGAGTACCAAAAATATAAAATAGCCCATTACCTTTTTGGATTCAATCGGATTGGGTGACCCGTATGGAATTGGGTCGGCCCACATCGGTTGGCCCATTTAGAATTGGGCTGGCCCACGAACATGTTTAATACACCTACGAAAATGATTAATACACTCCAGGGTATCTGGAATATTCCGTCTTGCTTCCCAAGAACGAGAAACTGCGTTTCTCTCCACTACAGAACGTGGGTGATCCATGATCACCACGTACTCCACTCCAGCAATCCTCAAATGGGTCGGACTTCTGATTAGGCGTGAAATTGTCATGATTCGTCACTCGAAATGCCCTAGTTTTGAGTGTTTTTGATGAGTGTTTGGAGTCAATTGAGTATCATTTTCATAAACTAATGAATTTGCCTCTTTGGTTTTTATAGATGGAAAGAGGGCGAAAAGAGGAGTTCGTAGGACTTTGAATCGGCCAAAACGGACTCCCGGTTGAGGAGATATGAAGATTTTACGAACAAATGTACTGCTACTGAAAAGTGCTCGAGCACCACTGCTCGAGCGCCTCCGCTCGACCACCTGATCCGCTCGACCACCTATGCTCGAGCGCCTCCGCTCGAGCTCATCAGCTCGAGCGCCCCAAACTTGCAGAGTATTTTCTTCGCTCGACCACCTATGCTCGAGCGCCTCCGCTCGACCACCTGATCCGCTCGACCACCTATGCTCGAGCGCCTCCGCTCGAGCTCGTCAGCTCGAGCGCCTCCGAGAGCAAAATTTCAAAATTCATTTTTTCGGCCCATTGACTCCCGTTTCGGTCCGATCCGTATATATATTCTTCCGAACACATTTTTGGACGAGAAGACACGAGGAATCCACGAAATACATCACTTTTAGACTTAGTTTTTAGAGAGAGAAAGAGGAGAAGGAACGAGCAAGTTTACTTTACGTTTGGTTGAGGTTTTTCATACGAATTCTTCGTTTATTTTCGTTTCTTAGTTTCTTTTCATTAGCTTGGTAACTTTTAACGCTTTAAACTTTATTTTTATCAATTAAATTTCAGTTCTTAGTGTTTTTAATTCTTTAAAACCCTAGTTCATGTTTCATATTTTCTTTGTTGATTTAATCATGTTTATGATCGTTGTTTCTTCTACTGCTTTTGTTTACGTTAAAACCATGTCTAGCTAAAACCCTTGCATGCTTGGGGTAGGATGAACTCGTAGAAGTAGGTTGTGGGTACGTAATTAGGGTAACTCGTGACGTTAGGTTTTAATTCTCTTAATTAATGAATTCTTAAAATTAATCTTACCTTTACTTTTGAATTTCGTTCGAAAAGTGTTAGAGAGAGGACGGTCGTATCACTCTTTAACAACGAGTAGACTTAACTAGAGGGTTTAGAAAGGGTTAATTCATCTGTCAGTTTAGCGAAGGAGGACGACCGCATCACCTTAGTTAAATTAGGGTCTCATTAATTAAGCACAATCCATTAACTTGTTAGTGGATTAGTGAAGTCGAGTGTTAGGGTAAAGTATTAGGGTTTAGGATCTTGAGCTTTCACCTTGCATTCTTTTACTTAGGTTATTTCTTGCGCGTCACAGTTATTTTGATTATGTACCTGCTCCGTTAGTATACGTAGGGATTCCTATCCTGAGCATCACCATCTCATATTTGAAAACAACCTTTAGATAATTAGTTTAGTTCTTTCTTTTGCCTTAGTAGAGTAATTTAAATTAGTTTAGTTTAATCTTTCCAAAAATCCAAAAAAACATTGCACCCATATTAACTACGACGCGTAGATCTTCAGGGATCTATTTGTATGCAATCCATCCCTTGGGTTCGATACTACTTGGTCCCTATACTCGCCCATACTACAGTGAACCCGTACTCTTGCGGGGAAGCTACTAGTAGAAGCTGAGAATGAGCAAAAAAAAAAAAAAAGAGCTCATGTGTTTGTGCCAAAAAGAAAAAAAAAGTGAAGTGATTGAAAAAAAAAGTGAAAGAGTGAGAAAAAAAAAATTTGAAGTGTTGAGAGAATTGAAATTGAAAGTTTATTGATTGAATATGCTTGAAGTAGTATGTTCCTTATCTCGAAGTACCGAAGTTTGATTTTCTATTCTCCATTCACTTTAGTCACTTTACCATATTGTTATCCCACCTGTCCAAAGAGCCTACATTACAACCTTGAGAAAAGACCTTTTTGATTCGGCATTGATTTCTAGAGTATGGTCGAAGTTAAGAGCGCTTACAAGCCTATGGCTGCCAATTTGAGTGATTGATTGTTTGAGTGAGTCCCTTGATCATTGATATACACTGTGAGGGAGCGAAACACATCGTAGAGTGCATATCCATGTTTGATTTTGGTGATTCTTGCTGTTGTTGCATGAGTATGATGATGGAAGATGAGTGAGTATACGTGTGATTGATCTTTGAAGCTCGAGTTCATTTGCTTGCATGATTGATTCTTTGACTCATTCCTAACAATTTCACTTGACTTGTTATTTCGTTGCTTGAGGACAAGCAACATGGTAAGTTTGGGGGGGGGGGGGTGATTAGGCGTGAAATTGTCATGATTCGTCACTCGAAATGCCCTAGTTTTGAGTGTTTTTTTATGAGTGTTTGGAGTCAATTGAGTATCATTTTCATAAACTAATAAATTTTTCTCTTTGGTTTTCATAGATGGAAAGAGGGCGAAAATAGGAGTTCGTAGGACTTTGAATCGGCCAAAACGGACTCCCGGTTGAGGAGATATGAAGATTTTACAAACAAGTGTACTGCTGCTGAAAAGTGCTCGAGCACCACTGCTCGAGCGCCTCCGCTCGACCACCTGATCCGCTCGACCACCTATGCTCGAGTGCCTCCGCTCGAGCTCGTCAACTCGAGCACCCCAAACTTGCAGAGTATTTTCTTCGCTCGACCACCTATGCTCGAGCGCCTCCACTCGACCACCTGATCCGCTCGACCACTCGTCAGCTCGAGCGCCTCCGAGAGCAAAATTTCAAAATTCATTTTTCGGCCCATTGACTCCCGTTTCGGCCCGATCCTTATATATATTCTTCCGAACACGTTTTTGGGGAAGAATCCACGAAATACATCACTTGGAGACTTAGTTTTTAGAGAGAGAAAGAGGAGAAGGAACGAGCAAGTTTACTTTACGTTTGGTTGAGGTTTTTCATGCGAATTCTTCGTTTATTTTCGTTTCTTAGTTTATTTTCGTTAGCTTGGTAACTTTTAACGCTTTAAACTTCGTTTTTATCAATTAAATTTCAGTTCTTAGTATTTTTAATTCTTTAAAACCCTAGTTCATGTTTCATATTTTCTTTGTTGAATTAATCATGTTTATGTTCGTTGTTTCTTCTACTGCTATTGTTTACATAAAACCTATGTCTAGCTAAAACCCTTGCATGCTTGGGGAAGGATGAACTCGTAGAAGTAGGTTGTGGGTACGTAATTAGGATCACTTGTGACGTTAGGTTTTAATTCTCTTGATTAATGAATTCTTAAAATTAATCTTAACTTTATTCTTGAATTTCGTTCGAAAAGTGTTAGAGAGAGGACGACCGCATCACTCTTTAACAACGAGTAGACTTAACTAGAGGGTTTAGAAAGGGTTGATTCATCTACCAGTTTAGCGAAGGAGGACGACCGCATCACCTTAGTTAAATTAGGGTCTCATTAATTAAGCACAATCTATTAACTTGTTAGTGGATTAGTGAAGTCGAGTGTTAGGGTAAAGTATTAGGGTTTAGGATCTTGAGCTTTCACCTTGCATTCTTTTACTTAGGTTATTTCTTGCGCGTCACATTTATCTTGATTATGTACCTGCTCCGTTAGTATACGTAGGGATTCCTATCCTAAGCATCACCATCTCATATTTGAAAACAACCCTTAGTTAAATTGTCTTCTTAAGTATTCTAGTTTAATTAGTTTATTTTAGTCTTTTAATTAATCTTTCAAAAATCCCAAAAATATTACACTCATATTAGCTACGACGCGTAGATCTTCAGGGATCTATTCGCATACACTCCATCCCTTGGGTTCGATAATACTTGGTCATTATACGTACTTATACTACAGTGAACCCGTCCGCTTGCGGGTAAGCGACTAGTAGAAGCTAGTATTTTCGCTTCAAGTAAACTAGGGTATTTTCGCTTCAAGTCAAAGTGGTAAGCTTCTACTAGTAGCTTCCCCGCAAGAGTACGGGTTCACTGTAGTATGGGCGAGTATAGGGACCAAGTAGTATCGAACCCAAAGGATGGATTGTATGCAAATAGATCCCTGAAGATCTACGCGTCGTAGTTAATATGGGTGCAATGTTTTTTTGGATTTTTCGAAAGATTAAACTAAACTAATCTAAATTACTCTACTAAGGCAAAAGAAAGAACTAAACTAATTATCTAAAGGTTGTTTTCAAATATGAGATGGTGATGCTCAGGATAGGAATCCCTACGTATACTAATGGAGCAGGTACATAATCAAGATAACTGTGAAGCGCAAGAAATAACCTAAGTAAAAGAATGCAAGGTGAAAGCTCAAGATCCTAAACCCTAATACTTTACCCTAACACTCGACTTCACGAATCTACTAACAAGTTAATAGATTGTGCTTAATTAATGAGACCCTAATTTAACTAAGGTGATGCGGCCGTCCTCCTTCGCTAAACCGGCAGATGAATTAACCCTTTCTAAACCCTCTCGTTAAGTCTACTCGTTGTTAAAGAGTGATACGGTCGTCCTCTCTCTAACACCTTTCGAACGAAATCCAAGAGCGAAGTCTAGATTAATTTTAAGAATTCATTAACCAAGAGAATTAAAACCTAACGTCACGAGTTACCCTAATTATGTACCCACAACCTACTTCTACGAGTTCATCCTACCCCAAACATGCAAGGGTTTTAGCTAGACATGGTTTTAACGTAAACAAAAGCAGTAGAAGAAACAACGAACATAAACATGATTAAATCAATAAAGAAAATATGAAACATGAACTAGGGGTTTTAAGAATTAAAAATACTAAGAACTGAAATTTAATTGATAAAAACAAAGTTTAAAGCGTTAAAAGTTACCAAGCTAATGAAAAGAAACTAAGAAACGAAAATAAACGAAGAATTCGTATGAAAAACCTCAACCAAACGTAAAGTAAACTTGCTAGTTCCTTCTCCTCTTTCTCTCTCTAAAAACTAAGTCTAAAAGTGATGTATTTCGTGGATTCCTCGTGTCTTCTCGTCCAAAAACGTGTTCGGAAGAATATATATAAGGATCGGGCCGAAACGGGAGTCAATGGGCCGAAAAAATAAATTTTGAAATTTTGCTCTCTGAGGCGCTCGAGCTGACGAGCTCGAGCGGAGGCGCTCGAGCATAGGTGGTCGAGCGGATCAGGTGGTCGAGCGGAGGCGCTCGAGCATAGGTGGTCGAGCGAAGAAAATACTCTGCAAGTTTGGGGCGCTCGAGCTGACGAGCTCGAGCGAAGGCGCTCGAGCATAAGTGGTCGAGCGGATCAGGTGGTCGAGCGGAGGCGCTCGAGCAGTGGTGCTCGAGCACTTTTCAGCAGCAGTACACTTGTTCGTAAGATCTTCATATCTCCTCAACCGGGAGTCCGTTTTGGCTGATTCAAAGTCCTACGAACTCCTCTTTTCGCCCTCTTTCCATCTATGAAAACCAAAGAGACAAATTAATTAGTTTATAAAAATGATACTCAATTTACTCCAAATACTCATAAAAAACACTCAAAACTAGGGCATTTCGAGTGACGAATCATGACAATTTCACGCCTAATCAACCCCCCCCCCCCCAAACTTACCATGTTGCTTGTCCTCAAGCAACGGAATAACAAGTCAAGTGAAATTGTTAGGAATGAGTCAAAGAATCAATCATGCAAGCAAATGAACTCGAGCTTCAAAGATTAATCACACGTATACTCACTCATCTTCCATCATCATACTCATGCAACAACAGCAAGTATCACCAAAATCAAACATGGATGTGCACTCTACGATGTGTTTCGCTCCCTCACAAGTGTATATCAATGATCAAGGGACTCACTCAAACAATCAATCACTCAAATTGGCAGCCATAGGCTTGTAAGCGCTCTTAACTTCGACCATACTCTAGAAATCAATGCCGAATCAAAAAGGACTTTTCTCAAGGTTGTAATGTAGGCTCTTTGGACAGGTGGGATAACAATATGGTAAAGTGACTAAAGTGAATGGAGAATAGAAAATCAAACTTCGGTACTTCGAGATAAGGAACAGACTACTTCAAGCATATTCAATCAACAAACTTTCAATTCCAATTCTCTCAACACTTCAAAATTTTTTTTCTCACTCTTTCACTTTTTTTTTCAATCACTTCACTTTTTTTTTTCTTTTTCGCACAAACACATGAGCTCATTTTTTTTTTTGCTCATTCTCAACTTTTCTCTTTTTCCCACATCTCATAGCTTCATCACACCTTCTTCTCATATTCACTCAACAAACAACCTTTTCCTTTTTCAACTCAATTTAATCCCTTCACATTCACACTTTCCTATTCTCCACTCAAATTGGGACAAAAAAAGCTTAGGAATTGGAATAGTGTTCATATATGCTAGCAAATAAAATAGACTTTAGGCTCAAAGGGGCTAACAAGGGGTAAATGTCATTGGTAAGGAATTTTTTTGGCTAAGTGACTCAATAAAATCAACGATGGCCTAAGATCCTATTCGGCATATCAAACTATACACAATCAAGGAGCAAGAGCACACACAAGTTCTAGCATCCTCTAAGGTGACGATCCTCTCACAAACGAAGAGATTAATTCATATATCAAAATCTCATAAGGCTCAAATCTCTCGGCTTTCACATCCATGCTAGTCCTAGTGAATTCTCACTCTCATCACACAAGTATTAAAAAAGAAAACTCACAAGCATACACGTTTTCTCTCAAATCAACTCTAGTTCAACTACTCACACAAAAGAGTCCCTAACTCAAATCTACAAATCTACTCTACTCATCAAACATGCTCAAGAATAACAACTAACAAGTAGAAGGGGTCAATAAGCATGAAATATGCAACAGCAAATCAAATCAAAATCACCCCGAGGAGCATCTCAAGACACCAAATAACTAAACCCACTCAAAGATAAGGGGTGCTCCGGTGCAATGTAACAAGAAACATAAAAAACTCCACCCCCCAAACTTCGACCTTGCGAAGAGGTCTAAGTTTGGGGTTGTGGGTTACCTCAACCAAACAATTCAGTTTCTCTCAAATGTAGCACACTCCCTTGCTTGAGTTCCTTCAATCTCCACGTATTTGGCTCTCCTTCGAGACAAGCCTACAAAATGAACTCTCAAGTACGAGGTTAAAACTTACGATTCAACAACACCCTAATAACATAATAAGACACTAAAAACAAATAAAAGCAAATAAAAATGGGTTGCCTCCCATTCAGTGCTATTTTTAAGGTCCTCATGCCGGACCGAGCTCAAAGGAGCTTATGGAACATCATACTAAAAAATACCTCCCTTACTCTCATAAGAGTGGTGCTTGCATTCCTTTCCTTGATGCCCCTCCATCATGAGCTCCTTTTCTTTCTTCTCATCCCCAAGTGTTATGGGTCTCAACTCCTTCTCACTCACTTTCCACGGAGGTACCCACTTCTTGACTTTTGGCTTCTCCTTCTTAATTCCTCCTTTACCCTCTAATTGGATCACGTCCACACTTTTCACCTCTTCATCCTTCAACTTCTTCACTTTATCCCTATCAAAATAATCAAGAACAGAATGCTCATGGGTTAAATTATCAAGTGAAGGATTATAAAATTCATGAATATGAGAAGGATTAGGGATAGGAGGTGTGTCTTCAACACTAGGATCAATTGCATCCATGCAATACAAACTCGCATCCTCCTTCGGATGCTTCATGGCTTCATATAGGGAAATCTTTACTTCTTGATCATTAACCTTCAACGTAATCTTCCCATTTGCCACGTCTAGCACCATCCCCGCCGTAGCTAAGAACGGTCTTCCCAAGATCAGGGGCACGTGCTCATCTTCCTCCATCTCTAGCACTACAAAATCGGCTGGAAAAATGTGATCTCCAACTCTCACGAGGACGTCTTCAACCACACCTTGAGGTCGAGTGATAGACCGGTCGGCTAGTTGAAGCGTCATTATTGTGGGTTGAAGTTCACCACCTTCCAACTTCTTGAAAAGCGATAAGGGCATCAAATTAATGCTAGCTCCGAGGTCGCACAACGCTCCCTTCTTGATCTCGTTCCCAATATCACAAAGAATGGTGAAGCTCCCGGGATCCTTCAGCTTTGGAGGAAGCGCCTTGTACACTAATGCACTCACCTCATGGTTCAACTGCACCAACTTCGGCTCATCCACTCGCCGTCTTTTCGCGATCAAGTCCTTCAAAAACTTTGCATAGTTGGGCATCTGTTCCAAAGCATCATAAAAAGGAATATTAATATGCATTTGTTTAAAAACATCAAGGAATTTAGCAAACTTTTCATCAAGCTTCTTTTTCATGAAGCGTTGTGGATATGAGACGGGTATCACAGATTTGGGTACCCTCCATTCATCTTTCTCGGTCTCTTTCACTTTCTCCCTTGCTTCCTTTGCCTTCTTCCACTTCGGAACTCTCTCAATCTGCTCACTTTCTCCTCTTCAAGCTCTTTGCTCGCTTGAGTGCTCTCACCCTCTACTTTCTTCTTCTCAATCCCTTCACTTTCAATCCCATCTCTATCTTGGGGCGTCTCAGAATCAGCAGGCATCTGAGGACCTTCATAGTTGGTTCCACTTCTAAGCTGGATCGCCTTGCAATGCTCTTTCGGGTTTCCCTCCGGCATGGAAGGATACTTACCCGGCTCCCTATTCAATGATTTTGCAATCTGCCCCATCTGAAATTCTATAGACATGAACCTTCGATTGTTCTCTTGTTGAGTTCTCGTCCACTCAACGTTCATCTTCTGGAGCTCATGATCACGTTGATCACCCTTTTTATGCAACTCTTTCACATCGTACTCCAAGGATGACAACCTCTTACTTCCTTCCTCCACCTTCTATAGAATCGCTCTCAACATCTCCTCAGTTGATGCACCGCCTTCTCCACCCGAAGGCTTTGAACCTGGGTCTACACCCGGAGGAACTGTAATACCCGCCTTTGGGTTAGCATATGAGAAATTCTCATTCTTTCTCCATGTGTTTTGAGGAGGCTGCTGGCCTCCTTGATAGCCTTGAGTGTTCCTCCATTGATTAGGAGGAGGCTGTGGACCTGGTGGTACAAAAGGTTGGCCATAAGAAGGCCTTCCATATTGATTACCACCTTGGTAGCCATTCTGATTGTAATTCGGACCTCCCATGTAATTGACTACCTCTTGCTGTCCACTTGGCTGGTCTACTCTCTCATTCTCTGCTGCATGTTCTCCAACCAAATTCTTCCCCAACTCGAGGTTGTTAATCTTTTCCATCATGGCCATCAACAGCCTTCTCGTTCCTTCACCCTCTTCAACATGATTAACTCTTTGGAAATCTGCATCCACGTTCCAAGCCCCGGCATTCGTGACAATGTTGTCCACGATCTCTCTACACCTCACTATTCCTTGATTAAGGAATGATCTACTAGCACAGACGTCTAGATGGTCTTGCCCGACCTTGTTGGCACCACTGTAGAAGAATGCCATCACATCCCCCTCGTTATACCCGTGCTGCGGGCACTCTATCAGCATGTTTGAGTATCTCTCTCACGCTTGACGTAGGTCCTCTCATTGCTTCTGGCAAAAGGAAGAGATCTCAATCCTTGCTTTGATCGTTCTGGATGGAGGGTAGAATCGCTCGAGGAACAGACGCTCGAGCTCGGCCCAAGTGGTAATACCTCCCCGTGGAAGCGTATTATCGTACCACTCTTTTGCTATTCCCGTCAATGAGAATGGGAACAGCCTAAGCCTCTTGGCATCTTCAGACCTGCCATTGTAATTGAAAGTGGAGGCTATCATGAGAAAACTCCTCAGATGAGTATGCGGATTCTCCTTCCCGATCACCCCCTTGAACTGATTCTCTGTAAGCAGCTTAAGAATTCCCGGGGAAATCGAGAAGTTATTTGCCTCAACAGGAGGCAATGCCACTCCATCATAGTACCGTTGTGGCTGCGCTGCAAACCTCCCTCGAATAGCCATATGTTGATCTACGTTCTGAGGAACGTGTTGAGGATTAGCAGCTGGTACGGGTACTTGTTGGGGTGGTGGTTGGTAAACAGGTGGTTGATTGTAAACTGGAGGTGGAGGATACGGGTATGGTGGGTAAGGATAAGGTGGGTATGGGTAAGGTGGATATGGTAAGTTGTTTTGTGGTAGGTTAGGATGTGGGTACACAGGGTTGTTATGAGGATTTTGGACCATGTTATGAGCTGGGCTATTTTGGTTCTGAGTACCCGGGTTTTGGCTCTGGCTCTCTCCTAACGGATCTTGATTCTTACTGGTATTGCCATCAGTGCCGTCAACCCGGTTCAATGCCTGATTGAACTCATTCTCGGCATCCTCCAACTCATTAGTGATGTCCATCGGTTCTTTTCCTACGGCAGCGTTCATCCTTCGTAAGAAGGCTCGGTTCCTTCTAGCTATCGTCTCAGGGTCCAACTGTATTCTCTCTTCGCTCGTATTGCCTTGTGAGCGTGTTTTCATATACCTAACACACTAGCAGAAAGATCAAAACGCAACTGCCGAATATGCACGAAATAATAAAAAAAAATCACTCACTACTAACTACTAAGCTATCTACAAGTCTTATTCAAAAAGCATACAACGCCATCCCCGGCAACGGCGCCATTGACTTGAATCTGAATATACTAGCTTCTACTAGTAGCTTCCCCGCAAGAGTACGTGTTCACTGTAGTATGGGCGAGTATAGGGACCAAGTAGTATCGAACCCAAGGGATGGAGTGTATGTGAATAGATCCCTGAAGATCTACGCGTCGTAGTTAATATGAGTGCAACATTTTTGGATTTTTGGAAAGATTAAACTAAACTAATCTAAATTACTCTACTAAGGCAAAAGAAAGAACTAAACTAATTATCTAAAGGTTGTTTTCAAATATGAGATGGTGATGCTTAGGATAGGAATCCCTACGTATACTAACGGAGCAGGTACATAATCAAGATAATTGTGACGCGCAAGAAATAACCTAAGTAAAAGAATGCAAGGTGAAAGCTCAAGATTCTAAACCCTAATACTAAAACCCTAACACTCGACTTCACTAATCCACTAACAAGTTAATAGATTGTGCTTAATTAATGAGACCCTAATTTAACTAAGGTGATGCGGTCGTCCTCCTTCGCTAAACTGGTAGATGAATCAACCCTTTCTAAACCCTCTAGTTAAGTCTACTCATTGTTAAAGAGTGATGCGGTCGTCCTCTCTCTAACACTTTTCGAACGAAATTCAAAAATAAAGTTAAGATTAATTTTAAGAATTCATTAATCAAGAGAATTAAAACCTAACGTCACAAGTGATCCTAATTACGTACCCACAACCTACTTCTACGAGTTCATCCTTCCCCAAGCATGCAAGGGTTTTAGCTAGACATAGGTTTTACGTAAACAATAGCAGTAGAAGAAACAACGAACATAAACATGATTAATTCAACAAAGAAAATATGAAACATGAACTAGGGTTTTAAAGAATTAAAAATACTAAGAACTGAAATTTAATTGATAAAAATGAAGTTTAAAGCGTTAAAAGTTACCAAGCTAACGAAAAGAAACTAAGAAACGAAAATAAACGAAGAATTCGTATGAAAAACCTCAACCAAACGTAAAGTAAACTTGCTTGTTCCTTCTCCTCTTTCTCTCTCTAAAAACTAAGTCTCCAAGTGATGTATTTCGTGGATTCCTCGTGTCTTCTCGTCCAAAAACATGTTCGGAAGAATATATATAAGGATCGGGCCGAAACGGGAGTCAATGGGCCGAAAAAATGAATTTTGAAATTTTGCTCTCGGAGGCGCTCGAGCATAGGTGGTCGAGCGGAGGCGCTCGAGCATAGGTGGTCGAGCGAAGAAAATACTCTGCAAGTTTGGGGCGCTCGAGCTGACGAGCTCGAGCGGAGGCGCTCGAGCATAGGTGGTCGAGCAGATCAGGTGGTCGAGCGGAGGCGCTCGAGCAGTGGTGCTCGAGCACTTTTCAGCAGCAGTACACTTGTTCGTAAAATCTCCATATCTCCTCAACCGGGAGTCCGTTTTGGCCGATTCAAAGTCCTACGAACTCCTCTTTTCGCCCTCTTTCCATATATGAAAACCAAAGAGACAAATTCATTAGTTTATGAAAATGATACTCAATTGACTCCAAACACTCATAAAAAACACTCAAAACTAGGGCATTTCGAGTGACGAATCATGACAATTTCACGCCTAATCAACTTCCGCCTATATATACCCCATTTCGTCCAATCTCTCAGATCACTTTTACGAACCCAAATTTCCGAAAGCCTTTCGCTGCATATTTTCCGTACAGCTCATATTTCCGATTTAGTTCGCCGGAAATTCATACTCGGTGGTGCTACCGGTGTGAATTGATAAACCGTTTTACCTTTGGAGATCCGTACGCATTATACCGTAAGCACTATACGGGCGTATTTGATCTTGCGGGAATAGGTTATTCCTAGACTCGGTTTCTTCATCACGAATTCGTTTCGTGTTTTCTTATCTTTCCACCTTGAGTGTTTCGAAATACACACACCTTTTTTTCTAACATTATATATATCATGTTGGTGCAATTAAGTAATTCCTTTTAAAGAAAATTAGTAAATGAGTTAAGTGAATATGAGTTACTTGTATTTACTATTTAGAATCTTGCCTTTTGTATATCGAAAGCATTTGAAATTGGATTAAGTGCAGAATAATACAATCTCAAACCACTTTTTATAGATTGGTACAAAATAATTGAACAGATGCACAAAAATAAGTTGAACATAAGTATATATTTTTTTAACTTGGTACTATCTTGTAAATAGTGGTTTGAGATTGTACCATTTTGTGAACACCCATTTGAAATTCATTGCAGATAGGAATGTAAATGAGTTAAGTCAAATATGAGTCACTTGTATTTACTATTTAGATGCTCAATTATCTCATTCTATTGGCAATTTTTTGTAAATATAATTGTTTAGAAATTGAATTGCAAAAATAGAGTATTTTTCGGGAGCGTATCTATTACTATATATAAAGAGCATTAAACTCAAAATGGGCCAGTTTAGTGCCAGTTTCCGGTTACCCAAATGAGACGTGCAACGTAAAGATTGGTTCTTTGCTCTTTTTTTAATGTGGCTTCTCCTCACGTGAGTTTAGTGCCAGTTTCCGGTTACCCAAATGAGACGTGCAAAGTAAAGATTGGTTCTTTGCTCTTTTTTTAATGTGGCTTCTCCTCACGTGAGTTTAGTGCCAGTTTCCGGTTACCCAAATGAGACGTGCAAAGTAAAGATTGGTTCTTTGCTCTTTTTTTAATGTGGCTTCTCCTCACGTGTTTGCTCTATTTTTTTCCTCAATTTTTCTACTTTTTTAGCAGCTCTCATTTGAGGATATCTAATTTTTCAGCAGAAGAGATTTTTGATTGAGAAGTCTTTTATATTTTTTATACTTTTAATGAGATTTTTAATACGTTTAATTAAATATTTTGTATTATAAAATAATTTTATGATAATCTTATAAAGAACAATATTCATATTAAATTTTATAAGAGATTTGAATTGCTTTCTTATATTGATTGTATTGGATATTTTTCCAAAATCATGCGAAGAACCAATTTTTTTAAAATTACCTTTAAAGAGATTTTTGATACGTTTAATTAAATATTTGATATTTTAAAATAATTTTATGATAATCTTATAATGAACAATATTCATATTAAATTTTATAAGAGATTTGAATTGCTTTCTCATATTAATTGTATTGGATATTTTTCCAAAATCATGCGAAGAATAAATTTTTTTAAATTGTCCCTGACATTTTTTCTTCAATCGATAATAATGCATGGATTATTGAATTAGGTTAGGTTACTCATTTTGTAAAATATTCATATAAAGAGGGATTAATTTTTTTTAAGGCCAACAATTTGGGGGTAACAAAAGAAGGACAATGATTTTTAGACAGACAATATAAGGACTGTAAATATTTGCAAACTGGGGTCAAAATTGGCCCGAAATAACTTTAATTGGGCCCAATTGGTCCGGAATAAATTAAGTGTTTTCGCGACTAACACTAATCACAATCTCGGTTCCGACCATCCACTCTTTTCATGACTAACCCTAATAACTTTGCACTGCTTCGAGAATCGATTCCCGCAACTTAATTTCATGTTTTACTATCTTATTCACCATTAATATTAATTTTGAAATCTATAAAAAAAAACAGCCACCGATTTGACTTTTATCTTCAAGTTTTTCAACAACCCATCATCTTCATCTGTTCAACGTGGCTTGCAAGATTTTGTACCACATTTCTCTCCTTATAGTTTGTTTTTCTCTCATTCATACCAGATTTTGCAAGATTTGCAAAGGATCGGGTGGGGAAAGGCGACGACGGGGAACTTGGGGTGGAAAATGACTGAATTAGTTGGGGAAGGTGATTGGGGCATAATGGTTGGTTGGGGGGATATTTATTTTTGGCATACTCTCATATGCACTTGGTGCACGGTGCACTCACTCAACACTTGAGGTAGTGAGGGACCCATAAATTTTGTCGAGGGGGGGTCCAAGTAACAGACAAATACCTTTATAAATTTGAGTTCACGTAAAAAAAAAAAAAATCAAATATCACTATTTTGTATGTAAAATGTCATTGCTTTGTATGTGAAGTAATGTTATTTAAAATTCAAATGTAATTATTCAGAGTGGGACTTTAAGATTAAAATATAAATACAAATGTATTTTTTAGTTGATAAAAAAATAAAAACTAAACTTAATAAAATGAAATCATTTAAGGGGATAAAGGCAAGAAATGGCAAAAAATTGGCAGTGAATAAGTTTTGGACCCATGACCAATAAAAAATAAATATATCAAGGCCCCAACCACTAGGCCACAAAATCATATACAAATAAATGTTGCAATACCCTATATATTTTATAAAAAGTCCAACGGGGCCAAGTGCCCCCCTTGGCCCCAATGTAGGCCCGTCACTGACTTGAGCTTATTTACACCGAAAGGTATAAGCTGGTGACACTAAAAAGCGTGGTTAGATCACACTGAAAAATTTATACTCCAAGTGCACAAGAGAGTTACTCTTATTTTTTAGTATTTGTTTTTTTTGTTATTTATATATTTTTATTTTAAATATATATTTATGTTTAGGGAAAAAAATTATGTTTCAAATTCTCCATATGTACAAAACAACCTAAAATTGAGAATCATGTAAAGGCAACAAATGTGCAATTCTATTTTAAAAACCATTGTAATAAGATATTGAGAAATTATAATTCAGTAATATATCTTACTTATATTTCACCGGATTAATTATAGTTCTAATATTGCTACTGAATGGATACTAATTAATAATCTGGGTAATCACCTCATTCATGAGGTGTGGCCCCTAACTAGTTGTATATAAAGCCTATTTACCCGAGCGACGTTGAAAAAACTGATGGGGCCACCAGTCGAAATTATTCAAAACTGTAGAAATTAGTTTTTGTAATATCGGTGGTGAAATCGAAATATACCAGTAGAAGCAACTGGACAATGGGAAAAGGCTAAAGTGAAAAAATGAATTGCATGCAGTTTGAAACCTTGTATGCTGGGATGAGTTGGGGTCCACGAATATTTCATACTTTGTCTTAACTTTTTATATTAAGCACTTCTATATTTCTATTTAAACAAACTAGGTGCATATATGTGAACTCAATTAATTACTACTTTAAGTGTAAGGCCCAAATTGGCTCTAGTTGAGCTCAAATTGCAGCACATGACACTTGATTTTAAACTTATACCAAATTTCTTGTTAATGTATAGTTCACACTATTCTATTCCCTACGCCACCGATAGTCGGAAACTGGGGATGGGATGGCTAAGACGAGGGTCGAGGGTTAGGGGAGGGAAGAAGATTATTATTATTATTACTTTTTTTGATATATTTTCTATTTTAAATATATATTTATATTTAAAAATAAATTATGTCGTAAAGTGATATCTGGTGGGATCCATGTGTAAGAAATAGCCCGAAATCGGGGACCTGTACCAAACACGTGCAATTTGGTCCAATTAGAGCTAATCCGGGAAAAACAAATTATGGACAACAACTTAAGGGTAGTAAAAGAAGGATCATAAGTTTTTGGGCTGACAATTTAAGGACAGTGGGCTTAAAAATTTACAAATTGAGGCCAGAATGACCGAATTTACTCTAATTAGAGACAATTCGGGCTCATCTGACCTCAATTTGCAATATTTTAAATTTGGTGTCTTTAATTTTTCAAACCTAAACACATGCGGCCCTTCGTTTGCTACCCCATTTAACCTATTGGTCTTAAAAAATTATTTCCCAAATCAAGTTAATGTATGACAAAATGTTGACATTCAAACTAAACCCAAATTTACACAAATGTTATATCAAAAGAAAATAAAACGATTAAACATAAATTAAAGCAACAAAAAATCTTGACTAAATGCTAACAATCCACATAAAACAATCAAAAGAAAAAAAAAAAAAAAAGGACACCACCACCACCAGTGACGGAGCCAGAAATTTTGGGTAGGGGGGCCCAAAATTTCGACTTTTATACCCCCTCCGTCCAATACTTATTTTCTACTTTACCGTTTACACATGTTTTAAGAAGAATTTTTTTTATTAGTATGTAAAGTGACAAAATCGATGTTTCTGATTATGAGTGTATGAAAAATATAATATTAAAAAGTATTATTTTTTTATTTTATTTTTTTGCAAAAAATGAATGTAACAACCAAGTATGAGACATATCTTTTTGACGATGTAGCAAACAAATATGGAACAGGGGGAGTATTTTTTTAGTTGGGAGATGAATACATTAGAAAAATCAATTCAGTTTTAATATTAAAATGCTATATTTTAATGATAAATTTCTACTTGGAACAAAAAGTGTTTAGACAATAATCAATTAGTATAATAGTTTTTTATACCATTCATATTTATTGAGAAAAAAATTTAAACTGGACTTAAAACTATTTGTTAGGTATAAGAATGAAATATAATTAATAATAAAAAAATAAAATTGAAAAGAGAAAAAAAGAAAAGGGCTGAGTACTTAAAAAAAATCAAATGGGAAAAAGACACTTTAGGGAATCGAAACCTGATCTCTAAAAAGAAGTGAGTTAAGGCCCACTCACGCAACCACTAAGGCGCCAACATTTAACTGCATGTTTAGAAACTATCCTATATATCTAGTATATATAAAAAAAATCTAGGGGGGCCCAGTGACCCCCCTGGGCCCTATGTGGCTCCGTCCATGACCACCACCACTCAAAATGAGATTGAGTTCTCCATTTTGAAATACTTGAGTGAAAGAAGGCCTGGAGTGTGAGAGTGGGCAGTCTCGTAGACACATCCATCGGAGTTAAAAATTCTCTGAGAAGCGTTATTCTTAGTTGAGTAGTAGAAGAGAGAATTAGAACCATGTGTCATCAAGATAACCCCATCTTCAAAAAATTTGACAATATAAATCGATGCAAGGCCAGGGATAGCTCCGATGACAAATTTTCTTGTCCAAGTCTTCTCAGCCCCATATTCCTTCATCAACCATATGACCATGTCGCCATAACATAGTCTGTCTTCCAGAGCTGGGAGGAGCACAATACCTTCAGTTTTTTTTTGAAGAAAATGAGGAAGAGATAAAATGGTGAAAAATTCAGTTTCAAGATCAAAGCAAGAAGTACATCGTGTGTCATCTGAATTGTTGGCTAACCAATGAAGACTTCCATCCACAAATATCCCACTGACTATTAAATTGTAAGTGACCTGAGTATGATATGTAACACTTCTCCATAATCCAGTTCCAATGGTGTATACCTTACACCCAGGATGAATTATTGACCTTATACCACTCCATCCAGGGAAGATACCAACTACCTTATATTGACCAGTTATTTTGCTCACTCCAAATCCATACAAAATAGGTCCTATTTCTGAAGTGTCAAACGACTGAGAATGAGAATGAAGTAGGTTGATATACTCACGAGTGATGGGATTGCACAAGTGAAGTTTAAGTTCACCTAACACGTCTTCATGCATTTTCAAAAGAAGCAATCCATCAGATGAACCTTGTATAGATGCAAGTACAGGGCGTGTAAAATATAGCTTGGTGATTGTATTGAACTGAGGATCATCTTTATGTTCAATAATTTTGTCCACCGACTTTTGCTTAACAATGAGAGCAAGTCCTGGGGCTGCATTAGAAATATACAACTTAACGAACTCATGAGTCGAGACTAAATCGAGCCACGACTTGCAAATTGGAATGACTTGAGCAGGGACTCTTAGGAGGATTTTAGTGATAAGTTTAGGTGATAGATTTGCGACAAATCTTGCTCCATCTTTGTTTTCGTTATGTCCATTCTCTGTTTCCCTGGTCAAAAACATCAAAATTTTAAAATAAGGATTAACCAGTTAATTTCATAGTTTCTAGACATTATTATAAACGCAACAATCAGACTCCTACTTATCAATAACAATACTGATTTCCAACCAGTAAATTACATAAATAAATCATCCTCTTAAAACTCCTAATAACCACAAAGTTTGAATGACTAAACACCTTATAATATCCTCCAACATATGATATAGGGATGCCAACAAGGCGGGCAGGGAGGGGGATGGGGGGTCATTCCTCATCTGTGTCTCAGTGAAATTGGGGATTCCGTGTCCCGCGAAACAAACGTAGAAAATCCCCCCATCCTCCTGCGGGATCCCCATTCCCCATCTCATTATTTTTATATCTCTTTTTAAAAATAAAATAAAAAATAAAAATAATATAATATGTAAACTAAAATTTTAAATCATACACAACATTTAGTTTAAATTGGTATTAAAATGCAATTAATTTAAGTAAAATTTAAAGATTCTCTAATTCTAATATTTTTAGTTAATATATATATATATATATATATATATATATATATATATATATATATATTGATTAAAGTGTAACATTAAATAAAATATAGATGTAATTTTAAATAAATAGTCAATTAAGTAAAAAATTATGAAATATTTATTTTTAATTTACTTCTGAATTTATATTCTATAGAATATAATATAAATATATTAATTATATTAAAAAAATATGGGCGGGAAGTACTATCCCCGTCTCTTCCCTGTCCCCGCCTATGAGACAAAAAAAATTTCCATCCCCATTCCTGTTTTCTTCGAGAATACCCCACCTTGTTCGAGGGGGATCCCCGCGGGGATTGAGGATTCCTCATCCCGTTGTCACACCTAATATGATATAAATATCTGGTAAAATAAGACTAGTAAAATTGGACGCAGTGAGTATTAATTTTGATAGGTATAAATTATCTTCACTAAATAGTATGAGTTGAAGATTAATTATTAATAATTTTTCCAAAAAAATATGAATGATATAATAACAAATTTTGGTATACATATTCATTAAATAAATAGAGATATTAAGGCTCCACTTAGTAGGGAGTATTAATTTTAATAAGGGGTACAAATTTAATATAGAAAAGTCATATAAAATTGCTTGGTAGGACATATAAGAAAGGTCCTACTAATTTATGCAAAATTCTTATACTTACTTGGTAGGAAGTAATAAAAAAGATAAAAATTAGGAATAGTGGTGGTCCGGCAGCCTCCGGCGGCGGCTCTCCGGCAGCGGCGGTTCAGCGGCGGTGGCGGCGGTCCGTGTGACAAACCAATAATAAAATAGTACGACCTTTTAGACCGAATTAATTTGGTAAAGGTGAATAGTGCTTTGAAGGTATTACGCCTTACTATTTTACAGGGTCGGACATATAAAAAACGAGTCGATATTATTTTAGTATGTCCTACCAAGCAGAATATTAATTATACAACACCCCATAATATGGACTTATATATCTTACCAAGTGCAGCCTAATAGAGCATGAAAATAACTAAATGGAGAAATACCAACACACGGAGTATAGCAAATAACAACGGGAGGAATTCACATAATCGCGAAAATTACTAAGATGAAGAATTGTGAAAATTCAAGAAATTATGCATAAAAATCAGCAGCTTTCCAACTGAATATAGGTTTTGACTGATCATTAACATCTCATTACATAATAATAAGTACATATGCGAGAGGTAAAGTATTATATAAAAATAGTTCATGATAAGCTTATCATGAAACAATTTTAAAATATCATTAATCTTATCGGAAATATCATTAATCTTATTAGGGGTATCATTAGTTCGAGTTCAAAAATTGTTTTAAATTTTTTTGAACTCGGACTAATGATACCCCTAACAGATTTAATGATACTTCTAATGAGATTAATGATACTCTAAAACTATTTTATGTTAAGCTTATTATGAAGCGTTTTCATATAAAACATATTCCATTAAAATATACATAGCATAATTTAAATAATAAAAAACTGAGATAGGTATAAAATTAAAATGATCACCAATTAATTAAAAAACATCTTTGTGGATTAGAATAAAAATCACTAAACATGGAACTTAAAAAAAAAAAAATTTACCGAACGTCCTATGCTTATTACGCCTCCAAAAAGAAGATAATATGGTGTACGTAATCCCCAAGTTGAGGGCTTTATTTATACTAATAATAGGTTAATGAAGAAAATAATAAATAGGTTCGTGACTTCTTTTCCTAGTCGGTAAGTACGCCCATTCCCTTAACTAGCAATGCAGTTCATGAAAATTAATAAATCTTAGCATGAGCAGAACTGTAATAGAAAATTAAATTAAATTTATTTTGAATTTTATTATTCTTTTTACCAATATATAATTTTTAAGATGTTATATATGAGTATCTCCTAATTATTAAATTAAATGCATAATATATAATTATGCACTAAATTCACTCTATATACTAAAATTTATAAATTTATAATTGAATTTATTCCTTTAAAAGATATTAAAATTTATAAAATGATATCCCTTCATCCCACAATAGAAAATGTATGTTCCATAATAAATTGTACATACCCAAAAGAAAATAACATTACTTTTTTTTATTTACCATAATACTACTAAAAATTAACTTTATTCATTTGTAACTTTTTTATTTACCACAAATCCACAATGTCACTATAAAACAACTTTCTTATATGGGAATTTAATACTAATTCATAATTCTCCCATTAAAATCTGCATCAAGACAAATTCCAACATTGCAGGATAGAGGGTGTATTAAAATATAATAAATTTTATAGAATAAAAGGTAGTTGTAAAATTTAACGCTTCTATTAAACACACTAGTTATGCAATCGTCCTATGTACAAGATAAAAATTTAATATTAATTTTCTATGGTATTTGTATGGTCGTGATTTATGCTATCAAATCGTGAACAATGTTCCATGTTAGCAAAGATAATTTACACTGTAAGGCTTACAATCTGATATTGGTTATTGGTAAATAGTTTTCTTTGAAATATTTTCTGATAGAAATTCTTTTTCTCAAGAATTATCTCTCCATAATTTCATCATTCTATTGTGTTATTCTTTTTGCCTCTTCTTTTGTGGGTTAAGACAAAGTATAAAGTGAAAATGGTTTATACATGAATCATTGAAGGGTATTAGTTATTTTCACTAAAGAATATTAATTGTTCTAACTGAAGTGTATTAGTTGTTTTCAGTGTAGAGTGTTAACTGTTTACTGGAAATTAACTAAGACTCTTCAGTGATATCAACTAATACTCTTCAGTGAAAACAACTAATACTCTTTTATAAAAGTAACTAATACCCTTCAATGATTTATGTATGAACCAATTTCACTCTATACATACTCGTGGGTTAAATGTTTCCATTATACATGGATAATTTATCTTGAGAACTCTCTTGGCACACTTAGATAAATTGGGCCCATAATTATGGTTCTATGGAGAGAATATATAATCTAATTTCGGCCCAATAATAAGCAAAGCAATAATAGGAAATATTAAATAATAAATTAAATAATAATTTTCTAAAAATGAAAATTAATTAATTTTTACAGGGTTGGTATTACAGAGGAGGGGCTGGCACAAGCCCTAGCTCAAAAGCATCCCACTAAAGCAACGGGTCCTGATGGTATGTCAGCTATTTTTTATCATAAATTTTGGAGGATAGTGGGTAAATCTGTGTCAAATACTGTTCTTGGTGTTCTTAATAATGGAGTAGATCCTACCCCTCTTAATCACATGCACATTGCCTTAATTTCAAAGATCAAGAAACTTGTCCTTCCATCTGATTTTCGGCCCATTATTCCGTGTAATGTTTCTTTGAAAATTATTACTAAGACTATTGCTAATCGTTTGAAATTGTGCTTGCCTAATTGGTTAAGGATTGGTTTAAACAGGGGGTTAGTGGAGACAGTTATGCGTTATGTTACTTCTGTTTCTTTTGATGTGCTTGTGAATGGTGATCCCACACAGACTTTTCATCCTACACGAGGTATCCGTCAAGGGGGCCCTCTTTCCCCTTATTTGTTCTTGTTTTGTGCAGAAGCTTTGTCTTCTTTGATCACGAGAGATGTGGAATGTGGGGTTCTTCATGGTGTGAGAATTTGTAGCCATGCTCCGGCTGTTTTGAAACTCTTTTTTGCTTATGATACTCTTATATTTGGGAGAGCAACAGTGACTGGGCTTGTTCGAGTGAATGAGCTATTGGAGATTTATGAAACAACATCTGGCTAAGATATTAATCTACATAAGTCTGATATATGTTTAGCACTAGTATTACATTGGAGAGAGGAGAGGGTCTTGCTGATATTTTGGGGGTCAGACGGGTTGATCATCACTCTATTTATCTGGGAATACCTGCTAAGGTAGGCCGTTCTCGGGTTCATGTATTTAGGCCGCTGGTGAACATGATTACTAAGAAACTGAAAGACTGGAAGAGTAAAGACTGGCCGTTCTCAGTTAGAACTAGTGTTTTTCTTCTGCTTTACGTCATGCCTTTTCAAAGGTCAAAAGATTGAGAACTAATTGACACAACTAAACCATAGCTTGGAGATTACAAGATCAAGTGAAATTTAGAATATTCAAGCCTAGACCATGTATTCCTGTGGGGTCGAGAAATCGTTTACGAATTGTCAAAGACTTCAATTTGGCATATATAATAGTTTATGAATTGGTTAATGATTAGGCGTGAAATTGTCATGATTCTAGCTAGAAACGCCCTAGTTTTGGTCGAGTTTATAGAGTATTTAGAGTCAAATGAGCATTATTTCTATACATTGATAAATTTGTCTCTTTGATGCTCATAGGTGAATAGAGGACGAAAAACGGAGTTCGTAGGACTTTGAATCGACTCAAACGGATGCCCGGATGAGAAGATATTGAAGAAATACGATTGGTATTAGTGCGGACGAGGAAAAGTATCATTTGGAAGGATTAGAGATCGCTCGAGCGCATTGCTCGAGCGCCACCGCTCGAGCGCCTTACTCGAGCGCGCAAACGTACAGAACAATTCTTGCGCTCGAGCAGCTCGAGCGCCACCGCTCGAGCGAATCACTCGAGCGCCCAAAACATACAGAGAAGATTCAGCGCTCGAGCAGCTCGAGCGAATGCATCATTCGAGCTACACAGCTCGAGCGGGACCGCTCGAGCGTTTTGCTCGAGCGCCCATATACTTTTGCCTCCGAATGCGTATTTTCGGCCCATTAACTCCCGTTTCGACCCGGTGCCTATATATACCTATTCCAAACACGTTTTGAAGATCCCCGACTTTTAGAAATCACTTTAGACTTAATTTTTAGAGAGAGGAAGAGGAGAAGAACGAGCAAGCTTTACTTTTACGTTGTTGAGGTTTTTCATACGAATTCTTAATTTCTTTTCGTTTCTTAGTTTCTTTTCATTAGCTTGATTACTTTAAACGCTTTGAACTTTGTTTTAGTTAATTAAATTTCAGTTCTTCGTATTTATTTTCTTTAAACCCTAGTTCATGTTTCTTATTTTCTTCGTTCAATTCATTATGTTTTTGTTCGTTGTTTCTTCTATTGCTTTTATTTTTGTTATAACCATGTCCGGCTAAAACCCTTGCATGCTTGGGTTAGGATGAACTCGTAGAAGTAGGATGTGGGTACGTAATTAGGGTAATTCGTGACGTTAGTTTTAATTCTCTTAGTTAATGAATTCTTATAATTAATCTGAACTTTACCTTTAAATTTAGTACGAAAGTGTTAGAGAGAGGACGACCGCATCACTCAATAACAATTAGTAGTCTTAACGAGAAGGTTTAGTAAAGGTTAATTCATCTACCGGTTTAGCGAAGGAGGACGACCGCATCACCTTAGTTAAATTAGGGTCTCATTAATTAAGCGTTATCTATTAACTTGTTAGTGGATTAGTGAAGTCGAGTGTTAGGGTAAAGTATTAGGGTTTAGAATCTTGAGCTTTCACCTTGCATTCTTTTACTTAGGTTAATTCTTGTTTGTCACGATTACTTTGATTATGTACCTGCTCCGTTAGTATACGTAGGGATTCCTATCCTAAGCATCACCATCTCTCATTAGAAAACAACCCGTAGTTAATTCGTTCTTTTTCATTCTTTAGTTTACTTAGTTTAATTCAGTCTTTTAATTAATCTTTCAAAAACCCAAAAAAACATTACACTCATATTAACTACGACGCGTAGATCTTCAGGGATCTATTCGCATACATACCATCCCTTGGGTTCGATAATACTTGGTCCCTATACTTGCCCATACTACAGTGAACCCGTTCTCTTGCGGGGTAGCTACTAGTAGAAGCTAGTGTAGTTTGCTTCAAGTCAATGGCGCCGTTGTCGGGGATGGCGTTTTATGCTTTTTGAATAGGACTTGTAGATAGCTTAGTAGTTAGTAGTGGGTGATTTAATTTCTGTTTTTTTTTTATTTTTTTATTCAATCGGCAGTTGTGTTTTGACCTTTCTGCTAGTGTGTCAGGTTTATGAAAACACGCTCACAAGGCAATACGAGCGAAGAGAGAATACCGTTGGACCCTGAGACAATAGCCAGAAGGAACCGAGCCTTCTTGAGAAGGATGAACGCTGCCGACTTAGGGAAGGAACCAATGGACATCAATAATGAGTTGGACGATGCTGCCAACGATTTCAATCAGGCAGTAGACCGAGTTGAAGGCACTGGAGTTAGTGGTAGCCAGAATCAAATTCCATTAGGGGATAGCCAGAGCCTAAACCCGGATACACGAAACGTAGGGAATCCAGCTCAGAACCTTGTCCATAATCCTCCTAACAACCCTGCTTACCCACAAAACCCGAATAACCCTTTTAACAACCCAGTATACCAACATTACCCATATCCACCTTATCCTTACCCACCATATCCATATCATCCACCACCAGTCTACAACCAACCACCTGTTTACCAACCACCACCCCAACAAGTACCAGTACCTGCTGCTAATCCTCAACACGTTCCTCAGAACGTAGATCATAATATGGCGATTCGAGGGAGGTTTGCAGCGCAGCCACAGCGGTACTATGATGGAGTGGCTTTGCCTCCTGTTGAGGCGAACAACTTCTCGATATCACCGGGGATTTTAAAGCTGCTGATCGAGAATCAGTTCAAGGGGGTGATCGGGAAGGAGAATCCTCACACACATCTGAGGAGCTTTCTCATGATAGCCTCAACATTCAATTACAATGGCATGTCTGAAGATGCCAATAGGCTTAGACTGTTCCCATTCTCATTGACGGGAATAGCCAAGGAGTGGTACGATAATACGCTCCCGCGGGGAGGTATTACCACTTGGGCCGAGCTCGAGCGTCTGTTCCTCGAGCGATTCTACCCTCCATCTAGGACGATCAAGGCTAGAATTGAGATCTCGTCCTTTCGCCAGAAGTCTGGAGAGGATTTACGCCAAGCGTGGGAGAGATACTCGAACATGCTGATAGAGTGCCCGCAACACGGGTACAATGAGGGAGACATTATGGCATTCTTCTATAGTGGTGCCAGCAAGGAGGGTCAAGCCCATTTAGATGCATGTGTGGGCGGAGCATTCCTGAACCAAGGCATAGAGAGGTGTAGAGAGATCGTTGACAACATTGTCACGAATGCCGGTGCTTGGGGTGTGGATGCAGATTTTCAGAGAGTGCATCAGGTTGAAGAGGGAGAAGGAACGAGAAGGCTGCTGATGGCCATGATGGAGAAGATCAACAACCTCGAGTTGGGGAAGAATTTAGGTGGAGAGCATGCAGTAGAAAATGAGAGAGTAGACCAACCAAGTGGACAGCAAGAGGTAGCCAATTACATGGGAGGTCCGTATTACAATCAGCATGGCTACCAAGGTGGAAATCAGTATGGAAGGCCTTCTTATGGCCAACCATTTGTGCCTCCAGGCCCTCAGCCACTTCAAAATCAATGGAGGAACACACAAGGAGTTCAAGGAGGCCAGCAGCCTCCTCAAAACACATGGAGGAAAAATGATAATTTTTCTTATGCTAACCCAAAAGCTGGTGTTACTGTTCCTGCAGGTGTTGATCCGGGGTCTAAACCTCCTGGTGGAGAAGGCGGTGCCTCAACCGAAGAGATGTTGAGAGCGATTCTTCAGAAGGTGGAGGAAGGGCGCAAGCGGTTGTCATCCTTGGAGTATGATGTGAAGGAGTTGCATAAGAAGGGTGATCATCATGATCAAGAGCTCCAGAAGATGAACGTTGAGTGGACTAGAACTCAACAAGAGAACAATCGAAGGTTCACCTCTTTAGAGCTCCAGATGAGCCAGATTGCAAAATCAGTGAATAGAATGCCGGAAGGGAATCCGAAAGAGCAGTGCAAGGCGATCCAGCTAAGAAGTGGAACCAACTACGAAGGTCCTCAGATGCCTGCTGATTTTGAGACGCCCCAAGAAGAGATTGAGCCTAAAGGAGATGAAGTTGAGAAGGGGATTGAAAGTAAAGGGATTGAGAAGCATGAAGATATGGATGCGTCCCATCAAGACAAAGACCTTGAGGAGGTTGAGAGAGTTCCTAAGTGGAAAAAGGCAAAGGAAGCAAAGGAGAAAGTGAAAGAAACAGAAAGAGATGAATGGGGGGTTACCCAAATCTGTGATACCCGTCCCGTATCCACAGCGCTTCATGAAAAAGAAGCTTGATGAAAAATTTGCTAAATTTCTTGATGTTTTTAAACAACTGCACATTAATATTCCTTTTTATGATGCTTTGGAGCAGATGCCGCATTATGCAAAGTTTCTGAAGGACTTGATTGCGAAAAGACGGCGAGTGGATGAGCCGAAGTTGGTGCAGCTGAACCACGAGGTGAGTGCATTAGTGCACAAGGCGCTTCCTCCGAAGTTGAAGGATCCCGGGAGCTTCACGATCCTATGTGATATTGGGAACGGGATCAAGAAGGGAGCGTTGTGCGACCTCGGGGCGAGCATCAATCTCATGCCCTTGTCGCTTTTCAAGAAGTTGGAAGGTGGTGAACTTCAACCTACAATGATGACGCTTCAACTAGCCGATCGGTCGATTACTCGACCTCAAGGTGTGGTTGAAGACGTTCTAGTGAGAGTTGGAGATCACATTTTTCCAGCTGACTTTGTAGTGCTAGAAATGGAGGAAGATGAGCACGTGCCCCTGATCTTGGGAAGACCGTTCTTAGCTACGGCGGGGATGGTGCTAGACGTGGCGAATGGGAAGATCACGTTGAAGGTTGATGATCAAGAAGTGAAGATCTCCCTATATGAAGCCATGAAGCACCCGAAGGAGGATGAGAGCTTGTATTGCATGGATGCAATTGATCCTAGTGTTGAAGACACACATTCTCTCCCTAATCCTTCTGATATTCATGATTTTGTTAGTCCTTCAATTGATAATTTAACCCATGAGCGTTATGATCTTGATTATTTTGATAGGGATAAAGTAAAGAAGTTGAAGGATGAAGAGGTGAAGAAAGTGGACGTGGTCCAGTTGGAAGGAAAAGGAGGAGTTAAGAAGAAAAAGTCCAAACTCAAGAAATTGTTTAGTAAGACTCCTCCAGATAGAGGGAAGAAGGAGTTGAGACCCATAACACTTGAGGTGGGGAAGGAAGCAAAAGGGCTCATGATGGTGGGGCATCAAGGAAAGGAGTTCAAACACCACTCTTATGAGAGTGAGGGAGGTAAATTTGAGTATGATGTCCCATAAGCTCCTTTGAGCGGTCCGGCATGAGGACCTTAAAAATAGCGCTGAATGGGAGGCAACCCATTTTTATTTGCTTTTGAGTGTTTTTAGTTATTTTCCTTTTATGTTACTAGGATGTTGTTGAGTCGTATGTTTAACCTCGTACTTGTGAGTTGCTTGTAGGCTTGTCTCTAAAGGAGTAAATGTATCATGGAGTTATTTAGATTGAAGGAACCAACTTGAGACAAGGGAGTGTGGAAAGCTATTGAGAGAAACTGAATTGTTCGGTTGAGGTAACCCACAACCCCAAACTTAGACCTCTAGCAAGGTCGAAGTTTGGGGGGTGGAGTTTTTTTTATATGTTTTCTTGTTACATTGCACCGGAGCACCCCTTATCTTTGAGTTGAGTTAGTTATTTGGTGCCTTGAGATGCTCCTTGGGCTATTATTAATTTGTTTTGTTACTCAATATTTTATGCCTATCAATCACCTTATGCTTGTTGATTGCTATCTTTGAGTATGAATTGATGAGTAGGGTGAATTGTGAGGCTGAGTTAGGAGTTTTTTTTGTGTGAGTGTTTGAGTTTGAGCTGATTAGGGAGAGAACCCGTATGCTTATAAGTTTTCTTTTGAGTACTTGTGTGATGAGAGTGAGAATTCACTAGGACTAGCATGGATGTGAAAGCTGTGAGATTTGAGCCTTACGAGATTTAAATGCATGAATTAATCTCTTCGTTTGTGAGTGAATCATCACCTTAGAGGATGCTAGAACTTGTGTGTGCTCTTGCTTCTAGATTGTGTCTAGTTTGATATGCCGAATAGGATCTTAGGCCATTTTTGAATTGAATAAGTCACTTAGCCAAAATTTTCCTTACCATTGATATTTGTCCCTTGTTAGCCCCTTTGAGCCTAAAGACTATTTTATTTGCTAGCACATATGAACACTATTCCAATTCCTAAGCCTTTTTGTCCAAATTTGAGTGGAGAATAGGAAAGTGTGAATATGAAGGGAGTGGATTGAGTTGAAAAAGGAAAAAGTTGTTTGTTGAGTGAATATAAGAAGAAGGTGTGATGAAGTTTTGAGATGTGGGAAAAAGAGAAAGAAAATTGAGAATGAGCAAAAAGAAAAAAATGAGCTCATGTGTTTATGCGAAAAAGAGAAAAGTGAAGTGATTGAAAAAAAAAGTGAAAGAGTGAGAAAGGAAAAAAAAATTGAAGTGTTGAGAGAATTGGAATTGAAAGTATGTTGATTGAATACGTTTGAAGTAGTTCGTTCTTAATCTCGAAGTACCGAAGTTTTGAATTTCTATTCTCCATTCACTTGAGTCACTTTACCATATTGTTATCCCACCTGTCCAAAGAGCCTACATTACAACCTTTTGAAAGTCCTTTTTGATTCGGCATTGATTTCTAGAGTATGGTCGAAGTTGAGAGCATTTACAAGCCTATGGCTGCCAATTTGTGTGATTGATTGATTGAGTGAGTCCCTTTATCATTGTTATACACTTGTGAGGGAGTGAAACACATCGTTGAGTGCACATCTATGCTTGATCTTGGTGCGTCTTATTATTGTTGCATGAGTACGATAGAAGAGAGTGAGTGAGTATACGGGTGATTAACTTTTGAAGCTTGAATTCATTAGCTTGCATGATTGAGTTTTCCTACTCATTCCTAACAATTTCACTTGACTTATTATTTCATTGCTTGGGGACAAGCAATATGGTAAGTTTGGGGGGGTTGATTAGGCGTGAAATTGTCATGATTCTAGCTAGAAACGCCCTAGTTTTGGTCGAGTTTATAGAGTATTTAGAGTCAAATGAGCATTATTTCTATACATTGATAAATTTGTCTCTTTGATGCTCATAGGTGAATAGAGGACGAAAAACGGAGTTCGTAGGACTTTGAATCGACTCAAACGGATGCCCGGATGAGAAGATATTGAATAAATACGATTGGTATTAGTGCGGACGAGGAAAAGTATCATTTGGAAGGATTAGAGATCGCTCGAGCGCATTGCTCGAGCGCCACCGCTCGAGCGCCTTACTCGAGCGCGCAAACGTACAGAACAATTCTTGCGCTCGAGCAGCTCGAGCGCCACCGCTCGAGCGAATCACTCGAGCGCCCAAAACATACAGAGAAGATTCAGCGCTCGAGCAGCTCGAGCGCGACCGCTCGAGCGAATGCATCATTCGAGCTACACAGCTCGAGCGGGACCGCTCGAGCGTTTTGCTCGAGCGCCCATATACTTTTGCCTCCGAATGCGTATTTTCGGCCCATTAACTCCCGTTTCGACCCGGTGCCTATATATACCTATTCCAAACACGTTTTGAAGATCCCCGACTTTTAGAAATCACTTTAGACTTAATTTTTAGAGAGAGGAAGATGAGAAGAACGAGCAAGCTTTACTTTTACGTTGTTGAGGTTTTTCATACGAATTCTTAATTTCTTTTCGTTTCTTAGTTTCTTTTCATTAGCTTGATTACTTTAAACGCTTTGAACTTTGTTTTAGTTAATTAAATTTCAGTTCTTCGTATTTATTTTCTTTAAACCCTAGTTCATGTTTCTTATTTTCTTCGTTCAATTCATTATGTTTTTGTTCGTTGTTTCTTCTATTGCTTTTATTTTTGTTATAACCATGTCCGGCTAAAACCCTTGCATGCTTGGGTTAGGATGAACTCGTAGAAGTAGGATGTGGGTACGTAATTAGGGTAATTCGTGACGTTAGTTTTAATTCTCTTAGTTAATGAATTCTTATAATTAATCTGAACTTTACCTTTAAATTTAGTACGAAAGTGTTAGAGAGAGGACGACCGCATCACTCAATAACAATTAGTAGTCTTAACGAGAAGGTTTAGTAAAGGTTAATTCATCTACCGGTTTAGCGAAGGAGGACGACCGCATCACCTTAGTTAAATTAGGGTCTCATTAATTAAGTGTTATCTATTAACTTGTTAGTGGATTAGTGAAGTCGAGTGTTAGGGTAAAGTATTAGGGTTTAGAATCTTGAGCTTTCACCTTGCATTCTTTTACTTAGGTTAATTCTTGTTTGTCACGATTACTTTGATTATGTACCTGCTCCGTTAGTATACGTAGGGATTCCTATCTTAAGCATCACCATCTCTCATTAGAAAACAACCCGTAGTTAATTCGTTCTTTTTCATTCTTTAGTTTACTTAGTTTAATTCAGTCTTTTAATTAATCTTTCAAAAACCCAAAAAAACATTACACTCATATTAACTACGACGCGTAGATCTTCAGGGATCTATTCGCATACATACCATCTCTTGGGTTCGATAATACTTGGTCCCTATACTTACCCATACTACAGTGAACTCGTTCTCTTGCGGGGTAGCTACTAGTAGAAGCTAGTGTAGTTTGCTTCAAGTCAGATAATAAAAAACTAGAACCCAAAAACAACTACAAGAGGGAGCAGCACCACTGTTAATTATAACGTCATGACAATTTGAATATGCAATTATTGACTTTGACTTGAATCCGCTAGTTCGCTTACATAATAACTCCACCCCATTAAAGAAATGAAAGAAAGAACGTCCTAAATAAGCATGTTGATGGTCTCGATTCAATATGAATGATTAGTGGTTGTTTAGGCTTAGAAAATCATCAACCAAGGTAATGAAACTAGGATTAAACACTAGATTAATCTAAGTATGGGTTGAGAAATAAATTTACAAGAGCTTGGTCTTGTTTTTTAATAAAATGAACCTCATTTCCCTTTCTCATGAATGGGTATTTATAGGGTTACAAGCAAGCATGAGGTGTCACCTCCTTAATCACTCTCATTTACAACTTGACAAGTGTTAAGACACTTGTTTTATTCCTAAGCTATTACATGTTGTACAATGACAAGTGTTAAGGCACCTGTTTGTTCCTAATGTAATGCCTAATTAGTGGGATTTTTGATGATCTTCTGAGGTGCCCTATTGCTCACCTGCTCGCCTCTTTGATTCATTCTTGGATTTTCTTGTTCATGTTGCTCGCTCATCTTTGTTCTTTGGTGACCTGCTGCTCGTCTGACCTGCTACTCGTTCATTGTGTTTTGCCATCATTCTCAGTTGCTCGCTTCCCCTAGCCTTTTCCCTGCTGCTCGTCTCTTCTAAGTTTTGTCCTAAATGACCTTTGAGCCACTTAGTTACTCTTAATTGGGTTAATCCCCTTGCTCGGTTTGTTCGCCTATCAACAAAGCATATGAAGCTACCTGAAAGATATGGTACTCTGGGTCGTTATTTAGCTTCGGATTTGCAGAAAATATCAAATATAATTACTCAAAAGTCAAAACACAACAACAAGCTTTCAAACGTAATCAACACAATAAATTTATGCACTCAATTACAACCAATCAAATACCTTCTAAAATGAGAGAACTCGCCACCGCTTTCCAACTAATATGAAATACGAAATTACATACCTGAGAGGAGATACCTGGTTGAGACAAATTCCATGAGAACTACGGTCGCCGGTGTCTCGACAGCGAAGAGGAAGTAACGCCTGAATTTCTTGAGAACATAGATGGAACCGGCAAATCTGTCTTCTTAAAAAATTTCTTTTATTTGACAGTGGCGCCATAGGCCGGCGGCAAGACCAATTTCACTTTCATCACTCGGCGCCCTTTGCCGCAAATTTCTTTCGGCGATGCATCTTGAAAAATTAGGATTTTTTTGTTATGATACACAAACAATTATGGAAAGTAAGAGAGAGAAGAAATAATCGAGAACCAATAAAAGAGTGAAAATTGAAGCACAACACATTTACTTGGGAGGAAGCCTTGCCACCGCGATCGTCTTCAAGACAGGTGAGATCAAGTGGTAGATGTTAGTCAAAGCGCCACACCTTACAAACTATCCAGTTGCAGCGATGGAGCGAGACCTGGTGCGAGAATCATAGAGTAAAAAATTGGGACTTGTTAGGAAAATAATTAAATGAATTAATTTCACAACTTCTATAAGTTCGGACTTTTAGATGAGGTGAAATTCTTTCATGGTATCACACCCACAAGGCTCACGCCCGGACAAATATCCTGGGTTCGATTCCCGATGAGAACAAATTCACCCATATTAAATTGTTCACTCATTGAGCCTCCACAAAAAGGGAAAAGTTGATAGTTCGGACTTTTAGATGATGCGGAATTCTTTCAGGAGTGAAGAACAAATGTAACATGACTTGGTGAATTAGATTTTGTGATGGCTAATTTATTGATTAGGATAGTATTTAATATTTTATTATAAATTTAATTTTAATAATATGTAAATGGTTTTATTTAAATATTAAATGTTAAATAATTAATGTTATAAAGTATTTTAAAGTAAAAAGGGTATTTTTTGTAATTTAATATTTATTAGTTTAATTTATTAATAGAGCGATATAGTGCAATTGCAATATGCATAGGGCAAACGCTCTAATGCAAAGTTCAATCCTTTGAAAAAAAATTATATGTTAGATAGAAGATCTAACAGTATTCAAATGGTTTACTGACGTCAGAAATAGCGAAAGTCTTATTGATCGTAGAAAACCCATGTTTGTGTGTGTTCTAGTTATTTTTATTAGCATGTTTGTTGTGTTTTATTAGTTTAGAATTTGGTTTTTTTCTTTTTATATTATGAAGTTGTATCTTGTATTTTGTAATTTAAATTGATTTTTTTAATATAGTCTTATTATATTTCAATTAGTTATCATTTGTGTTTTTATTAAGCAAAGGTTTATAATTTTAATATTAAATTTTTATGTCACATAATATTAGAAATTAATCTAAAATTAATACATAATATTATATTCACTCAAAATATATATCACATACATAAAAAGAAGAAAAATCGATTTGCCTTACAAAAAGGAGGAGGAGAATTAGCATCCCTCACTTTCTCCATGGCAATTCGCCACTGTATTTGCCGGTTCTATTAAATGGCATCTTGAAGGCAAATTTATCTTTGCCACCGTATGTGTCTCCCCATTGGGAATGACATAAATATTGACCCACAAAATGTCATCTCTTGAAAAGCAAATCAAAAGTATTAACGAAGGAGTAGAAGGGAAGAATAAGTTTCGGAAAACATTTCGCAAATGTTCTAATGCATTTCGTCTTCGCATTATACTCTAAAAATCATGATTGTAAATCGCCAAAATGTCGATCGTTCAGAACCGAATTTTTATTTTGTCGACCCAGTGGTCCAGTGGATGTCGTCGTAAAATATTGATCACTAGTGACTGATTATCTATATGGGTATGTTTGGTAGGGGTGAGTTGGGTGTGAAATCAACCAACTCACCCCTAATATTATTATTTGGTAACAGAGACTTCTCATCTCTTTAACCCATTTAAGAGCCGGGTCGGTCTTGCTTGTCTCTCCTTATCTCCTCTTTCCACTGGCAGAATCTATAGTTAAAGGTTTGAAGAGGGTGTTTTGTCAAATTTGACCTCAGTCTCTCCTTCTTCTTCCTTGTGCTCTCCTACCCCGTCTCCAGCTTCTCAAAACCACAGAGTCACCACCATTGATAAACAACCAACATTTACAGTCATCAAGACCAAGCGCCGCCGTCGCGCGACTTTGAGATCGATCCCGCCGTCGCGAGGCTGAGCGTCGCCGCTTCGAAATCAAGCGCCGCCATCGCGAGGTTGAGCGTCGTCGTCTCGTGGCTTTGCGAGGCTGACCGCCACCATCTCCAGGCTTCGAGATCAAACACCGCCTTCGATTTCCGCCGTTGCGACGCTTCAAAATTGATCTCCGCCGTGGCGCCGCTTGCGCAAGGCTGACCGCTGTCATCGCGAGGCGGAGAAATTGAACCGATCTGTGCTTCTATTAATTGGGAGGATGAATTACGAGAGAGAGGGGAAGATGTATGTGGTGGGGGGGGGGGAAAGATAGGGAAAGAAGAGATGAAGTTATGCAGAAAGATGATCTGGTGGCTTCGAGAATGTTGCTCTAGGAAGATGATCCGTATATTTGTTTTAGAAATTAAATATGTGAATTAAAATAATTCAAATTATAAGGGCATAATTGTCATTTGTTAATCGGTTTTGATTCACAAGAATACTTGTAATCGGAAATCGGAATATGACTATCGCTTAAGAACGAAAGTGAAAAACAACAATAAGAACACCATGTTGACAGCGATTTATGACGGGTCTCGCTGCCGGGTTCCTAGCGGGTAGGATTCGATATTAATGATGACAAGGAGTAATAAGTGTGAGAGTAAATGAGCTCTCAAGTATGTATTTGCAATAAATGTGATGTGTGTTACAAATGGGCATTTAAAGCCCTATTTATAGTGTACAAGGTGGGGGTTCCCCATGCTTGGTAGGTGGACTCGTGGGTCCCCCCCTACTCCTAGCTGAAAGGTAATAAGTGGCTACAGCCTCCCCTACGAGCCAATGAGGAGACGCCACGTGGCACTGCCACCCCTGAGGTGATTGGACTTGGCCCCAACGGCCCCCTTTGACCCTGTCACATCCTCTGAATTGATGGCACTCGACGTCCTCTCACAGCTGGCGCGGCCTGGGGTCGGGTAGACGGGTACTCGGGTACCGGGAAGCGAGTCCGGACGAAAATGCCACGGTTGGCCATTTGCGGGCAGGCGGGTAGAGTACCTGCACAGGGGCTCGTCGCTGGCCGCCCGATATCCGGGCATGTGGATTATAAGTATCTTTCCCGACAGATCCCAGAGGCTCTCGTCGGGCAGCCTCAGGGTCCCCGCCCGTCCGTAGGCCCGGACGGAGGGAGGCCCTCATCCGAGCCTGCTACAGTAGTGGGTCTGTGTCTGATACCCGATAGGTCGGGTAGCGAATATCGGGTGTAACACACCAGATTTACGTGGTTCGGAGATGAATACTCATACGTCCACGGGATCGGAGAAAATGGAACTTTCACTAAGAATGGAGAATTTATAATTCACTCAATCTCACTATCACTCTGTGTATGCACTCAATTGATCTCACAAGTCTTGTCACGTTACTTCTCTCAGTTGAGAAAGCCCCTTTTTATAGTTACAGAGATTGTAACGAGCCCTAAATTCAATTAAGTTATAACAAACTCAAATGTGAGGTAGTTATCCAGCTGGCTAACAAATTCAATAACTGCTTCGGTTGATTCAGTTAGAACCGTCATCGCGTTAGCTTCAATTTGGTGTAATTCGTGAGTAATGAACTTCGGATCAGATGACTTGACCTCCTATGGTTCTGGTCACTTCCACCAGACTCCTCTGGTAGACTCCTCTGGTCAGCCTCATCTGTCAGACTCCTCTGATCAGCCTCATCCGGTCCAACTCCTCTGGTACCCCAAATTGACTAACTCCCACGGCTAACACATTAACAACACAGCTTTCTATTGAAACACGTGCACAACAGATTACATACTTCACATATGACTCTTCACAATTCTCCACCTCAAATGAGAAGTATCAATCCTCTCTTCCTCTCCTCCACACTCCAGCTTGGGTCAAGGAACATCTCATACACTCATTTTTACCAATTCAATACAGAACTTGAATTTCGTACCTGACAACGACTTTGTACACATATCTGCAGCATTGTCATCTGTAGATATCTTCTGGATCAAAACCACTCATTTGTCAATGATTTTCCTTACAAAGTGTAATCTTACATCAATGTGCTTTGACCTCTCATGGAATACTTGATGTTTAACCAGGAGATCAACACTCTGATTATCACAATGAATGACCACAGCCTTTTGACTTATCCCAAAATCCTTGATAATGTCTTTCAACCACAAAGCCTCCTTAACAGCTTCAGAGACTGCAACAAACTCTGCTTCTGTAGTAGATAATGCAACCCCACTCAGCAGAACAAATCTCCAGCTAACAGCGGTATTATAAAGAGTAAAGATATACCCAGTTAAGGACCTTCTGGTATCCAGATTATCAGCAAAATCAGAATCTACAAATCCTTCTAGTGGACTCTTCTGGCCAGTCATCTTTTCAAACATCAAACCCAAATCAGATGACCCTTTAAGATATCTGAATATCCATTTCAAAACTTCCCAATGTAATCTTCCAGGATTAGACATGTATCTGCTTACCATACTCAATGAATAAGCCAAGTCTGGTTTGTTGCAGACCAAAGCATACATCAAGCTTCCAACCCCATTTGCATAAGGTACTTTCATCATAGTCTTCTTTTCTTCATCAGACTTTGGTTCCATCTCCTTAGATAGTTTAAACTGTTGTCCCAGAGGTGTTGATGGGCGAACAATTATCAGTAAATGACGAACAAGGATTAGAGCTACATCGAGGATTATGAAGAACCAAGTCAAGGAAGATCAACAAAGAAAATCATGACTTGGGTGCATTAACCAATCTGGGAGGTATACAAAGTGACGAACAACTCCCTCGACGAACAACTAATAGGCGAACAGGTTTTAAGACCCGAGACCAAAGATGAGCCAATCGTGAAGTCACCAATGACGAGCAACTTGGTCAAAATATGATACAACAATCAGCCAAAGAGGTATGCAAATGGACAAAGGACTAAGATCCCAAAGCCAAGCTGAACGAAGCCATAAGGCGAACAACTTCCAAAGTACAACCTCAAGAGGCGAACAACTTTCAGTTGAAGGGTCATCAAGATCAGTCAAGCCGACCTAGGCGAACAACAATGAGTCCGAGATAAGGCCCAAAAGAAGACTTTGTAACTAAGATTCAGCTTAGATAAGGTCAAACTAAGGTCAAAGGACACATGTCAGGCATGCAAGCTAGGGAGACCAAGAGTCAGTAGCACCTCATGCTTGCTAGCCTCTATAAATAGTTGTTCTCCAGCTTATTGAAATAATTTCGAATTTCAGACAAAAATACACACAAACACACCCAAACTCACACATACACGAAATAAGTCCAATTTCGACTACCGAATTTACAAATTCGATAAATTCATACCCCGATTTACCATTTACGGTGGTAATCAATCACACGTTATTGATTGGTGACGTAAAAACAGATTAAAACAGCCCACTAATCCTTACGATTAGATTCGTTCACCAACAATTTGGCGCTAGAAGGAGGGTTCGAACCTCCGGTTTAGTGTGATTACTCAAGAACTTCAAGTTGAAAACTTGAAGATTTATAGGAAATCTCAAGAAATATTTGAAGATACAAACAAAAGTGTTCTTGGTGTTCTTCAATTTATAAATTAAGAAGTAATTTAAATTGAAATGCCTCAATCTAAAGAGACCCAAGGATCACGTTTGTCAAAAAGAGCATCTCAGACCCGGGCCATGTCGGCCGACCACCAGGACCGTGACCCGAGACATGCGAACAGGTCACAACATACATCCATAACACATAACCTCCCCCCTGAGATGGAGGCTTTGGCGAACAACCCCAACGAGTTGGCCAAAACCATAGCTGTTATCCAGGCCCTCCAGAGGCAACAAGAGCAGGTTAGGCCAACACAAGCAAGGCCAAGGGACAAGTCCCTAGAGGTTGTTAGACCCAGGACTACTAGGGGCGAACAACGAGAGGTTGATAGTGCCCAAGTCAGACGGAATAAGGGAAAGGCCAAGGTGGTCGACCAACGAGAAGTACAGGCTGAGTCTGGTCGCGGACGAACAACTATGTCTAGCCATGGAACAACGCGTTCCAGTGCCCAAGACAGGCTTAGCCAACCCCAACAAGAAGCTGCTCGCCGGAGAGCAGAAGATGGGCGAGCAACTTTTGAACAGCCTCGACCATCAGTCCATGAAAGACTCTCCCAGTCAGCCTTTAGGCGCCTAGGGCCAAATGCGGCGAACAACATTAGGAGGCAAGCCCAGGAAGTGCCCACTCCAAGCGAGGGACTGCGACAAGCAGAAAGGTTAATGCCTTTGCTCGCCGAACAGCCTCCAAGTCAGGGGGCACCTCTTGATGAATTGTCAAGCCTAAGGAAGGCTGTGGAGAACATGCAGGGGCAACTAGACCAACAGAGGGGGATGGGAACGACTAGCATGCCATCCTCACCTTTGGCAGCTCACATTTTGAAGGCCCCGATACAGAAAAAGATTCAATTTCCGGCAAGCATTCAATATGAAGGCATCGCCGACCCCCGAGTCCACTTAACGAAGTATACGGACTACATGGTCTCCGTGGGAGCCAGCGATGTCACCCAATGCCGGAATTTTCCTTTAACATTGGGCGATCGGGTTCACAAGTGGTTTTCATCAATGCCGCCGGCATCAATCCACTCGTTCGTCCAACTAAGTCGAGAATTTCTTTCTCACTTTTCAACGGCGGGGTCGTATCTTTCCCAAAAACACCGGCTGTCAGATTTGAGGCAAAATGATGATGAAACTGACCGGGCGTTTATGGAAAGATTCGATAAAGTTTTGATAGAAGGAGAACCGGTGAGCGAAGATACAAAGATCATCGCTGTGATGGCCGGATTGAAAAAAGGGTCGAAGTTATGGAAGGAGGTACGTCTAAAGTGCCCAAAGACTTATGCCGAGTTCAGAAACCAAGCTGGCATTTTCGTTTCCATGCACGAGGCCCTACAAACAAATTTGGGGGAGAATAAAGCTGATCCTAAGGAGAATAACAAAAAGCCCATCGGGACAAGCTACAGGGTCCCAAAAAATATGAAAGCATTCACCGAAGGATCGGATTTGAAGGAAAAATTGAACCAAGTATTGACAGTATCAGTTGATACAGTGTATGAAAGCGTAAAGGAGAAAGAGTTGCTTTCCCCACCACGTAAAATCCGTCAGGATACTGGCAAACTCAACCCAAACAAGTATTGTGCCTACCATCAAAGTGTGGGGCATTTTACGAGTGAGTGTAGAGATTTGCTTAAGCAACTCTGGCGATTTTATGAGGAGGGAAAGCTCTCCGATTTCGTTAAAAGGCAACCTGGGAAAAGAACCCGGGAGAACAACTCAGAAGACGAAGAGGATGGTCAACCTCAGAGAAACAACAGACCCGGGCGACCAGTTCCCAGTATACCAGCTTAACCTTTAGAAGATCTTTTCATGATGGAACCCGCAGGTCCCGCGGGAGGGTGTTTTGATGGACAACCACCCGACTCTAATCGTAAGAGGAAAGCAGAGCTACGAGCGATTGGCCAAGTACAAGAAATGGGAGTTAAGCCGTCTATCATGCAAACGGCAGAATTAACTTTCACCGAAAAAGACCTTGAAGGCGTCTTAACTCCGCACAATGATTCACTCGTAATCTGCGCAAAGATTATGGGGACCAGAGTCCACAGACTGTTGGTGGACACCGGAGCCTACACCAACATCTTATTTAAGAAGACCCTCGATAATCTGGGAGATTATTCGGGTTATGTTCGAAATACAACACACAGAATCATAGGCTTCGGGAATGTTGTGACAACACCGTTGGGAATTGTAACATTAGCAGTACAACTTGTAACGGCTAATGAACCCGAAAGAAATATAACAAGGATGGTAGATTTCTTGGTTGTAGACCAGGAGTCGACCTATAACAGGTTTCTTGGCCGACCTTTTCTCAATGAATTTAAAGTTGTATGTTCCACTTACCACTATTGTTTGAAATTTCCAACAGCCAGTGGAGCAGGCACAATTAAAGGAGACCAACGGAGAGCACGAGAATGCATTCAACAACTACGAGCAAAAATTATACAAATATCCATGATGGAAGCAACAAGTCATCCCGTCGACGAACCATCAATACTGAACAATATGATGGACATGGACGACCACAACGATACGGACGAACAACACTTGAACGAACAAGTGTTGGACGAACAACTCGTTACCACCCGCGAGGAACCTCCATCTGACGAACAACAAAGGGGTGATGACGAACAACCCTCAGTGGGGGACTTGGAGGGCCAAGTACAAACGAACAACAATGGGACGGAGCCAACTGATGATCTAGAACCCCGCCTGGGGGCAGAGCCCATGAACATCGAAAATGATTCCAACCCTGAGGAACCCATACTTGATCCCCGTTGGAAGGGACAAAAACGACGAGCGACTCCAATCGAAGAGCTGGATGCGTTCAAAGTTAATCCCGACAACGAAGATCTTGAATTATTCATAGGATCTGAGCTCCCAGAGCCTTACAGATCCCGAATGAAAGAGTTCCTCACCAAGAATCTAGATGTCTTTGCTTGGTCTCACGCAGATATGGTGGGGATAGACCCGAAACATGCTTGCCACAAGCTGAACATAAATCAAGCAAGAAAGCCCGTCCATCAAAAACGAAGGAAGTACGGTCCAGACAAATACCAAGCCTTGAATGAAGAAGTTAAGAAGTTGCTAGACAACGATCTCATTCGACAGGCACTCTGTCCACAATGGGTAGCAAATCCAGTACTCGTAAGGAAACCAAATGGGACCTGGAGGCTATGCATAGATTTTACAGATCTGAATGCAGCATGCCCGAAGGACAATTTTCCTCTCCCACATATCGATCAATTGGTGGACAGCACTGCAGGTCACGAGATGTTGACGTTTATGGATGCTTTCGCCGGATATCATCAAATTCCTATGCATAAAGATGATCAGGAGAACACAGCGTTTTATACAAACAAAAACTTGCTGTGTTGGAAAAGAATGCCGTTTGGCCTCATAAATGCCGGAGCAACATATCAAAGACTGGTGAACAAGATGTTTGATCAACAAATTGGAGACACGGTTGAAGTCTATGTAGACGATATCGTAGTCAAAAGTCCCAAGAAGGAAGACCATCTTCGACATCTGACTCAAGTGTTCGAAATTCTTCGACACTATAACATGAAGTTGAATCCAAAGAAGAGCAGCTTTGGAGTTCACTCAGGGAAATTCTTGGGCCATCTTGTTAGCCAGCGGGGAATTGAGGCCAACCCTTCAAAGGTTAAAGCCATCATGGATATGCAACCACCACGTTCGGTGAAAGAAGTGCAAAGGCTCACCGGGTGCCTAGCAGCATTGAATCGGTTCATATCTAGGTCGGGGGACAAGTGCCGTCCATTCTTCGAGGCCGTCAAAAAAGGAAAGTTTGCATGGACTAACAACTGCCAAGCGGCCTTCGATCAACTTAAAGAATACCTGGGAGATGTCAAAATCCTATCAAAACCAATCCCAGGAGAAAAGCTCTTTCTATACTTAGCCGCATCAGAAGTTGCCATCAGCTCTGTTTTGGTGCGCGAAGACGGCAAATTTCACCAACCTATATATTACGTCAGTCAGGCTTTACACGAAGCAGAGATCAAATATGCTCCAACCGAAAAGCTGGCGTATGCTTTGGTTATGAGCGTGAGAAAGTTACGACCATACTTCTTTGACCATCAAGTCGAAGTTCTAACAACTTTCCCGCTCAGGCAAATTCTCCATCGCCCCGACACTGCAGGTCATCTCTTAAGATGGTCACTGGAGATTAGCCAATTCGGGGTGACCTATGCTCCTCGAACAGCGATCAAAGGGCAAGCATTAGCCGACTTTATAGTCGAACTAACTTTCCCACCAGATCCGACGAGAGGACTTGATCATCCTTGGCATCTCTATGTGGACGGATCATCAACCAATATAGCCTCGGGGGCAGGAGTAGTTTTAATCAGCCCAGATAGACAAGTATTCACCTCGGCAATCAGATTTGGTTTCATGGAAACCAACAACGAAGCTGAGTATGAAGCTCTTATTGCTGGTCTCTACCTATCTCTCGCAGTTGGTGTCAGACGCTTGCAAATATTTGGCGATTCACAATTGATCGTGAACCAAGTCCGAGGTGAATACGAAGCAAAAGATGATCACATGATCGAGTATCAACGGATTGTTGCTCACCTGATGTCCATGTTGCAGCAAGTTTTCATACAGCAAATTCCAAGGACGAGCAACACTCAAGCAGATGCGCTTGCTCGACTAGCAACAAGTGAAGGCCCCGTAGAGTTGGCAGATATTATAGTTACAAAGATGAAAGATCCATCAACAGTAAGCTATAATGTCAACCAACTCGACGATCAAACCAGTGAAGAAGACTGGAGAACAAGTATAGTCAAATACTTGAAAAGTGGGAAAAAACCAAACAATCCTTTTGAAGCTGCCAAGCTAGTAAAGCAAGCCGCCAGATATACTCTGGTGGGCGAGCAACTCTTCAAAAGGGGAATATCAGTCCCACTTCTCAAGTGTTTGCCTAGGGGGCAAGGGCAAGCAGTACTCGAAGAAATACATGCCGGAGTATGTGGAAATCACACTGGGGGGCAAGCCTTGGCGTACAAAACTATCAGACAAGGCTATTACTGGCCAACTTTACGCCAAGATGCAATAAAAAAAGCAAAGACTTGCCACCAATGCCAAATTTTTACACCAAACATTCATACCCCGGCTCAACAACTCGTATCGGTTTATAGCCCATGGCCTTTTGCTAGATGGGGAATGGACATTATTGGTCCTTTCCCAGCTGGAGTCGGAAATATTCAATTTACCGTTGTGGCAGTCGATTATTACACTAAATGGGCAGAAGCAGAGGCCATGGTGAACATCACGCAACAGAAGATGATCAACTTTATTTGGAAGAACATTGTCTGCCGTTTCGGAGTTCCACAGGCAATTGTGACAGACAATGGTCCACAGTTTGATGGACAAGAGTTGAGAGAATTCTGTGCGAAGTGGGGGATCAAAAAACATTACTCCACACCTTATCATCCCCAGTCAAACGGACAAGTTGAAGATGTGAACAAGATAATCAAGCATACATTAAAAGTAAGACTGGCGGAGAGTAAAAGTGGTTGGTCTATCGAACTCCCGGAAGTTTTGTGGGCATACAGAGTTTCTCCCAGGTCTAGCACCGGAGAAACACCCTTTGCTATGGCTTTCGGAACAGAAGCAGTAATACCTATTGAGTTAAGGACCAGTACGATTAGGACGACCAACTTTGATGAACAAGCAAATAATTCTGCTCTAAGTGCTGAAATGGATTTACTCGAAGAAAAAAGACTCAATGCTGAGTTAAAAAATGCAACATACAAGCAAAGAGCGGAACGTTATTATAATTCCCGTGTAAAAGTCCGGGAATTCAAAGTTGGAGATTTGGTTCTAAGAAAACTGCTCGCCCAATCTTCAGGAGTACTGGGACCAGCTTGGGAGGGCCCATATCGTATAACGGAAAAATTCGTAAATGGCGTATACGATCTCGAAGATATGGAAGGCAAGCCGGCCTCATACTCCTGGAATGTTGTACATCTCAAGAAGTACTATCAATAAATGGGCGAACAATTATCTTGGGGGCAAGTATGGCGAATGGAGTGAATCAAGCAAAAGGGTGAATCAAGCAAATGGAATGGATCAAGGATCAAAAACTTGCATAATTTTTTGAAAATTTGGTTAAGTATAGATTAAAAAGTTGCTCGCCACATTTGTATAGTCTGGTGCTGCGTCTTTTATTTTTGAATAGAGTTGCTCGGCAAAAATCTATAAGCGAGCAAGTTTTTAGTTTGTGTTCAAAGTTGTTCGTCATATTGTATATGTAAGTGATGAACAGTCTTATAACACTTGTAATTTGTTCAAAATATAAATACAGTAGTTGTTCGTCAGCAAAGGAAAAAGTCCAAAAGCTCGAGGTACAAGTCCATTCAAAGGTTGTTCGTTTTACAAATGAACAGAACCTAAGGACCAAAGCCACTTAAAGGTTGTTCGTTTTTTAAAATGAACAGAACCTAAGGCTGAACCCTGATTCCACTAAAGGCAAAGTTCAATTCGAACAAAAGCCCAACACTATATGTTATAATTGTAAAGGCATTGACAAATGTAAAGGCAATTAACATATATAAGAAAATGAGCGAACAAAAGAAATACATCCATTAATCAAAGGCATTGAGCCTCAAAAATAGTACAATGATTCAAGTCAAGTACTACAAAAGGAGCGAACAACTATTACAAAGAAGAAGAAAAGAAAAAAGCTAAGTCTAAGGCCTATTGCTGCTCGACTGGAGGAGGATCTTGAGTCTGCTCGGCGGAAGGGTCGACAATCATGTCTCGAGCAAGATCTTCAGCTGCCTTATCTTCCGCTTCTTTAACAGTTTGCTCATCAGCAGCAGCCGGCTCTCCCTCTTGCTCGTCTCCAATAGCATGGTGAGGAGGGTGGGTAACAGTGATGCTAGAGTCAAGCTTATCAATCTTGACCCCTAATCCAATCAGGTCCGCCAGCTGTATTTCAATGTTGTTCGGCGGCGGATAATGCTCGATGAATTCATTCAAGTCTTTATTCATCTCCTCCACCAAGTCCTTGTAGTCATAAGCGTCGGCCGAGCGGATGCTGTCCGCGTAGGCACAGATATACCCAAGGTTGGAAATGGGAGCAGACCGAGCCTGAACCTCCGCTTCAAGTTGTTCGCGTGTGAAGAGGTTGGCTTCAGACTCCTGGAGACGAGCAACCTCCGCCTCGAGATCGGCAATTTTCTGCTCGGCCGCTGACAGTTTGTTCTTCTCCTCACCAAGCAAGGTCTCTTTACTCTTCAGCTCGGCAGATAAGCCTTGAATGTCTTCAAGGTGCTTTTTCTCGCCGTCGATATAGAGGGAAAGCTGGTCATTGAGCCGAGCAATCTGGTCATGCAAGTTGTTCGCCAGTTTGTCTTTTTCCTCGGAGAGTTGCCGAGCAGTACTCGCATAATGGCGAGCAGACTCTTCTTGCTCGGCAACTTGGGCGATTGCCCTTTGGGCAGTGACGAGGCCATTGGCGACGAGCATCATCGAGAGGTGGAGATTGTCCATTTGCCCCTGTTGGAGGATGGCTTTGTCCAAGGGACGCGTCCAGGCTCGGGCGACCAACTTCGTCGCCTTGCGAACATGTTCGCCAGGAATCTCCCTTATGTTAACGGGAGTTTTCGAGCAAGCGTACTGATGTACAACACTTGCTCGACTGGGATAATCATCAGCCCGATATCTGCGAACAAGAAAAGAAATTGATACTTAGAAAAATTAAAAATGAAAGTTGTTCGGCAGAAGGGGGTAGATACTTACTCGACAAACTTCCGTTCATCCCATCCAAGGAATGTGAGGTCTTCTGGGCCACGGGGTGAACCCACATCTTTGCTCGCCTTTCCCGACCTTTCCGTAGGCTCCGCGGAAGAACGCCTAATGACATCCCCTTCGTGGCGAGCATGACTTTGGCCCATTTTTTCCTTCCCCTTGCCGAGGACATCTTCGGCCAATGGGGTCCCGTCTGCCTTCTTAAGGCGTTTCCCACCACGAGGTGGGGAAACAGGAGGGGAACGGATTTGAACGGGGGGGGGCCGCCTGTCTGGGAACTCTAGCCCCCTCAGGTTTGTTCGTTATTGCAAGCACATGGGAGGGGGGGTCACCTTTCCTCTTCTTCCCTTTTGGGGGCCCCATTTCAGATACCCTACGCTTGAGGAGGGCGTAACTGGGGGGAACGGCAACTGTTACTTGCTCGGCTAAAAAAAAAAAATTTATTTAGGCAAGCAAGTTAAACAAATCAATGACGAACAAGACTGGAATCAAAAGTTATAAATTGTCATACCTGGGGGCACCTCAGCTTGAGCCTCCAGGTGGTGAGGGTAAGTCAAGAGGCGAGCAGCTCTTTGACACCTTGCTCGGCAAAGATAGTCAATAGTCATATCTGCCCTATTTCGGAGGCCAACCAAGCACGAAGTAAACAGAAACTCGGAGCTCAACTCCTCCTCTTTCGAATCCCACTTGGATAGACGAGGGCCTGCGAACAAACAAGAAAAGTTAAATTAGAACTACTTAGCCCAAAGGCGAGCAAGAAACAAACTTACGTTTCAGTTTTCCATAGGCTGCTGGAGAATTTATTCGTCCAGGGCCGCCGTGTGGACCAGAAGATGCTCGCCAATCACCCCCAATCCAGAAGAAGTGTTGCTTCCAGTCACGAATCTTGTTCGGCACCTCTTCCACCATTTTCAACCCAGTTCTTGCCTTGAGATAATGATAGCCTTCTTCTCCTAAGGGACAGCTTGTAATTGTCATCAAGTAGTTGATCTCTTCCGCAGTGATCCGATCAACATACCCCTCCAAGGCGAACAAGCACATAGAGCCTAGAAGGTTCATCCACCCAATTGGAGTAATTTGGGTGATGGCCAAGTTGGTCGCCTCCAGGAATCGACCAACAACGGGTGGAAGAGGCAGCTTTAGTCCGGCAATCAAGGTGTGAAGGTTGATCGCCGTGCATCCTAGGGGTGGGCGATCAGCTCTTTCCTTTCTCTGAGGGGCCCACAGGTGAATATCGTATGGGATTTTGTAGTCCTTCCGAATAGAGTCCAGTTCATCTTCGCGAACAACACTTTTTATCTTGCTCGCCTGGTACTCAGTTTTCACCTTATCCATTATTTGTCTCTGGGGACGGGGAAAGCTGTTCGCATACCTTTCAGCATATGCTCGCCATTCGAATAGTCGAGCAACCCCAGCTGGGATCTCATTTTCCCGCATCTTTGGGGATGGAAAGTTAATACTCTCCAGGAACTCGCGAGTGAGATCGTTAAGATCTGGATCTCCAGATTCGGCAGAAGACGAAGAGCTATCGTCCAAATTGTTGTTCGCCACAACTGTTAATTCTCTCCCAGATGGGCCTGCACCGGTGTCCTCCACAGAGCGAACAACTGAGTCCACGTGAGCGTTCGACGCTGAAGAAACTTCAACTGGCTCTAGATCGCGAGCAACAATGGGAAAAAGGGGATCTAGGGTCTCCTCAGTTTTATTGCTCGAGTGCGAAGACATAAAAGAGGAAGAAAAATCTAAGCGGCGGTAGAAAGAGTTGCAGACGGCGGCGCTATCCCGGAGAAGACGGTGGCGCTCGGGTCCACACGGCGGCAGAAAGGATTTTCGAGAGAAAAAGATAGAGAGAAAAAAGAGTAACTACCTGGGAATTGAAGTTTGAAACCAAAAGCGGAAAGGCGGACGTCGGAAAGCTTGGTATCGCCGGAGGGAGGAGGAAGTCGCCGGAGCACTGTAGTAGGAGAAGAAGAAGTGGGAAAAATTTCAGTTTTCCCACTACTTATATCCCAAGTAAAAATGGGGTCCCAGACGTAATTTCCCAAAAGCCCCGGGGCCAAATTGAGAGAAAACGGGGTAATTTCCAAACAAGTTCAAAAATTTAAGGACCTATATGTAAATATAGGGGCGCGTGGCCTCGGGATTGCTCGCGCGTGGGCGGCGCACAGCCATGCCGCCCACGTCATCTTCGTACAACTCCCAGACCTTGGGAAGACGAAACGACGGACCATATGTTGCTCGCCCAGACCAATGATGTTCGTCCCAACCATCATTATTTTGTTATCCTAACTATAGTTGCTCACCACAAAGTTGCTCGTCTGGAGCAACGTATAGCCGGGATAGGGGGCAATTGTTGATGGGCGAATAATTATCAGTAAATGACAAACAAGGATTAGAGCTACATCGAGGATTATGAAGAACCAAGTCATGGAAGATCAACAAAGAAAATCATGACTTGGGTGCATTAACCAATCTGGGAGGTATACAAAGTGACGAACAACTCCCCCGACGAACAACTAATAGGCGAACAGGTTTTAAGACCCGAGACCAAAGATGAGCCAATCGTGAAGTCACCAATGACGAGCAACTTGGTCAAAATATGATACAACAATCAGCCAAAGAGGTATGCAAATGGACAAAGGACTAAGATCCCAAAGCCAAGCTGAACGAAGCCATAAGGCGAACAACTTCCAAAGTACAACCTCAAGAGGCGAACAACTTTCAGTTGAAGGGTCATCAAGATCAGTCAAGCCGACCTAGGCGAACAACAATGAGTCCGAGATAAGGCCCAAAAGAAGACTTTGTAACTAAGATTCAGCTTAGATAAGGTCAAACTAAGGTCAAAGGACACATGTCAGGCATGCAAGCTAGGGAGACCAAGAGTCAGTAGCACCTCATGCTTGCTAGCCTCTATAAATAGTTGTTCTCCAGCTTATTGAAATAATTTCGAATTTCAGACAAAAATACACACAAACACACCCAAACTCACACATACACGAAATAAGTCCAATTTCGACTACCGAATTTACAAATTCGATAAATTCATACCCCGATTTACCATTTACGGTGGTAATCAATCACACGTTATTGATTGGTGACGTAAAAACAGATTAAAACAGCCCACTAATCCTTACGATTAGATTCGTTCACCAACAAGAGGAGCTGACACAGACCTACTCTCATGCATGTTAAACCTCTTCAGGACCTTCTCAATGTAACTCTTCTGGGATAAGAATAGTCTTCCAGCTGCTCTGTCCCTAAGAATATCCATTCCAAGAATCCTTTTAGCATTTCCCAAGTCCTTCATATCAAATATGGCACTTAGCTTCCTTTTGATACTCTGAATTTTCAACAGACTCTTACTAGCAATGAGCATGTCATCTACATAGATCAGAAGATAGGCTATCACATCGCTTCCTTATTTTTCCATATATACACAAGTATCATACTTGCTCCTTACAAAACCAATGGATAACATAACTTCATTAAATTTCGTGTGCCATTATCTTGGACTTTGCTTGAGGCCATACAATAATTTCTTGAGTAGACACACCTTTTCTTCTCCTCCTGGTTCAACAAACCCTTTTGGCTGGTGCATGTATAAACTCTCAATAAGATCCCCATGCAGAAAAGTTGTCTTCACATCCAGTTGTTGTAGCTCCAGATCATCTTGGACTACTCTGCTCAGAAGTAATTTGATTGAACAATGCTTAACCACAGGTGAAAATACCTCATTGTAATCAATTCCTTCTCTTTGAGTAAATCCTCTGGCCACTAACCTGGCTTTAAACCTCACTTGATCCTTCACACCAGATTCAAGCTTCCTTTTAAACAGCCATTTACAACTGATTAGCTTCTGCCTAAATGGCTTATCAACAAGAATCCAAGTATGATTCTTCTTAAGAGAATCCATCTCTTCTGTCATGGCTGTAATCCATGACTCACTGTCATCACACTCAAGGGCTTCCTTGTAGCTTTTAGGTTCTTGGTACTCTATGGCTTCTGTTGTAACAAGTGCATAGGAGACCAGATCAACACGACCAAACCTTGCTGGAGGATGTATTTGTCTTCTTGATCTGTCTCTTGTCAGGCTATAATTCCTCAAGTCTGCCTCTGGCACTTCTTCCTCCTCTTCTGCTGGTGCATGACTTGGTCGGAGTTTTCGAAAAAATAATTTTCCTACTCCCCCGCAAGAGTACGGGATCGTCGTAGTAGTGAAGTAGACTAGGACCAAGTAGTTATCGAACCCAAAGGATTTAGGAATGCAGTGGAGCCCCAAAGTTGTGCGTCGGCATGGTACTATAGTGACGAGCAAGTAGGCATTCAAAAATTAAACTAATGCAAAAATTAAATCTAGAAAGCAATTAAACAATTAAACTAACTTTCAATTAAGAAAGTGCGAGAGAGAAATGCTTCGAGTGTCTTCACAATATAATCCACTAGTGTGTTTGACAAATCTACAACCTATCATTGTCTTTTTCTAGATGTTGCTAAGAGCGATCACAAAAGTGTGTAGACCAATCCCTTTTGAGGCCTAGGTGAACAACGTGGACTAACTAGCAATTCCTAATTATGCCCCATAAGCTCCTAAGATCGTGAATATCTAAAAACACGCGATGCATCTCTAGAATTCCCCCTTCACTAAGTACCCTAATATTCAAATTAAGATACCTAATGTCTAATGATGGGGGATCTAGCAACCGACCCCCTCTCGGGCAACCGATTACTATTTAACTCAAATTAATTAGTCAAAACTTTCACCTAAATACCAATCATGCATACCCAACTCTCGTTGCAATACACAAAATTAAATACATAAGCTAATAAAATCAACTAATTAATTGAGACATACAAAGCCCATCAATAGAAACATTCACATCAAGAAATAAGCATAATCAAAGCTATAAATCCATCAACACACTAATTTCATACATTGATTCAACACTCAAAGCAAACAAAATTAGCCCATGGTTCTAGAAGAGACACCCATGGCTAACAAGCTAAAATAACAACTAAAAATGAAATTAACCATTAAAGCTTGAATTAAAAGAAAGATATCACCTCTTGTGATGAAATTTGGAAATACAACTCTTCACTAGCTTCAATCCTTGCTTGAAATGTAAAAACAACTAATGAAATATTAATCTAATCTATTCTAGGAATTAAAAGAAAAAAATGCAAAAGAAAAAATAAAAGAAAACTATCTAGGGGATTAGGGTTCTTGTGTGTGATCTTTGTTCTTCTTCTAAATCTGAGAAATGAAGAATATATAGTGTGGAAATAGGGCTTGAGACGAATTTGCAATTAAATCCTTGAAAATATGAATTTTCGCACTTTTTTTTCCCAAAATTTTCGGAGTTGACCCGGTCAACTCGACCGAGTTGACCAACTCGACCGAGTTGACCAACTCGACCAAGTGCCTCGGTCGAGTAAGGCAAATTGCTCGCGACGTTCTGTAAGAACCGACACCGACTCGCCCGAGTCGGATGACTCGATCGAGTTGCTCGGTCGAGTTTGGAAACACGACTTTGTAGATTAAAGAAAGTGCTGAAACCTCAAACAACAGCTTCCGGGTTCGCCATTATTTCCGGCGACGAGATTCAAGCAACATGGTGGTGCGGCCGTGAGCTTTTCTCTCCCTTCCATGGATTCCGGCATCGAGCTCCAATTTTCGGGCGACTTGGACTGTTGGTCGAGCTTTGAACGGGCGTGAGGCTTCTTCAATTTCAGTTTCGAACAGCTGCTTCCTTTCTCTCTCTCTTGGTTGATAAGAAGACGTGGGCCTCCAGCTGCTTGCTTTCTTTCCTTCTTTCTTCATTTGGGATGTGGGGCCCGCAAGCTTTTTGTTTCTTTCTTTTCCAATCCCAAGTTCACGTGAATGCTGCTGCATATCAAATTCCCTTCCAATTTATTTGAAAATGGGCCGAAAACAATTAGCCTTCAAATGGGTCTTTTCTCAATTGGGCCGGTCATTTAATTAAATGGGCAGCCGAAATTATTATTTCTTTGCCCAAATAATTATTTCCTCTCATTTTACTTAATTCTTCTCGATTTTTCTCCTCGCTCGACCTCAATAAATTAAAGGCTCGTTTTTGCTCTTAAAATTACCCAATTTCCTGCAAAATAAACAAAAATCCCTTTCTCGACAATTAAGCGCAATTGGTCACATTAATGTAAATAAATGCAAGAAATTCAATAAAATTAGCAAATTAAATGCACAAATTTCGAGCAATTTTCACACTAATCAGTGCACTATCCTCATCAGATTACTCATTCTCTCTTGTTTCCTGCTCTGGTTCAGAACCAGATGAGCTACCCTGTTTATCATGATCAGGCTCCACCTCAACTTGAGCAATTGACTCAGAAATAACACCATCTATCTATTCAGATAATGGCTCTCCATCACCTCCACCAGACTTGTATCTCATCTGTGATTCATTGAACACTACATCTCTGCTGGTAATACACTTCTGGTTCCCAGGCTCTATACACCACAACTTATACCCTTTAACAACCTTTGGATACCCAATGAGAACACATTTTAAAGCTCTAGGTTCAAGTTTGTCTTGCTTCACATGAACATAAGCTAGGCATCCAAATACTTTCAACTTTGAGTAATCTGATATCTTTCCATACCAAATCTCATCTGGGGTTTTAAAATCAATAGCAGATGGTGACACTTTATTAATGAGATACACAGCTGTGTTAACAGCTTCACCCCAAAAACTCTTAGGTAGATGAGCATCAGATAACATACACCTAACCTTTTCCAGAATAGTTCTATTCATTCTCTCCGCTAGACCATTCTGCTGGGGGTTTGAAGGAACAGTTTTATGCCTAGTAATACCCTTCTCCCTACAAAATTGTTGAAACTCTTCTGATAGAAATTCAAGTCCATTATCATTCTCAAGTTCAATCAACCATTCTTTGAACTTAGAGAAGGCATCACTCTTCTGTTTAAGAATGTAAACCCAAACCTTTCTGGAATAATCATCAATAAGGGTAAGGAAATACTTGCCTCCACCATGAGTGGATACCCTTGCTGGTCCCCATACATCAGAATGTATGTAATCCATAACCTCCTTGGTGGTATGCTTTCCCTTCTGGTATGCTTGCTTCTTTGATTTCCCCAGAACACATCTCTCACAGAATTCCAGCTTACATATCCTCTTCCCAGGGATTGCTCCATTCTTGGATAACTCCACCAGACCCTTCTCACCAACATGTGTCAATCTCTTATGCCACATGTTGACATCAGAAGACTCCATAGCAACATCAGCAGATCATGTTACTGTTCTGCCTATCAAAGTATACAAACCATTCTTGATCATACCCTTCATAACAATCCTTCCAGACTTGGTTATTGACAGAACTCCCTTGTCTGTCTTGAATTCATAACCTTTGGAATTCAAAGTACCAAGAGAAACAAGATTTCTCTTCAAGTCAGGTACAAATCTTACCTCAGATAAGATCCTATCAACTCCATCAAACATCTTGATCTTGATAGAACCAGATCCTTGCACTCTACAGCTCTCATCATTACCCAAAAGAACAAGACCTCCATCAATCTTCTCAAGATTCAGGAACCAGTCTTCATGTGGACACATATGAAAAGTACATCCAGAGTCCAGGACCCACTATTGACTTAGTCTCTCATGACTAACCATCAAGACTTCTGTACTATCATACCCTTCAACCTCCACCACAGCTGCATTTCCATCTTGATCATTTTGATTGTCTTTCTTCCTTCTTTCAGGGTAATTTGTTCTCAGATGACCTTCTTTATGGCAAGTGAAACACTTTCTCTTCTCAACAAAATCAGATTTATTCCCACCCTTATTCCCTTTTCCACCATCCTTCTTCTTGGACTGAAACCCCTTCTTCTTCTTGGATTGAACATTCAATCCTTCAGCAGGCTTCTTCCCTTCAGTCTGGATCTGTAGAAACTTGGTTTTCAGGGCAGTTTGAATATCATCAAACATCACCTGATCTTGTCTCCCAAATAGCAAGGCATCTTTGAAATTCTCCAGAGACTTAGGTAGAGAATTCAACAGCATTAATGACTTGTCCTCATCATCAATAGTAACATCCAAACTCTCCAGATCATCCACCAATCTGTTGAACTCGTCCAACTGATCACCAAGATTCTTGTCTTCACTCATCTTGAAGACTTGAAGCTTCTGTTTCATGTATAACTTGTTCGTAACAGACTTGGTCTGGTATAACTGCTCCAGTTTATTCCAGACTTCAAGAGCAGTTTTCTCCTTCGATACTTCCCTCGACAGTTTATCCCCAAGACACAAGATAAGTGCACTGTGCGCTTTCCTCTTGTTCTCCTCCACCTTCGCCGGATTAGTTCCAGAAGCCACCTGATCCGGCAGCAACAAGGCTTCGTACAAACCATTGTGTACCAGGAGAGCCTTCATCTTAATCTTCCATAAACTGAAATCGTTCTTCCCTGTGAACTTCTCAATGTTGAACTTGGTTGTAGCCATGATTACTTCCCACAGACGGTGCCACTTGTTAATCGGTTTTGATTCACAAAAATACTTGTAATCGGGAATCGGAATATGACTATCGCTTAAGAACGAAATTGAAAAACAACAATAAGAACACCAGATTTACGTGGTTCGGAGATGAATACTCCTATGTCCACGAGATCGAAGAAGATGGAACTTTCACTAAGAATGGAGAATTTACAATTCACTCAATCTCACTATCACTCTGTGTATGCACTCAATTGATCTCACAAGTCTTGTCACGTTACTTCTCTCAGTTGAGAAAGCCCCTTTTTATAGCTACAGAGATTGAGACGAGCCCTAAATTCAATTCAATTATAATAAACTCAAATGTGAGGTAATTATCCAGCTGGCTAACAACTTCAATAACTGCTTCAGTTAATTCAGTTAGAACCACCATCGCGTTAGCTTCAATTTGGTGTAATTCGTGAGTAATGAACTTCGGATCAGATGACTTGACCTCCTCTGGTTCTGGTCACTTCCACCAGACTCCTCTGGTAAACTCTTCTGGTCAGCCTCATCTTCCAGACTCCTCTGGTCCAGACTCCTCTGATCAGTCTCATCCGGTCCAACTCCTCTGGTACCCCAAATTGACTAACTCCCACGGCTAACACATTAACAACACAAGTTTCTATTAAAACACACGCACAACAGATTACATACTTCACATATGATTCTTCACATCATTGTATTTTTTCTCAGTATATATATCACCTACCAAACACTCAAATATAAATTGTATCATTTTAACTACACCTACCAAATACACATATTAAAATAATATACATTTTAATATATTCTACCAAACACTAATAAATAATACCAATCTCATTTTTTGATATTAAATTAGTAACTATCTACTAATCTTTTAACCGCTACCAAACAGACCCATAGTCTATAGAGAACTTTAAGACTACCCACATCAACAACCTCTCTCAACCCAACCTAAAATAAAATATTAATTTCTCTCTCATCCACCTACACAACCCAAGACTTAATTTAACTTTATTTTTTTTATACTCACATCCACAACCCAACTCAACCTAAAATAATAATTATTGTTTTATTATTTATTAATTACATATATTTTATAAGTAGTTTTTATTATATTTAAAATATATAAAAGATACATATATTAATTTAATATTTTAAATTTATAATTATATTAAAAAAATTAGAACATATTTAGAATAAGATACAATAACGAAATTACGATTACAATAGTTGAAATACAAAATTGAAAAGAAATATATCAATATTGGTGTCTATTTATAGAGAATTGAAAAATACGAATTTTGATATTTTTAAATAACTTATTATCCACAATATTTACAATATTCATTTTATTTACATAAAACCTAACCATCCAATAAAATACCGCCATGTGTCATTAATTGATTGGGCAACCCACTTTTTAGTTTGGTTGGGGTTGCGGCCTTCTCTCTCCTTGGTTGGCCTCAGCATTTTCTTTTTTCTTTATTTTTCTTCCGCCTCTTTTGGCGTTTTTTGGGTCGTGGTTGGCATATGACTACCGATGTGGGTAGTCTAATAACATGTCGACCACCAACCCATACATAGCTAAGCTATGGCTTGAATGAGATCTCCCGCTAGTTAACAGTGGGTTATGGATCCCCCGAATTAGTCGCCCAATGAGCCGAATATTAAGTACGAAAAAAAAAAATCGACTACCAGAGGACAAAACCCTAACTTGGTCAACCACCAGTGGTTAACTTGTGTCAAAATTCATCAGACCATGAGTGAGAAAAAATCGCGATTTTATACAATTTTCCCAAAAAAAATACAAATTCAACATAAAACAACAAATTTCATTGCATTCATGATTTAATTCACATCTACTACATTCCAATACTAATAAATCATTCATTCCATACAACAAATTTTAAAATTGAACCTATAATAGTTTCTGTGAGTTTGGCTCCTGGTCTTTTTTAGATTTGGGTTTAGGGTGTATAGATTGTGTTTCTATGAATTAAGGGGGTGCAGGAAAATTATTAACTAATTGGGAGGAATGGTGAATTCTTCACTTTTGAAAAATAATTCTCATTTCTTTCCTCTATCGAATACTATTTTTACATTTCATTACCATTACCATTCAATCACACCTAAAGAGTCCAACCAAGCAAAGCACCCCATAAATTTACAACGGGAAAGATAGAATGAAACACACAATGTGTGTATTAAGTGAGTATAAAATATTAGATGAGTATGTTCGAGCAGTGGGTGTGGAGTAAAAACTCATGTATGCGTCCTTAAATTAAAGAAAAACTCTATTATGCACTTGTTGTATGATGCACTCTCCCAACAGTTGAGACAATTTACATTGAAAAGTATGATTTAATTACACTGAAAAATGTGGTTAGATTACACTGAAAATTTTATATTGACAATCGATTTTCAGTGTAAACAATATAAATTTTACAGTGTAATCTAACTGCACTTTTCAGTGTAATCAACCTACATTTTTCGGTGTAAATCAATTGTTAAGTAAGTGCACCGTACACAACGTGTATATGAAAGTGTGCCTAAATTAAATGAATAGTTTAAATTTAAGTAATATTTTTCATTTAATATCTGTGATAAATATAAAAATATATAACTTAATTTATTTAATTAAATACAATTATAAAATTTAGATGTATGGATTTTTTTTAAATATATAATTTTAGTTTTATAATTAATTGATATATAATTAATTTAAAATAAATATAACCAAACATGTATAGACTGAGTTAAAGTTTAAAAAAGAGTATTTGAATAAAACCCAGCTCGACTTCACCTGGTTACATCCATATGGGCGAGGAACATTAAACAAACAACATACTTTCAAATGGTAAACTGGATCAACATTCGACCAAAGAGCAAGTCTATATAGTAGACCAGCTACACCACACAATTCAAGTGTATTTTTAAACAGTTAAAACTATTTTTACTGACCAATTAGGATTGTTTACACTGAAAACAATTGTTTTAATTGCTCAGTGAAAACAACCGTAATTGTTTAAAAAATACACTTGAATTGCACAGCACACCCGGTACATACAAGACTTGGCTCGACCCAAAATATTCCATGCAAGAATCAAATATCATATAGATTTGCTTTAACACAAAATTCAGAATCATTAGAAAAACTACTCTATAAATCACACCGTACAAGCTAACAAAAACCATTCAGCTCTCATGCAACAAACAAGTCGGAGAAGAGTAAAAAAAATCACCAGTCAAGATTCTAAAAGAGCAATAGATACAGTAACAAGTCGTATGATACAAGCTGATCTAACATGTACCAAATAAAACAAGTTTGTAATGATAACCAAAAAAACATTTGGGACATTAAAGTTCATCAACTACAAAACTAGTAAGGAGCTCGGAGTTTATTAACGAACATAGAAGCCCATCTCCATTTGATGAAAAACACTCTTACCGGATCGGCTGCTGGTTGTAATGGTTCTTCTCTTTCTTTTTAGCAGCAGCAAGTTTTTTACTCCTAGCTGCAGCCTCCAAAGCAGCAGCCCTAGCAGCAGCATCGAGCTCTTTATTAGATTTCTTTTTCTTAGCAGCAGCCACTTTCTTCAGCCGCTCTTTCACATCAACAGCAGATGCATCTTCCTCTACCCGCCCAGTTCCTGCAGTTTCCTCTTGTTCATTATGAGCATTTGAGCTATTGGGCTCGTTCTGTGGCTCTTTCGCCTCTTTGGATGCTTTATCCTTCTTTTTCTTCTTCTTCGCGCTTTTAGATTCTACAGGGGGATTATCCTTCTTCTCTGCATCTTGCCTCTCTTTCTCGTTTTTGTTGATTTCTGGTATTGAATAAAATCAGATGCACTATATTTACAACATTACCATGCCAATGACTGAATTGAATCAGGGCATTATTTTCATAAAGGGTCAGAGAACCAGCATGTTGACTCGTAATAGCATACCAGGAAAAAGAATGAAGACACGGCAACAAAAGAGTTGGTATCGTGCTAGAGGTCAACAAGATTAGATGCTAAGTGTAAGATAGGAAGATAAATTACCAGATGTCTCTTCTTCAGCCTTCTCTTTCGGGTTTACTCCAAAATCAGCTAAAATTGCCTCTAGTTCAGCAAGCTCCTTTTTCTTCCTCTCCTTCTTGGAAAGTTGTCTCTCTGTCTCTTTAGGTGCTGGGGAGGCCTCCACAGGCTTACTCACAATTGGCTCAGTACTTTCTTGGACCTCCGTTTCATGATCCTCTTCCACATCATCATCAACTTCATCAAGAAGCTCATCTTCGGTTTCACTTTCCTGCAATTAAGATGGACAACCATGACATGTTGCAAATACAATTCTGACATTTCAGCCCTATATTAAACTTATAGAGTTATAGTGTTAAGACGTCATGAAAGAAATGTACACTCTTGTGACAGAGTTTTTGGACAGAAGTGATCTAAACATCGTATGTCGGACTCTGCAACTCTTATCACTAATAAACTATTAAATTTAAGTGCAAAGAGTGTGTCATCTCTTGGTAACCCGTAACCAAAAGGTGTTCTCCAGGCTCTTTCAGAAAGCATCAGTGATCATAGAAACAATAACTGCAACAAATTGCTAGAAAAGAGGATATGAATAAAAAATCCTGCGAGTGGTTACAACATGCTTATGATGTCAGCTAAAGCTTTGTAGGTGATCTTGGTTTAGTAGTTGTATTGCTTACACGTAATTATTATTATAAACAGAATTAGCGGATATAATTGCTAACAAACTGCACACAACATCACACAGATAGGCCAGTGCAAAGATGAAACCCACGTATCTAAGTCGGAGAGAGATTCAACGTGGTGTGACACACAATGATATCATGCATCCAAAGCACCATTTTTTAAGGTCACATAGAAATCAGATGCACTTAGTGTTTCAATTATACCCATGGAATACAGAAAAGTACAAGCCTGTAAGCCATAACTTCAGAACATTTTGTAAAACAATATTATTTCCACATTGACAGTGGTTAATAAGTAGGCAAGCTTAAACGCATCCCAACAAGTCCACACATATATTAACTATGTGATAGAAAAATTGAATTCATCTTCAACTATTTAAGGTACCATGCCAAAACACTTGACGATCTGATCAATTTTAATACTACTCAATCACAAAAAAAATTATAATATACATGTACCAAGGAAATAAGGTATCAGCTAATAAAAAATGGAAGGTAAATGGAAGAGACCAGAGTATATATATAAAATATATTCTTTGGGAAGCAATTCATTAAAATTTGTGAGACACTCTGCAAAAGCTACTTCAACTTTCTTTTTTGATGTTTTTTTTGGTGGGGGTAGTGGGTTACGCCTTTCGCATTTCCAACTCAATATGAAAAAGATAACTCTTAAGTTGACGCGGCACACATTGTTGTAGCTCATATAACAACAAAATGTTAAACGGGGAGCCACAACATAATTTTTCTTTCACAAGAAAATGGAGAAATTTTCCATTTTGAGAGGAGCAAATGTAAAATATTGCAGTCTACAAACTAGTTGCCCCAATTCCCTGGCATACAAACATCAACACCCTATACGGAAAGAGCACAAAATGGCATAAATTGGAAATCATATTAAGTCAATTAAACAAAAGCATGAATAGCTGAGAAATGACTGTCGTGCAAATCAGTAACCTTTAACAAGATATAAAACAACACACGTGCACTAGAGTGGGGCAAAACACCCATGAGAAACTGAAAAGAAAACTCCGCAAAATGCTCAAATTACGTCACAGTAATTACAAAAATGATATAACGACAATTTAGCCTCTGCCAGCTGTTGATAAGAAAGATTTTCAGAGCCACTTCTCGCCAAGCATTCAATTTGCCCGCACACAATCTTTATAAATCATATCAATTACTTCTCAAACAAGCAAGAGATTTGAACTATATAATGACAAAGACGGAAAATAGCTCGACAAAAAAACGTCAGCAAAAGCAAGAGATGACAAATAATTAATTCATCAAGAATTATAGGTCAATTTTCCTATAAAATAAATACAAATTTAACACTAGACCAACATCTCTTAACTGTGGCTAAAACAACAAATGCAGCACAAAAAGGATCAAAAGAAGCAAAAAATTGCAAATGCTTAAATCGATGAGCACAATAAATGGTCAGAATGCATCAGAATTCAAATCTTTCAACATAGACAAGCATAATTCCAACAGGCATACACATTTATTCAACAAACCAATTCATAAGCAATGCATCCACATCAAATAACGAAATGAGCCATTATTCCGAATGGTTATACCTCCACGGGATCAGATTTCTCAGTTTCTTCGGCTCTACTCGCACCAGAGCTAGCCCATATCGCCACCGGAGGAGCAGTGGTGGCATAGTAATCATCATCATCCTCATCATCCACATCTGCCCACGATTTCACTGTTAAAGGTGCCGGAGCCCAATACACCGGCTTCTCCTCCTCGGCTTTCGATTTACCAGCAGTTTTGGAACTTCCCTTGGAAGAACCCTTATCTTTCCTCTTCTTCCTAGTATCCAGAGCAGCAAAAACATTGGTATTGCTCACGGTAAACGATCCCTCATCCCTCCTGTTCCCACCTCCGACCATTTTCTATTATCCGTAAAACAAAAAAAAACCCTAGAGATTATGGGGGCAATATCTGGATACGACGATTACCGATGAATTCACTAAAGTTCCTCAATATAATTAGCAATCACTACCCCCAAAGTAAAAAAAAAAAAACAAACAAAATCCAAACAAATAACTCGATCAGATTGCGAATTAGAAAATGCAAAACTGTTCCGTAAAAAAAAAATTAATCGAACAAACAAAGAAACGCTCGAAAATCTATTGTCCCGATCAAATTCTTATTGTCCTCAATGCAATTGAAAGTAAAATAGGGTTACAGATGGAAATAGGGTTTCCGATGGAAAAAGAGGCGGATGGAGCTAGGGTTTGGTTATGGGGCAAAAGAGTGCGTATCTGCGGTTTTAGGATACGTATGTTAATCGTAGATGCACAAATATGAGAGAGAAAGAGGCTATGGCTGTGGTGGGCAGATAATGTGGGGGAGGAAACCAGGAGTTATAATATATACCTGTGTTTTCTTTACTGTTTCTGGTCCTTGTAATTAAGTTATTTGTTTATTTGGACCCAAAATAATTTTTTTTCAAAATATTGTAAACCGACTTCCTTTGTTTTTCTAGTTTCAATCAATGCCCTTGTCAAAAGATAGTTTCTTCTCTAATTCGCGTATATTTTACTCTCACATATTCCAAACGAATTTGCACTAATTTTATTTTGAGTTGGTCTTGCATGAGACAATGTGAATGTGTATAATTAGGGCATTCACTCATTAACACTTTGACAGTGGTGGGAGTTAATTTGTGTTGTCTCATGCCATGAGACGGTCTCATACAAATTTTTGTCTTTTATTTTATATCAAGTCGATGCAAGTTGGAAGGGTAATTAAGAAAACTTGCTTTTATCATTTCGGGCAAATACAAATTTATTTTTAACAGAGGGAGTATGATTTATATACATTTTCATTTCAATATAGATACGTAGACAAGTATTCATGTGCATATCTATATTCATGACATCATGTTCATATCCATATCCTAATATATAAAAATTGGGAGCAGTCTCTTGTTAACATGAGTTTATGTTTTAAAAAAAATATCAAGTATCACTATTATATATATATATATATTATCACTGATTTACATATCAATTAATATTATTTTATGAAATACTTGATCTTTTAGATATTAATATTGTGTATATATAATAATGATATTTGAAAAAATCGAATACTCAATCTTACCTCATCGATTTAGACATAGATTTTTTGAAAGCAATATAATATAATCAGAGTCGGTCCAATAATTTAAGGGACCCAATATATAAAAAAAAATTGTACTATTAAATAATAATAAAAATCATTAATATGAAAATGAGATGTGTTGATAGACGACCAGACGAGCAACAGTGTTCCGGAGGATTAAGAGGCTAATAATCTATTTAGGAAGAGGGTGACCAGCAGAGTTTAAGAAGGGTCAAACCACCTGGCGACCAGAAACGTTGTCAGATACGTCTTGGGCGACCAACACAGCAAAGAACAAGAAGAATGAATAACTAAAGCCAAAACAAGGGTAAAGGATACCCCTCAGTAAAGCGACCAAGCGAGCAAGACTGAGCCACGAAGGATAGCTCAAAATTCCACTAATTAAACATTGCATTAGAAACAAACAAGTGTACTAAACACTTGTCATTGTAAAAAATGTAATAGTTTAGGAATAAGACAAGTGGCTAAACACTTGGCAACACCTAAATCAAATAGGCTAAGAAGGTGACACCTCCTATTAATTATCTAATTTGAATCAAGGTCATCAACAAGATGTTTATTAAACAAAATATTTTATATTATTATCAAACTCATCAAAAAGCATTTGAAAAATAGAAAAAAAAAAGAACCTTGCCTACTCAATTAAATAGTATTCTTACAGTTTTATCTGAAAATTCATCAGTTATCAATTAACAATTTAAAATATCAAAAAATAATAAAATTAAGTTTTAAAAAAACATTAAAACAATTGTACAATATGATTCTATCACAATATAAGATAATCTCGCATAAACTTTTGTCTAGGTACGTATATTGTTTAGTAAAAAAAAACTTAAATGAAATATCAAATACTTTTCAAGAAAATGAAAAATAAAATCATGTTAACTTAATTTTGACGACCCAATTTTGGGCAAGATGTACTCGATTAGTAAAATCACAACAAACTTAAGAGGATTTTTCTACGGTTAGAAAGGGCTGACGCCAGTAAACCTATAAAAATTTGACATGTTAATTAATTTCGTCATTTGCGATCTAACTTCGCCCAAAGAGAAATTATTATTTTTTTATAGATAAAATTATAAAATTACAAAATTAACCTTATTGTGTTTTTATTTAACAAATCTATTTTAAACCTTGTATCTTTTTTATAATAATTAAGTTTTTAAAAATTATTTAAAATTTGAAATTAAATCAAAACATAATATTTATTCTAATTTTCACTTGGATGCCCACTCGACGGTGCGGCCTCCGCCGGAAGCAGACGCCGCCCACGCTACCCGCCATCACAACCTCCAGTCGCCATTTCCAATTGGGGCACCATTCCACGTGGCCTCCGTTCGCCGCCGCACACTGCCACATTTCGCCCCTTTCGCACCGCCGAGTGGCATCCAAGTGTCGTCTTCTCAGGCGTGACCTGCATCCATGGAATGCCACCATTCGAGGCACGGCCTCCAGCCACAGACCGTCGCGCACGACTCAATCCTCCTTGGAACCTTCGAGCGTTGACTAGCGCACAGCGGAACCTACAATCGCCGCTAATGGTGGACCCCAATTGCCGCGAGTAGCGGCTTCCTTCTGCCACTAACCTCCATTTGTCGCCTTCCACCAATCCTCAACGGCCTCAATCACTACCAGGGGCGACCCCAATCGCCGGATAGCGGTATTGTCAATTTTTCAATCACCAACCTCAATTGCTTCCAGTTTAAAGCGGCCTCAATCGCCGAACAGTGGCTTAGTCGCCATCACAAGTTTATTTAGAAAAGGGAAATTGATAAGTATTAATTTGCTAATTACTTTTGAAAAGGGTGAATTTGACTGTGTCTTAGGTTAATTAACGGAAAGGGCATACATGTTTATTTATTTTTTTAGGAAAGGGGCTTATTTAATCCGATCTAAAAATAAAAATGGTGTGAATGTACAAAATAAAAGCTTGAGGGTTTACTTGATCCTGGAAGATAAATTTAGGGGTTAAATTGATATTTTTCCCTATTATAAATTATTTTAAAGTAAAAATGGTATTTTTGTAATTTTATATTTATTAATTAAATTTATTAATAGGGCGATACAGTGCGATTGTAATATACAAAGTGCAAACGCTTTAATGTGGAGTGCAATCCATTAAAAAAAACATTATACAATGTATCGAAGATCCAATGGTAATCAAAGGGCTTACTGACGTCAAAAAGGACAAAAGCCTTACTGACCATAGAAAAACCCAACTTAAGAACTAAAAATAAAACAAATAGCATAAAGTTGTAAAATATTGAATGCATTCCCTACTTTTTTTTTTTTTAGCTATGAACCATTTTCTTTTTGTGAGAAAAGCAAAGGCCATGACCCACAGGGGAAAGCAGGAACATCTGTATACTTGTCCCATTTTGGGATTATTTCCACATGCATCTCAAACTGGTCTTTCTCAAGTTTAAGGCCAACCACCACATTCCAATACAAATGTGATACGAAACTTTACCAACCTGTATATGGAAAGAAGCTAATAATGAAATTTTACCCAACCTACACACATATGAAAAGACGTTGTTCGCCCTTCCATGGAACTTCTGAGTTCTGAGATCATAACCTCATCATACCACTTTAGATCCCTTCATAACTGAGCATACACTTAAAACAATCCCATCATACTATATCATTATACACGACGAGGACATATTATTTCTCACAACACCTCAATTGAGCATGCATCTTTTTAAGTTTCTTATAGCAAAGACAATACACGTGAAACTCATGAAAATATGCTTTCGTAATATACAAGAGATACTCAACATACTACAAAATATATTTTGAAAAAATATAACACAGGCTTAATCATGTGAGTAATGAGTTTTCTTCCCATATTGACTCTCACTAGGCCACAAAGAAAAGGAATATCATGAGAAAGAACATCAATACAAAAAATATCTTGATCATCAGCCACCGATTTGATGAGATGCTATTGAGGTACTTGAGCAGAGCCCCTTGAGCTCCCTCCACATTTGCTAGTGTGTCTTCCATGTTCTCATCAATCCTATTAACAAAAGCCTATGTTTCAGAAACACTATAGTATCCATGTAATTTTAGCATTCATTCAAAATGTGAAATTCTTAAAAACAGGGACTGAGTATGGTTGTATTGATTTAGATCATCATTTTTTTTAGTTAATGCTACCTGATAGCAATCTCTCCTTGCTGAGAAACCAAGGTAGCCAACTGATTGAAGATACTGCCCAGCTCATGTATAGTCGACTCCACATTTTGGAGAGCTTCGGCTCTACTCTGCATGTAGCTATCCTGCAATGGAACCATTTGCTGCTGTTGATTTTGTTGCTGCAGCAAAGGCTGAGACTCTCCATCTGCCTGATTCCTGTTCAAGAAGTTATAGAAAATAAGCAGTGGAAGCACATGATCTGTTTGCATCTGGTAAATCGTAAATCTGTGCAATTCAAGCTGTTTCACACATGTAATATAAAGTGCGTGACTAAAGCATATTTATGCCCATCAGAAACTATTAATTAATAACTACTCAACTCTCTAAACAGCAGTATGAACGTATAAAAACAACACTAATAACTTCTGGGAGTAGGAAAAACAATGATAGAGAAGTATCAAACATCCCTTCAAAAGAAAAAGTTAGAGACAGCAACTGACTGAAAATATCCACATGCACTTACTTTGGGACTAATGACGATGAAGTTTGCTCCCTATTGGACCAAGGAAGAGGTGGGGCGGCCGAGTTACTAGTTGATGACTTTGCAGCCAGCGGACGCTGGCGAACAAAAGGATTTGAAGGGTTCTTGGAAGCAGAAGAAGAAAACAACTGTCTTCTGCTGTCATGAACCTTCAAGTTCTGTTGAAAAACACCAGAAAATGCAGATTGTTTTATTGGTTATTCAGGAATGTTAAGAGTTAAATGGAGGAACAAATTAATAGGCATCAAGAATATGGTTCACCTCCGTTCGCATGGTTAACACATCCTTAAACTCCTTTGTAGTGCTCATTAAACGATTCTTCAAATCCTCAACGACTGTAGTAGAATGGGTAGTGGTGTCACTAGTGATATTATCATTACGTGAACTGCTGAGATATTGGAGATCAACAACAGCAGAATTTATAGCCGTTATATCCTGCTTGATAACTGCAGTGAGCTCCTGAATTTCCATGGTAGGGTCGTCAAATACAGATGTCCTCTTTGCCACTGCAATAGAAAGAATTGCATTATCGATTTGACAAGACCAACTGAGGTGGTATAAGCATAAGGATAAAGCAGAACATATGAAACTTAAGAAAAAGAACAAGCTTATATCACTGTTCTTTTTCCCTGTAGGAAACAAATCAATCCATAAAGCTTACAGCCAATATGATCTTTGTCCACAAGAACACAACAATTCTCATTCAAGCACCAATTCGTATCTTTCAAAAAATGATGAGACCAATAACAACAGCAACAACAACAAAATGTTTTTCCATCGTTTACATGAGTCACTCTTCAGTTGATTTACCTATCTAGGAGCAAATAAACATTTTGTTTAAATTAACACACCCTGCATAAGACATGTACCAATTACCATCAATTAAAACGTAACTTGCAAGCAATTCTTACAAATCTCCAAAACAGATACAACAAATTGCTCAAAAACAAATCAAACCCAAGTGGATGGCTAGCAACTACAACGATAGTGAATTCAAAATCCAACTTGCGATGCCTGCTACCGATGTCCACCAGAAACCCAGTCACAATAACCACAAACTATATTCAGATGTAAGCGATTCAATCAATATGCATTAGGTAACTTGAATTGCGTTTACATAAGCCACTTATCAGCCCAATATACCAACCGAAGGAGTCCAATACTCGAAGAATTTTTAACCAAACAAACCACAACAAGAAAATTAAGATTTGAAATTCGCAATTACTCACGTTTGGCCAGCTTAGCTAGCTTCTGCGACGTATGATGGATCCCCAATCCAATTTTCGACGCCCTCCTATTGAATTCGGATTGCATCGCCGCTGCTGTCCGTGGCGGCTCCTCCCGCTTGGATCCGCTGCTGCTCGGCCCATTCTGAGAGGAAACTGATTTCTTTACCCTCTCCGCTATCCCTTGAAACTCCCGCGTCCGATCCCTAATTGAAGCGTTCCCACTCATCGCCGACATTTTTTCAGATCAAATTCTCAACCCTCGATAGCATAAATGTTTGCCAATAACTGATAAAAGTGATCAGAGAACCGGATTTTCGAAACTTTTGCCGGATCTTAAACCCCAATTAGTGAAAAAATGAACGAAATTTGAGAAACCCTAGATCTGCGAGAAAGTGATAAAATTCAGTGAAGGATATTAAACCGAAATTCGTTTTATGTTATTTTGTGTATCGTGACCTTTTTTTAGCACATTGCCAATTTGCAATATGCAACTGCAAGCGATTGCAATTTGCACATGTATTTTTACGTCGTTTACTATTTTTTATTTTAGTTTCTCTCCCCCATTAACTTGGCTACATTATTCTTAATAAAATAATTAATTAGTTATAAATATATAAAAATTTAAGATAATATTTAAATCTAAATTTTTTTTTTTAAAGTTAACTATAAATGTTTTTTTTTTTTTGAAAGAAGTTATCTATAAATGTTACTTGAGTACAAATACTAAGGACCCTATTATATTTTCTAATGTTAGATAAACTATCCCCTATTGTACTAATAGAAAGTTTACATTGCTGACGTGTCATCTTCTGGTTGATTTCGCTTATGTGTCGATACCTATGTCCATATGTTAAATTTGTATTGGATTCTCATAGATCTTATGTGGTCTTTTAAATAAGAGTCTCACTACTCAAACCCCAAAATCCTCTAAACTCACCCTAATTACTAAACATACCCCAATAAAATTTTAAAATTAACATAGATTATTAAACATACCCCATTTTATTCATATAATATCCTTACCCCATCAAAATAAAAAATAACACTTTCCTATTTCATATTCTCATAATTTTCTCCCTTCTCAAGGAAAAAAATATTTATTCCTTTTTATTTTTTAACTACGAAATTTAATTTTTTTAAGAAATTAAATGTATTTTGAAAAGTATTATAAAAAATCAACCAACTTTTCAAAAATATATAAATTACAAAAATAAATTAATAAAATAAAATTCTTAAAAAATATTTTCCAAAATAAATAAAATATAAATAATATTTTAAAATATAATTAAATTAAATTAATATTTTTAATAAAAAAATATAAATCTAAAAATATCAAAAACTAAGTAAATTTGTAAATAATTAAAAAAATTAAAATTAATCTTCAAAAAATCAAATAAAAAACTTCAAAAGGAAAAGGTTAAAGTCAATTAAAATAAGAAAAATATTTTATAAAAGTCAATTCAATCATCGTAAATAATTAACTTAGAAATTAATTAATATTTATTTAGTTTTGAAGGTTTTTAAATTTCGTTATTTTTGAAAATTTAGTTGGTTTTCTAATTTATTTAAAATCTGATTTTATTTTTGATTGAATTATTTGGAAGATATAATTTTTTAAAATTAATTTTCAGATTTTAAAGAATCTTTTTAATGAATTTCTAAATTTCATATAATTTTATTATTTAAATATTTAGTCAATTTTTAAAAATATTTTCCAGATTTTAATTCTAAATTTTTTTAGTCTCAAATATTTAAAGGGAAATAAAAAATTAATTAATTTAAATTTAATGTACGAATTTTAAAATTAATAATTTAAAAAATTAAAGTCAAAGTCACCAAAACCTAGAATATAATTTACCATATTTATATAAGGATAACTTAGTCATTTTATATATGTCTATTATTGAATTTAAAATAATGGGGTATGTTTAGAGAATTTTGGGGTTTGAGTAGTAGAACTCTTTAAGTAATGGTATGATTAAGAAAAGAAATGCATCTATTTAGGATTTGAACCTTTACACCTCATGGGTGACATTAAAGATGTTTTACCAATTAAGTCATATTATAATTCTATAAAAAAAAAAAGTTAAATGTCTATTATATTAACTTAAGACTATAATACATTATAAATTTTGTTGTGATTGTACTAATTTATGTTTTATCCAATCATATTTGAGGATATGTAATATTTTTAAAAAAATTAATTTGTTAGTAGGTTAAACAAGTAAATTATAAAAATTCTAACTAAGTGAAATTTAAAATTTTATTTTACTTATTTAATTGTCTCATTATATTTGGGAAAATCATAATTTTTGGAAATTCAAACAATGAAACAAAATATGAAATACCCATATATACTAATAGATAATTTATACTGCATATGCATCAAAATTTTATGAGTTTTGATGATGTATCGTTAATATAAAAGATAGAGTCATCCCCATGTACTTAATAGAGTTTATACTGCTAATGCATCAAATTTTGGTGAGTTTTGATGCGAAGCCATTAAATGAAAAGATTGAATTATATGGGAGATTATGTGTAATATTTGTATTAGTATGATTATGTGTCAATATATAATTAGACCATAAAATTTATATTTGTTGATGATCTTTCCTAATCAAGGTGGTTAGTGGTTGTTTTCTCTAGTTAAGATCATCAAACAAGATCAAATGATCATGGAATTTGGCTAAGTAATGTTCAAGAAATAAATTTGCAAGAACTTGGGCAATACTTTGAATTATGGAAAAAATTTCTCCCTCTTCATGCAAATGAAGGGGTATTTATAGATATACAAGGAGGTTATTTGTCACTTTTTTAGTGGTTTAACCATTGGATTCTTGCCAAGTGTTGAGACACTTGTACAACATCTAAACTACTATCACTTGGATGGGTGCCAAGTGTTTAGACACTTGGACCACATCTAAACTAGTGACTCTTGGGGTTCCCAATGCTGTACTTTGTCTTCAGAACTACTCAGTTGCTTTCCTTGGTGACTAGTTGCTCGCTTGTATATCCTTGTTGGGCGCTACGGACCTTTTGTTCGATTCGTGTTTATGCTTGGTGCATAGTTGTTCGCGTTGTTGCAAAGCTGTCCGCTTTTCGCCTCCATCTTTAGTTTAGGTTATTCATTTTTCTTGTTCTTTGCTGTGTTGGTCGCCTAAAATGTATTTGACAACACTCCTGGTCGCCAGAAGACTTGACTTCCTCCAAACTCTGATGGTCGCCCGTCTCTTTATTTCAGTTCATTAACTTCTTAATCTTTGATCATTGTTGCTCGCCTGGTCGCCTATCAACATTTCCCCCTGACTTGTTCTTTGTTAGGAAAATTGTTGACTAATGAAGGACAAGACACAATTTTGGTGTAATGGTAATTACGTGCACGACGCGAGCAATAAGTTTTTGAATCTCATTAGGCGGGAAGATTGGCGAACATCAGGTCATCAAAGCGAACAACGGGGCGTGTCACGCGTGTGTGACGGTTGGTCTCCCGAGGTTTCTCAGAAACCGTAACGTCATGGGCGGCGATGACGTCACCTCCCGCCCACGCGTATTTTCTTTTGCAAGTAGGGGCCTATGAAATTTTTCAAAAAATTCATTTTAGCCCCCGTTTTTGAACCTTATAAATACTTCTTTTTCTCCTCCCTTTTACTCTTTCGAATTCCTTCTTCACGTCCGCCATTAGAGCCTTCCTTCAAGCTTTTTCACTTTGATATTCACGAGATTCTTGGTCGATTTCACGTATTATCTTCACGTAATTATTGATCATAGTCTTTAATCTTGTTTTTGCTTTCGATTTTGCTTTTATTCCTGTTATTTTTCTTCGAAATTTTTTCCACCGTCGTGCGCCGTCGCCTCCACAAAAAATTCTTCTTTTCAGTTTTTCTTTAAAAATCTTTCATCATTATCGTTATTTCTTCATTAATAATTTTCCAAATGGCCTCCTCCTCGAGCGAAACTGCTTCAATCGAAATTTTTGAACGTAATCCTGGAAAACGTCCCATGGAAGAAGTCTCATCCCCTGTTCCTCGCCGATCTATTCGCCAAGCACTTGCTCGGAACCCAAGAACTTTGTTGGTGGACGAAGAAACGGGTTCCGAGGCATCCTCTATTGTCCGCTCCATTGAAGCCCATGCCTCGGATCATTCTGGCGAGGAAGAGATCCAGAACCTCGCTGGTCGCCCGAATGCAGAGGATGTTACTTCCTCTGACTTGGGGGAGGATTCGGAGGAGGTGGCCGCTGAAATCGAAGCTGAAAGCGATCATCCTGAGTACAGCTGTCAAATGGGCCGGGCCGGGCCCACTGGGCTTTGAGTTTTTACTGGGCCGGGCCGGCTGTTACCGGGCCACCAATTTCCAAGCCCGTCCTGGCCCATCTCGGGATGCCGGGCCACCGGGCCAAACCGGCCCAATTTTTTATTTTTTAAAATATTATTATTATACTTGATTTATATATTTACCTCATTAATTTATAATTTAGCATACAAATTATACTCATATAGTTATAACAATTATTTAGTCTGTCAACAACAATTCAATAATTAAATTAAAACTCAAATTCCTAAATAAAATTTAAGAATAATAATTCAACAAATCCTAATAGAATGGAAAGTGTTATTTTTTATTTCAACAACAATTCAATAATAAAAATTCAACAATTCAATAGGAAAGTGTTATTTTTTATTTTGATAAGATAAGGATATTATAGGAATAAAATGATGTATGTTTAGTAATGCATGTTAATTTTTAAATTTTATTGGGATTTGTTTAATAAGTGGGGCGAGTTTAGAGAATTTTGGGGTTTGAGTAGTGATACTCTTAAATAAAATCTTATCGCTCAATTCATATTTATCTTAATTGTACAAGTGTGTTATGTGTACCACCAATTTGTGGTTGTTCATAAGAATTCGTTCATTTCTCTAGATGAAAATTCAACCAATAAATTATAATGTATTTTATTTTAAAAAATGGGGTATGATCATAAATAATATGGCACATATATATATATATATATATGGATGAGGAAATTAAGACCATAGTGAGTATAAGGATGGATGTGACATGTGACAACTATTACCAACCTTGGTCAAATCACTAATCTCGCCTACTGCTCCTTTTTTTTCTTATCTCTAGGTTTTCAATTTTATTCAAAAAAAATAAAAATAAAAACCCAAACCGGGCCGGCCCAGAAAACCGGGCTAAGCCCGGCCCAAGCCCGGAAGCCCGCCGGGCCTACTGGGCCGGGCCAAAAAAGCCCGGTTTTTTTGGGCCTATATTTTTAGGGCCCAGTCCGCCCTTAAAACCGGGTTTTTTTGGGCCAGCCCATCGGGCCGGGCTCGTTTTGACAGCTCTAATCCTGAGGTTGAGCGACCACGATTGGCTGTGACTTGGGAGTTTCTTGAGGAGATAGGTTTTCCTACCTCTAAAGTGACTCCTGAGTCCCAAATTCCTGAAGGTGCTGTTCGCCAAAACGAGTGGAAAGAGTATGCTGAGCGCTACTAAAAAACCTTCCATGTTCGCTCCCGCGTGATTATGTCCGCCGAGGTGAACACTTACACGGCGAGCAGGATATCTAGCTTGGTCATCGAGGACGATCTGGATAACATTAGGTCTCAATACAAGATCCACTATGATATATTCTTGTACGCCCCCAAGGAAGGAGAGACTGCTGATCGCCCCCCACCAGGTTGCACAACGATCAACCTGGACACACTCAACACGGGGTTCCCGTTGCCGCTCCATCCCCTTATTGGTCGCTTCTTGGCGGATATTAATTTGGCTATCACCCAAATTACTCCCAATGGGTGGAGTAATTTGCTCGCTCTGATGACACTTTTCGGCCTCGAAGGATACAAGAACAAACTTAGTACGGCCGAAATTCATTATGCCCTGGTTATTTCAGCCTGCAACGAGGAAGGTGTAGGCTGGTATTATGTTAAGGCGAGGACGGGAGTGAAGCTCATCAAAGGAGTCCCCAATAAAGTCAGGAGTTGGCATAACCAATTCTTTTTCATCGGGGGTGACTGGCGAGCATCGGCAGATTTCTCTGGCGGCCAAGCGCGCATTAATTCTCCAGAATGCTTTGGCATAATCAAACGTATGCCTTCTTATTTCCTTCGTGGGACCGCGTTGGGGACTAATTTTAATTTTTTCTTTCTTTTTGTTTTGCAGGTCCAAAAGTTTTGAAGTGGGGCAATCCAGGCCTCAGTGAGGAGTTTCTGTATACGTTGGCAGTAATAGTACTCCGGAACCCTACTGATCAGGATATTCTCCACCTTTCAAAAGCCCAATGTCGGAGGGTTGCCCAACTTTTTACGAGTCCTCATCACTTAGAGGCTCAGGCAGAGATCCCCGAAAGTAATTATTATTATTAACTTTACTCTTTTGCTCGCCTGACCGCTTGTAACTAATAATCCCTTTTGTTTGATTTTTCTTTCAAATAGATCAACGGGTGACTGTTGCCGTACCAACAATTTCAAGATCTTATCATCTGCTCGCCGCAAGGGTAAAATAAATGGCTGTCGAGGTGCCGACCAGGAAAAGACAAGATCCACCTTTGTCCCTCATGCGTCTCCGGGATGGAGAAGGTACGGCCGCTCCTGCTCGCCCGCGAGCATCTGGTGGTCGCTCTAAAGGAGCCCCCAAAACCTCTACTTCCTCCCAGGTCGAGGAGAAAGAGAAAACAAAGAAGAAGGCTCAGCGGGATGATACCCGCGGTGATGGGGAAGGAGCTGATCGAGCATCGAAGCGCTCGAAGACCACTACGAAAGCGAGTAATCGTGCTCCTCGCTCTCCCGCTTCCAAACATGCCTCACTTGAGGTTGTGAGTGAGCAGCAAACCGTTGCTGCTATTTTGAACAAGAAATTGCGATCATCTGGTGATCGCTCGTACCTTGGGTATGACCCTGTGAAATTGAGGGAGTAAGTCTTCTAACCATAACTCTGATGATCGCCTCCTCGTTGTGTACTTTCACTTAAGATTTTTCTTCTTTTCTAGGTATAAGCCTGAGAAGCACCCTAGGCGGGCAGAAGTGCTCCATCAGCTTAGCTGTGTGAAGACTTGATTAGGCGTGAAATTGTTATGTTTTGGTGCCCGATTTACTCATGTTTTGAGTGTTTTTGATGAGTGCTTAGAGTCAAATGAGTATCATTTTTATAAAATTATTAATTTGTCTCTTTGGTTTTCATAGATGGATAGAGGGCGAAAAGAGGAGTTCGTAGGACTTTGAATCGACTCAAACGGATGCCCGGATGAGAAGATATTGAAGAAATACGATTGGTATTAGTGCGGACGAGGAAAAGTATCATTTGGAAGGATTAGAGATCACTCGAGCGAATTGCTCGAGCGCCCAAAAACATACAGAGAAGATTCAGCGCTCGAGCAGCTCGAGCGCGACCGCTCGAGCGAATGCATCATTCGAGCTACACAGCTCGAGCGGGACCGCTCGAGCGTTTTGCTCGAGCGCCCATATACTTTTGCCTCCGGATTCGTATTTTCGGCCCATTAACTCCCGTTTCGACCCGGTGCCTATATATACCTCTTCCAAATACGTTTTGAAAAAGGCCCGACTTTTAGAAATAATTTTAGACTTAGTTTTTGGAGAGGAAGAAGAAGAGCAAGCTTTATTTTACGTTTTGTTGAGGTTTTGCATTCGAATTCTTAGTTTCTTTTTATTAGTTCGTTACTTTAAACGCTTTTAATTTCGTTTTAGTTAATTCAATTTCAGTTCTTCGTAGTTATTTTCTTTTTAAACCCTAGTTTATGTTTATTATTTTCTTCATTCAATTCATCATGTTTTTATTCGTTGTTTCTTTTATTGCTTTTATTTTTGTTAAAACCATGTCCGGCTAAAACCCTTGCATGCTTGGGTTAGGATGAACTCGTAGAAGTAGGATGTGGGTACGTAATTAGGGTAATTCGTGACGTTAGTTTTAATTCTCTTAATTAATGAATTCATATAATTAATCTTAACTTTACCTTTGAATTTCGTACGAAAGTGTTAGAGAGAGGACGACCGCATCACTCAATAACAATTAGTAGTCTTAACGAGAGGATTTAGGAAAGGTTAATTCATCTACCGGTTTAGCGAAGGAGGACGACCGCATCACCTTAGTTAAATTAGGGTCTCATTAATTGAGCACAATTCATTAACTTGTTAGTGGATTAGTGAAGTCGATTGCTAGGATAAAGTATTAGGGTGAGAAATCTTGAGCTTTCATTCTACGATCTTTTACTTAGGTTAATTCTTGTTTGTCACGATTACTTTGATTATGTACCTGCTCCGTTAGTATACGTAGGGATTCCTATCCTAAGCATCACCATCTCATATCTGAAAAACACCTTAGAAACCTAGTTTAATTTTCCTTTTGTCTTAGTAGCGTAATTTAGTTTAGTTTATCTTAATCTTTCAAAAACCCCAAAAACATCACACTCATATTAACTACGACGCGTAGATCTTCAGGGATCTATTCGCATACATACCATCCCTTGGGTTCGATAATACTTGGTCCCTATACTTGCCCATACTACAGTGAACCCGTTCTCTTGCGGGGTAGCTACTAGTAGAAGCTAGTGTAGTTGCTTCAAGTCAATGGCGCCGTTGTCGGGGATGGCGTTGAATGTTTGAATAGGACTTGTAGATAGCTTAGTAGTTAGTAGTGGGTGATTTAATTTCTGTTTTTATTTTTATTTTTTTATTCAATCGGCAGTTGCGTTTTGACCTTTCTGCTAGTGTGTCAGGTTTATGAAAACACGCTCACAAGGGAATACGAGCGAAGAAAGATTACCTGCAGACCCTGAGACAATAGCCAGAACGAACCGAGCCTTCTTGAGAAGGATGAACGCTGCCGACTTAGGGAAGGAACCAACGGACATCAATAATGAGTTGGACGATGCTGCCAATGATTTCAATCAAGCAGTAGACCGAGTTGAAGGCACTGGGGTTAGTGGTAGCCAGAATCAAATTCCATTAGGGGATAGCCAGAGCCTAAACCCGGGTACACAAAACGTAGGGAATCCAACTCAGAACCTTGTCCATAATCCTCCTAACAACCCCGCTTACCCACAAAACCCAAATAACCCTTTTAACAACCCAGTATACCAACATTACCCATACCCACCTTATCCTTACCCACCATATCCATATCATCCACCACCAGTCTATAACCAACCACCTGTTTACCAACCACCACCCCAACAAGTACCCGTACCAGCTGCTAATCCTCAACACGTTCCTCAGGACGTAGATCATAATATGGCGATTAGAGGGAGGTTTGCAGCGCAGCCACAACGGTACTATGATGGAGTGGCTTTGCCTCCTGTTGAGGCGAACAACTTCTCGATATCACCGGGAATTTTAAAGCTGCTGACCGAGAATCAGTTCAAAGGGGTGATCGGGAAGGAGAATCCTCATACACACTTGAGGAGTTTCCTCATGATAGCATCTACTTTCAATTATAATGGCATGTCTGAAGATGCCAAGAGGCTTAGGCTGTTCCCATTCTCACTGACGGGAATAGCCAAGGAGTGGTACGATAATACGCTCCCGCGGGGAGGTATTACCACTTGGGCCGAGCTCGAGCGTCTGTTCCTCGAGCGATTCTACCCTCCATCTAGGACGATCAAGGCTAGAATTGAGATCTCGTCCTTTCGCCAGAAGTCTGGAGAGGATTTACGCCAAGCGTGGGAGAGATACTCAAACATGCTGATCGAGTGCCCGCAGCACGGGTACAATGAGGGAGACATTATGGCATTCTTCTATAGTGGTGCCAGCAAGGATGGTCAAGCCCATTTAGACGCCTGTGCGGGTGGAGCATTCCTGAACCAAGGCATAGAGAGGTGTAGGGAGATCGTGGACAACATTGTCACGAATGCCGGTGCTTGGGGTGTGGATGCAGATTTGCAAAGAGTGCATCAGGTGGAAGAGGGAGAAGGAACGAGAAGGCTGCTGATGGCCATGATGGAGAAGATCAACAACCTCGAGTTGGGGAAGAATTTAGGTGGAGAGCATGCAGTAGAGAATGAGAGAGTAGACCAGCCCAGTGGACAGCAAGAGATAGCCAATTACATGGGAGGTCCATATTACAATCATCATGGCTACCAAGGTGGAAATCAGTATGGAAGGCCTTCTTATGGCCAACCATTTGTGCCTCCAGGCCCTCAGCCACTTCAAAATCAATGGAGGAACACACAAGGAGTTCAAGGAAGCCAGCAGCCTCCTCAAAACACATGGAGGAAGAATGATAATTTTTCTTATGCTAACCCAAAAGCTGGTGTTACTGTTCCTGCAGGTGTTGATCCGGGGTCTAAACCTCCTGGTGGAGAAGGCGGTGCATCAACCGAGGAGATGTTGAGAGCGATCCTTCAGAAGGTGGAGGAAGGGAGCAAGCGGTTGTCATCCTTGGAGTACGATGTGAAGGAGTTGCACAAGAAGGGTGATCAACGTGATCAAGAGCTCCAGAAGATGAACGTTGAGTGGACTAGAACTCAACAAGAGAACAATCGAAGGTTCACCTCTTTAGAGCTCCAGATGAGCCAGATTGCAAAATCAGTGAATAGAATGCCGGAGGGGAACCCGAAAGAGCAGTGCAAGGCGATCCAGCTAAGAAGTGGAACCAACTACGAAGGTCCTCAGATGCCTGCTGATTCTGAGACGCCCCAAGAAGAGATTGAGCCTAAAGGAGATGAAGTTGAGAAGGGGATTGAAAGTAAAGGGATTGAGAAGCATGAAGATATGGATGAGTCCCAGAAGGGGAAGGAAAGTGAGGAGATGGAGAGAGTTCCTAAGTGGAAAAAGGCAAAGGAAGCAAGGGAGAAAGTGACAGAAACAGAAAGAGATGAATGGGGGGTACCCAAATCGGTGATACCTGTCCCATATCCACAGCGCTTCATGAAAAAGAAGCTTGATGAAAAATTTGCAAAATTTCTTGATGTTTTTAAACAACTTCACATTAACATTCCTTTTTATGATGCTTTGGAACAGATGCCGCATTATGCGAAGTTTCTGAAGGACTTGATCGCGAAAAGACGGCGAGTGGATGAGCCGAAGTTGGTGCAGCTGAACCACGAGGTGAGTGCACTAGTGCACAAGGCGCTCCCACCAAAGCTGAAGGATCCCGGGAGCTTCACCATCCTATGTGACATAGGGAACGGGATCAAGAAAGGAGCGTTGTGCGACCTTGGGGCGAGCATTAATTTGATGCCACTGTCGCTTTTCAAGAAGTTGGAAGGTGTTGAACTTCAACCCACAATGATGACGCTTCAACTTGCCGATCGGTCTATTACTCGACCTCAAGGTGTGGTTGAAGACGTCCTAGTGAGAGTTGGAGATCACATCTTTCCAGCCGACTTTGTAGTGTTAGAAATGGAGGAAGATGAGCACGTGCCCCTGATTTTGGGAAGACCGTTCTTAGCTACGGCGGGGATGGTGCTAGACGTGGCGAATGGAAAGATCACGTTGAAGGTTGATGATCAAGAAGTGAAGATCTCCCTATATGAAGCCATGAAGCACCCGAAGGAGGATGAGAGCTTGTATTGCATGGATGCAATTGATCCTCGTGTTGAAGACACGCCTTCTATCCCTAATCTTTCTCATATTGATGATTTTGTTAATCCTTCACTCAATAATTTAACCCATGAGCGTTATGATCTTGATTATTTTGATAGGGATGAAGTGAAGAAGTTGAAGGATGAAGAGGTGAAGAAAGTGGACGTGGTCCAATTAGACGGGAAAGGAGGAGTTAAGAAGAAAAAGTCCAAACTCAAGAAATTGTTTAGTAAGACTCCTCCAGATAGAGGCAAGAAGGAGTTGAGACCCATAACACTTGGGGATGAGAAGAGAGCAAAAGGGCTCATGATGGTGGGGCATCAAGGAAAGGAGTTCAAACACCACTCTTATGAGAGTAAGGGAGGTAAATTTGAGTATGATGTCCCATAAGCTCCTTTGAGCTTGGTCCGGCATGAGGACCTTAAAAATAGCGCTGAATGGGAGGCAACCCATTTTTATTTGCTTTCATTTATTTTTAGTGTCTTTTTATATTATTAGGGTGTTTAGAGTCGTATGTCTAACCTCGTACTCGAGAGCTTTATTTTGTAGGCTTGTCTCTAAAGGAGTAAAGGAACCAAAGAAGTGGAGATTGAAGGAACCAACTTGAGACAAGGGAATGTGCAAAGCTACTGAGAGAAATTGAATTATCTGGTGGAGGTAACCCACAACCCCAAACTTAGACCTCTAGCAAGGTCGAAGTTTGGGGGGGTGGAGTTTTTTATTTGTTCTATGATTACATTGCACCGGAGCACCCCTTATCTTTGAGTTGAGTTAGTTATTTGGTGCCTTGAGATGCTCCTTGGGCTATTATTAATTTGTTTTGTTACTCAATATTTTATGCCTATCAATCACCTTATGCTTGTTGATTGCTATCTTTGAGTATGATTTGATGAGTAGGGTGGATTGTGAGGCTGAGTTAGGAGTTTTCTTGTGTGAGTGTTTGAGTTAGAGTTGATTTGAGAAAGAACTTGTATGCTTGTAAATTTTTCTTTTGAGTGCTTGTGTGATGAGAGTGAGAATTCACTAGGACTAGCATGGATGTGAAAGCCGTGAGAGTTGTGCCTTACGAGATTTAAATGCATGATTTAATCTCTTCGTTTGTGAGAGGATCGTCACCTTAGAGGATGCTAGAACTTGCATGTGCTCTTGCTTCTTGATTGTGTCTAGTTTGATATGCCGAATAGGATCTTAGGCCATCTTTGATTTAATTGAGTCACTTAGCCAAAATTTTCCTTACCAATGACATTGATCCCTTGTTAGCCCCTTTGAGCCTAAAGCCTATTTTATTTGCTAACACATATGAACACTATTCCGATTCCTAAGCCTTTTTGTCCCAATTTGAGTGGAGAATAGGAAAGTGTGAATGTGAAGGGAGTGAATTGAGTTGAAAAAGGAAAAGGTTGTTTGTTGAGTGAATATGAGAAGAAGGGTGTGAATGAGATTTGAGTTGTGGGAAAGAAAACAAAAAAATTGAGAATGAGCAAAAGAAAAAAAAATGAGCTCATGTGTTTGTGCGAAAAAAAAAAAGAGAAAGAAAAAAAAAGTGATTGAAAAAAAGTGAAAGAGTGCGAAAGAAAAAAAAATTGAAGTGTTGAGAGTAGTGGAATTAAAGTGTATTGATTGCAAATGTTGAAGTGATTCTGCTCCTAATCTCAAAGTGCCAAAGTTGATTTTTCTATTCTCCATTCACTTAAGTCACTTACCCCATATTGTTATCCCACCTGTCCAAAGAGCCTACATTACAACCTTGAGAAAAGTCCTTTTTGATTCGGCATTGATTTCTAGAGTATGGTCGAAGTTGAGAGTGCTTACAAGCCTATGGCCGCCAATATGTGTGATTGATTGATTGAGTGAGTCCCTTAAATACTGTTATACACTTGTGAGGGAGTGAAACACACCGTTGAGTGCACATCCATGCTTGATCTTGGTGTTTCTTGTTGTTGTTGCATGAGTATGATGAAAGAAAGTGAGTGAGTATACGGGTGATTGATCTTTGAAGCTCGAGTTCAATTACTTGCATGATTTGATTCGTGACTCATTCCTAACAATTTCACTTGACTTATTATGTCGTTGCTTGAGGACAAGCAACATGGTAAGTTTGGGGGGGTTGATTAGGCGTGAAATTGTTATGTTTTGGTGCCCGATTTACTCATGTTTTGAGTGTTTTTGATGAGTGCTTAGAGTCAAATGAGTATCATTTTTATAAAATTATTAATTTGTCTCTTTGGTTTTCATAGATGGATAGAGGGCGAAAAGAGGAGTTCGTAGGACTTTGAATCGACTCAAACGGATGCCCGGATGAGAAGATATTGAAGAAATACGATTGGTATTAGTGCGGACGAGGAAAAGTATCATTTGGAAGGATTAGAGATCACTCGAGCGAATTGCTCGAGCGCCCAAAAACATACAGAGAAGATTCAGCGCTCGAGCAGCTCGAGCGCGACCGCTCGAGCGAATGCATCATTCGAGCTACACAGCTCGAGCGGGACCGCTCGAGCGTTTTGCTCGAGCGCCCATATACTTTTGCCTCCGGATTCGTATTTTCGGCCCATTAACTCCCGTTTCGACCCGGTGCCTATATATACCTCTTCCAAATACGTTTTGAAAAAGGCCCGACTTTTAGAAATAATTTTAGACTTAGTTTTTGGAGAGGAAGAAGAAGAGCAAGCTTTATTTTACGTTTTGTTGAGGTTTTGCATTCGAATTCTTAGTTTCTTTTTATTAGTTCGTTACTTTAAACGCTTTTAATTTCGTTTTAGTTAATTCAATTTCAGTTCTTCGTAGTTATTTTCTTTTTAAACCCTAGTTTATGTTTATTATTTTCTTCATTCAATTCATCATGTTTTTATTCGTTGTTTCTTTTATTGCTTTTATTTTTGTTAAAACCATGTCCGGCTAAAACCCTTGCATGCTTGGGTTAGGATGAACTCGTAGAAGTAGGATGTGGGTACGTAATTAGGGTAATTCGTGACGTTAGTTTTAATTCTCTTAATTAATGAATTCATATAATTAATCTTAACTTTACCTTTGAATTTCGTACGAAAGTGTTAGAGAGAGGACGACCGCATCACTCAATAACAATTAGTAGTCTTAACGAGAGGATTTAGGAAAGGTTAATTCATCTACCGGTTTAGCGAAGGAGGACGACCGCATCACCTTAGTTAAATTAGGGTCTCATTAATTGAGCACAATTCATTAACTTGTTAGTGGATTAGTGAAGTCGATTGCTAGGATAAAGTATTAGGGTGAGAAATCTTGAGCTTTCATTCTACGATCTTTTACTTAGGTTAATTCTTGTTTGTCACGATTACTTTGATTATGTACCTGCTCCGTTAGTATACGTAGGGATTCCTATCCTAAGCATCACCATCTCATATCTGAAAAACACCTTAGAAACCTAGTTTAATTTTCCTTTTGTCTTAGTAGCGTAATTTAGTTTAGTTTATCTTAATCTTTCAAAAACCCCAAAAACATCACACTCATATTAACTACGACGCGTAGATCTTCAGGGATCTATTCGCATACATACCATCCCTTGGGTTCGATAATACTTGGTCCCTATACTTGCCCATACTACAGTGAACCCGTTCTCTTGCGGGGTAGCTACTAGTAGAAGCTAGTGTAGTCGCTTCAAGTCAAGACTCCGCCTCCTTATCTGGATATCCTGGACTCCCATATCCGGCGAGCAACAGAGATGGTTCCCCGTTCTTGGACCAAGACATGTGAAGAAATCGTCCAAGGGCAGACCACAAGCGACAATACCCGCCTGATCGCCTACAACGCCAGTCATCAAGTTGTGATGGCTTAAAGGCTTCTTGACCAGATTGTGCTCTTGGAGAGGACAAATTGCAGTCTTGGTCGCAAGATTGAAGGCCTCGAGGCGGAGAAGGCTGCCGTTTTGAAGAAAAATAACGATGAGCTCGCCCAAGAAAAGACCGATCATGCCAAAGCGGTGGCCAATTTGGAGCAAATGTACAACGCCTCCGTGGCCAGCGAGCAATTCGCCCTGAACTAGTCAGAGAAGCTGTCTCTCGAATTGGGGGTCGCCGACGAGCGAGCAAAAGCGCTAGAGGGCGAGAAGATGGCTATGGTCGCCCAAATCGAATAGCTCCAGGCTGAAGTCGCCCGTCTTCAACAAGAGAAAGCTGGCCTGATCGCTTATGATGTTTATGCTCAAGACGTGGCCGACAATATCAACTTGGGGTACGTATGTGCTTACGCCGAGAGTCTGAGGTCAGTGAAGTTCGCCTTGGACCATAAATTGGATGTCTTTGTCACTGCCAAAAAGGACTTTATTGACTATGTCAAAGACAACCCCATTGGTGCCGTGTTCTCGGTTCCAGTGGCTGATCTCGAGAAGATGGGTGTTCCTTTGGATATCTTTGGGGAGGACGTTCGGATTATTCCTCCCCAGTTCTCGGGCGAGCAGCCGAGCAAAGAGGCAGAAATCTTTGATGGCCTCCATTCTCTCCCCCTGACTCCTATTGATGGGGCGGGCACCTCGGCTGCAGCGGCCACGATTGCTCCCACTTCTGAGGTGGCACCCATTGCTCCGGCGACCACAGATGCACCTCCAGCCCCCCAAGTTTGAAGATTTTATGTTGTTGTTCTTTCTTTGAACTTATGTTAGGATCATCCTGTATTTTTGCTCCTTTTTGTTGTAATACCTTGATCTTTTAATGAATGAAGAATTTGAGAGTATTCACTATCTTTTTGCTTTGTTTATATTTTTATTTCTCGCCTGCTCGTTTTTTGCACTGTTGTTCGCCTCGAATCTTTGTGCAAATTTTGCAAACTTAGTATTTTTCCTTTTTAGGATAAGCATCTTTGTGCTTTGTGATCGCGTGACCGGCTTAGATGGGCTCTTTTTGTCTTTTAAAAGACTCAGCCTTAGATAATTCAGGCCTCATGGTCCCTTTACGGACTTGGCTTTGCATTTCTTTGTTTCCAGCGCTGTTGCTCGCCCCCTCTGCCCGGTTATTTTGAGCGAGCAACTTTGCTTTATATAGCGAACAACTTAACAAATTAATCCTTGTAACAAAAGTTCTACATACACTCATAAAATTTTGGAAGTTTCAACGTACTTACAACTTTATACAAATAAACTAACTTTTACATTTACTATACAATATTTGTCTATTGATAGTACTTTTTTAATAGAGCTGCATTCCAGGAGTATTGGGCCGAATTGCCTTTCATGTCTTCTAAGTCATAAGTGTCGTTATCCCATTTCTGAGTTATCCTGTATTGGCCCTCCCAAGTCGGTCCGAACACTCCTGGTGGTGCCCCAAAACTTTTTTAAGCACGAGATCTCCAATTTTGAACTCTCTAACTTTTACTTGCGAGTTGTAATACTTTGCAATCCTCCTCTTGTATATTGCGTTTTTTACCTCTGCCGAGATTCTTTTTTCTTCAACTAAGTCCATTTCTGCAACTAGAGTTTTGTCGTTTGCCTGCTCGTCGAACATTGTTGTTCGTTCTGTCGGAACCTTCAACTCTACGGGTATTACTGCTTCAATGCCGAATGCCATGGTGAACGGAGTTTCGCCGGTACTTGTTCTGTGAGATACTCGATATGACCATAACACTTCTGGTAGCTCCTCCGACCATTTTCCTCTCTTATCCACTAATCGGATTTTCAGTATGTGTTTGATTATTTTATTAACTGCTTCGACCTGGCCGTTAGATTGAGGATGGTATGGAGTTGAAAAATGCTTTTTTATTCCCCATTTTTCACAAAAGCTTCTTATTTTCTTGCCTTCGAACTGTCGTCCGTTGTCACTCAAAATCGCCTGTGGGACTCCAAACCGACATATGATGTTTTTCCATATTAAACTGATCATTTTTTCCTATGTAATTGTCACGAGTGCTTCTGCTTCGGCCCACTTTGTGTAGTAATCTACGGCCACCATTGCAAACTTTACATTTCCTTTTCCTATCGGGAAAAGTCCTATAATGTCGATTCCCCATTTCGCGAATGGCCATGGACTATTGACTGCTATCATCTCGGTTGGTGGCTTGTGGATACTGGGGCGAATATTTGGCATTTGTGACAAGTTTTCGCAACTTTGATAGCGTCTTGCAGTAATGTAGGCCAATAATACCCTTGTCTTACTGTTTTGTAAGCTAACACACGCCCCCAGCGTGATTTCCACAAATGCCTTGATGAATTTCTTGTAAAACCTCTTGGCCTTGTTTTCTTGTCAAGCATTTCAGTAGCAGGAGTGAGAAACCTCTTTTATAAAGTTGGCCATCTATGATCGTAAACCTTGCTGCCCGCTTGCTCATCTTGGCAGCTTCCAGGGGGTTCTCTGGGACTTCTCCATCACTGAGATATTTAACGATGGGTATTCTCCAGTTATTTTCCTAAGATTCTTCATTCACTTGATTAATTTCGTAATCATATGTTGATGGTTGACACATTTTTGTGATGGTGACTTCTGACAATTCTGTCGGGCCTGTACTGGTAGCCAGGCGGGCAAGTGCATCTGCTTGAACATTATTTTCTCTTGGTATTTGTTCGATGAAAATCTGCTCGAACATGGATGCTAGATGTGCTACGATCCTTTGATAGAACACCATGTTTTCATCCTTTGCTTCGTATTCTCCCCGGACTTGGTTGACTATCAGTTGTGAATCCCCGTATATTTGTAGTCTTCTGACTCCGACTGCCAGTGCTAGACGGAGTCCGGCTATCAACGCTTCATACTCGTCTTCATTGTTTGTCGCCATGAAATCGAATCGGATAGCTGAAGTGAAAACCTGTCTGTCAGGACTTATCAGAACTATTCCTGCCCCCGACGCTGTGTTTGTAGATGATCCGTCAACGTACATGTGCCAGGGATGATTATGTCCTCTCATCGGATCTTGGGGGAAAGTCAGCTCGACTATGAAGTCGGCTAATGCTTGCCCCTTGATCGCTGTTCGAGGAGCATATGAAATTCCGAACTGGCTGACTTCCAAGGACCACTTTAGGAGGCGACCGGCTGTGTCAGGTCTGTGCAATATCTGTCTTAGCAGAAATGTTGTGAGGACTTCCACCTGGTGATCGAAGAAATACGGGCGGAGCTTTCTAACGCTCATCACTAGTGCGTATGCCAGCTTTTCTGTTGGCGAGTACCTGAGCTCTGCTTCATGTAAGGCTTGACTTACGTAGTAGATGGGCAGGTGGAACTTCCCCTCTGCTCAAACGAGTACTGAGCTGATTGCGACTTCCGAGGTTGCCAGGTACAAGTATAATTTCTCCCCTGGGATTGGCTTGGCAAGAATATTTGTATCGCTGAGATATTCTTTCAGCTGTTCGAACGCTCGCTGACAGTCATCTGTCCATTAAAACTTTCCCTTCTTGATTTCATCGAAGAATGGTCTGCACTTGTCTCCAGATCTTGAGACGAACCTATTCAATGCTGCCAGACACCCTGTCAGCCGTTGCACTTCTTTTATTGATCTGGGCGGCTGCATTTCTATGATTGCTTTCACCTTCACTGGATTTGCCTCAATTCCTCGTTGGCTGACTAGATGTTCCAAGAACTTCCCGGAGTGGACTCCGAAACTGCTTTTCTTGGGATTTAATTTCATGTTGTAGGTTCGGAGTATCTCGAACGTCTGGGCCAGGTGTTGCAAATGGTCTTCCTTTTTTAGCTTTTAACTACAATATCCTCCACATACACCTCCATCGTCTTTCCGATGTGGTCATCAAACATCTTGTTGACCAACCTCTGGTACGTGGCACCGACGTTAATTAGCCCAAATGACATTGACTTGAATCGAATATACCAGCTTTTACTAGTAGCTCCCCCGCAAGAGTGCGGGTTCACTGTAGTATGGGCAAGTATAGGGACCAAGTATTATCGAACCCAAGGGAAAGTGTGTATGCGAATAGATCCCTGAAGATCTACGCGTCGTAGTTAATATGAGTGAAATGTTTTTGGATTTTTGGAAAGATTAAATTAAAAGACTAAAATAAACTAAGTAAACTTAAATACTGAAGAAATCAAATTAACTAAGGGTTGTGTTCTAATGAGAGATGGTGATGCTCAGGATATGAATCACTACGTATACTAACAGAGCAGGTACATAATCAGAATAACTGTGACACACAAGAAATAACCTAAGTATAAGAATGCAAGGTGAAAGCTCAAGATTCTAAACCCTAATACTTTACCCTAACACTCGACCTCACTAATCTACTAACAATTTAATAGATTGTGCTTAATTAATGAGACCCTAATTTAACTAAGGTGGTGCGTTCGTCCTCCTTCGCTAAACTGGTAGATGAATTAACCCTTCCTAAACCTTCTCGTTTAGTCTACTCGGTGTTAAAGAGTGATACGGTCGTCCTCTCTCTAACACCTTTCGAACGAAATTCAAAAGCGAAGTCTAGATTAATTTTAAGAATTCATTAACTAAGAGAATTAAAACCCAACGTCACAAGTTACCCTTATTATGTACCCACATCCTACTTCTACGAGTTCATCCTACCCCAAGCATGCAAGGGTTTTAGCCGGACATGGCTTTGACAAATATAAAAGCAATAGAAGAAACAACGAACATAAACATAATGAATGGAACGAAGAAAATAAGAAACATGAACTAGGGTTTTAAAAGAAAATAATTCTAAAAACTTAAATTTAATTAACTAAAACGAAGTTCAAAGCGTTTAAAGTAATCAAGCTAATGAAAAGAACTAAGAAACGAAAAGAAACTAAGAATTCGTACGAAAAACCTCAACAAAACATAATAAAGCTTGCTCGTTCTTCTCCTCTTCCTCTATCTAAAAACTAAGTCTAAAAGTGATTTATAAAGTTTGTGTCTCCTTCAAAACGTGTTTGGAAGAGATATATATAGGCACCGGGTCGAAACGGGATCTCATGGGCTGAAAAACGAAATTTGGCATATAAGTCTCGGAGGCGCTCGAGCTGTCCCGGTCGAGCGAGGCGCTCGAGCCGTGTTGGTCGAATGAAGCGTTCGAGCCGTGTTGCTCGAATGGTTCAAGAGGTCGAATGATGCGCTCGAGCTGTGCCCCTCGAGCGGCAAAAATGTTCTGTAAGTCCGGAGCGCTCGACCCTTTTTGCTCGAGCGAGGTGCTCGAGTGATGGTGCTCGAATGGCCTTTCTTCCTTGCAACTAACACTTTTCTTCTCACGTACTAATACCAATCGTATTTCTTCGATATCTTCTCATCCGGGCATCCGTTTGAGTCGATTCAAAGTCCTACGAACTCCGTTTTCCGTCCTCAATTCACCTATGAGTATCAAAGAGACAAATTCATCAATGTATAGAATTAGTACTCATTTGGCTCTAAAAACTCAATAAAATCGACCAAAACTAGGGCTTTTCTAGCTACGAATTATGACAATTTCACGCCTAATCAACCCCCCCAAACTTACCATATTGCTTGTCCTCAAGCAATGAAATAATAAGTCAAGTGAAATTGTTAGGGATGAGTCAAAGAATTAATCATGCAAGCTAATGAACTCGAGCTTCAAAAATCAATCACCCGTATACTCACTCACTTTCCCTTATCATACTCATGCAACAATAACAAGAAACACTAAGATCAAGCATGGATGTGCACTCAACGATGTGTTTCACTCCCTCACAAGTGTATATTAATAATCAAGGGACTCACTCAAACAATCAATCACACAAATTGGCAGCCATAGGCTTGTAAGTGCTCTTAACTCCGACCGTACTATAGAAATCAATGCCGAATCAAAAAGGACTTTTCTCAAGGTTGTAATGTAGGCTCTTTGGACAGGTGGGATAACAATTTATGGTAAAGTGACTAAAGTGAATGGAGAATAGAAAATCAAACTTTGGCACTTCGAGATTAGGAACAAACTTCTTCAAAATATTCAATAAACACACTTTCAATTCCAACACTCTCAACACTTCAAATTTTTTTTCTTTCTCTTTTTTTTCAATCACTTCACTTTTTTTTTCGCACAAACACATGAGCTCTTTTTTTTTTTTCATTCTCAACCTTTTTTGTTCTTTCCCACAACTCATAACTTCATCACTCCTTCTTCTCATATTCACTCAACAAACAACCTTTTCCCTTTTCAACTCAATTCACTCCCTTCACATTCACACTTTCCTATTCTCCACTCAAATTGGGACAAAAAGGCTTAGGAACTGGAATAGTGTTCATATGTGCTAGCAAATAAAAGAGGCTTTAGGCTCAAAGGGGCTAGCAAGGGATACATGTCATTGGTAAGGAAAATTTTGGCTAAGTGACTCACTCAAATCAAAGATGGCCTAAGATCACATTCGGCATATCAAACTAGACACAATCAAGAAGCAAGAGCACATGCAAGTTCTAGCATCCTCTAAGGTGACGATTCACTCACAAACGAAGAGATCAATTCATGCATCAAAATCTCATAAGGCTCAACTCTCACGGCTTTCACATCCATGCTAGTCTAGTGCATTCTCACAATCATCACACAAGCACTCAAAAGGAAAATTTGTAAGCATACGGGTTCTCTCTCAAATCAACTCTAACTCAAACACTCACACAAAAGAATTTTCAACTCACTCTCACAACTCAACTCTACTCATCAAGTCATACTCAAAGATAGCAATCAACAAGCATAAGAGAATTGATAGGCATGAAATATTGAGTAACAAAACAAATCAAAATCAGCCCAAGGAGTATCTCAACAAACCAATAATCAATCAAACTCAACTCAAAGATAAGGGCGTGCATGCATGTGCAATGTAACAAGAAACATAAAAAAAAAAACTCCACCCCCCAAACTTCGACCTTGCTAGAGGTCTAAGTTTGGGGTTGTGGGTTACCTCAACCAAATAATTCAAATTCTCTCAATAGCTTTGCACACTCCCTTGTCTCAAGTTGGTTCCTTCAATCTGAATAACTCCATGATACCTTTACTCCTTTAGAGACAAGCCTACAAGCAACTCACTCAAATACGAGGTTAAACATACGACTCAAAATAACTCCCTAATAACTAAAAAAAAATAATGGGTTGCCTCCCATTCAGCGCTATTTTTAAGGTCCTCATGCCGGACCAAGCTCAAAGGAGCTTATGGGACATCATACTCAAATTTACCCCTCACTCTCATAAGAGTGGTGTTTGAATTTCTTTCCTTGTTGTCCCTCCATCATGAGTTCCTTTGCTTCCTTCCCCACCTCAAGTGGTATAGGTCTCAACTCCTTCTTTCCTTTATTTGGAGGAGTCTTACTAAACAATTTCTTGAGTTTGAATTTTTCTTAACTCCTCCTTTCCCTTCTAACTGGACCACATCTACTTTCTTCACCTCTTCATCCTTCAACTTCTTCACTTTATCCCTATCAAAATAAGTCAGATCATAATGCTCTTGGGTTAAATTATCAAGTGAAGGATTATAAAATTCATGAATATGAGATGGATTAGGGATAAGAGGCGTGTCTTCAACACGAGGATCAATTGCATCCATGCAATACAAGCTCTCATCCTCCTTCGGGTGCTTCATGGCTTCATATAGGGAGATCTTCACTTCTTGTCATCAACCTTCAAAGTAATCTTCCCATTTGCCACGTCTAGCACCATCCCCGCCGTAGCTAAGAACGGTCTTCCCAAGATCAATGGAACGTGCTCATCTTCCTCCATCTCTAGCACTACAAAGTCGGCTGGAAAAATATGATCTCCAACTCTCACTAGGACGTCTTCAACCACACCTTGAGGTCTCGTAATAGACCGATCGGCAAGTTGAAACGTCATCATTGTGGGTTGAAGTTCTCCACCCTCCAACTTCTTGAAAAGCGACAAGGGCATAAGATTGATGCTCGCCCCTAAATCACATAGCGCTCCTTTCTTGATCCCGTTCCCAATGTCACATAGGATCGTGAAGCTCCCGGGATCCTTCAGCTTTGGAGAAAGCGCCTTGTGCACTAATGCACTCACCTCGTGGTTCAGCTGCACCAACTTCGGCTTATCCACTCGCCGTCTTTTCGCAATCAAGTCCTTCAGAAACTTTGCATAATGCGGCATCTGTTCCAAAGCATCATAAAAAGGAATGTTAATGTGGAGTTGTTTAAAAACATCAAGAAATTTTGCAAATTTTTCATCAAGCTTCTTTTTCATGAAGCGCTGTGGATACGGGACGGGTATCACAGATTTGGGTACCCCTCATTCATCTCTTTCTGTTTCTTTCACTTTATCCTTTGCTTCCTTTACCTTCTTCCACTTAGGAACTCTCTCAATCTCCTCACTTTCCTTGCCCTTCTGGGACTCATCCACATCTTTATGCTTCTCAATACCTTCATTTTCAATCCTCTTCTCAACAGTAACACCTCCATCTCTCTTGTGTTCTCTTTCCCCCATCTCAGCTTGAGGCGTCTCAGAATCAGCAGGCATCTGAGGACCTTCATAGTTGGTTCCACTTCTAAGCTGGATTGCCTTGCAATGCTCTTTCGGGTTCCCCTCCGGCATGGAAGGATATTTTCCCGGCTCTCTATTCACCATCTTTGCAATCTGGCTCATCTGGAACTCTATAGAAGTGAACCTCCGATTGTTCTCTTGTTGAGTTCTAGTCCACTCAACGTTCATCTTCTGGAGCTCTTGATCTCGATGATCACCTTTTTTATGCAACTCTTTCACATCGTACTCCAAGGATGACAACCGCTTACTTCCTTCCTCCACCTTCTGAAGAATAGCTCTCAACATCTCCTCGGTTGATGCACCGTCTTCTCCACCAGGAGGTTTAGACCCCGGATCAACACCTGCAGGAACAGTAATACCAGCTTTTGGGTTAGCATAAGAAAAGTTCTCATTCTTCCTCCATGTGTTTTGAGGAGGCTGCTGGCCTCCTTGAACTCCTTGTGTGTTCCTCCATTGATTTTGAGGCGGCTGTGGCCCTGGAGGTGCAAATGACTGACCATAAGAAGGTCTTCCAAACTGATTTCCACCTTGGTAGCCATTCTGATTGTAATACGGACCTCCCATGTAATTGGCTACCTCTTGCTGTCCACTTTGCTGGTCTACTCTATCATTCTCTGCTGCATGCTCTCCAACCAAATTCTTCCCCAACTCGAGGTTGTTGATCTTCTCCATCATGACCATCAATTGCCTTCTTGTTCCTTCACCCTCTTCAACCTGATGAACTCTCTGAAAATCTGGATCTCCATTCCAAGCCCCGACATTCGTGACAATGTTGTCCACGATCTCTCTACACCTCTCTATGCCTTGATTCAGGAATGCTCCACCCGCACAGGCGTCTAAATGGTCTTGCCCCACCTTGTTGGCACCACTGTAGAAGAATGCCATAATATCCCCCTCATTGTACCCATGCTGCGGGCACTCTATAAGCAAGTTTGAGTATCTCTCCCACGCTTGACGTAGGTCCTCTTCTTGCTTCTGGCGGAAGGAAGAGATCTCAATCCTAGCCTTGATCGTCCTAGATGGAGGGTAGAATTGCTCGAGGAACAGATGCTTGAGCTCGGCCCAAGTGGTAACACCTCCCCGCGGGAGCGTGTTGTCGTACCACTCTTTAGCTATTCCCGTCAGTGAGAATGAGAACAGCCTAAGCCTCTTGGCATCTTCAGACATGCCATTATAATTGAATGTGGAGGCTATCATGAGAAAACTCCTCAGGTGAGTGTGAGGATTCTCCTTCCCGATCACCCCCTTGAACTGATTCTCGGTCATCAGCTTTAGAATTCCTGGGGAAATAGAGAAGTTATTTGCCTCAACAGGAGGCAATGCCACTCCATCATAGTACCGCTGTGGCTGTGCTGCAAACCTCCCTCGAATAGCCATATTGTGATCTGTGTTCTGGGGCACAGACTGAGGGGCAACAGGTGGTGCTGGTACTTGTTGAACTGTAGGTGGTTGGTTGTAAACAGGAGGTGGATGATATGGGTATGGTGGATAAGGGTATGGTGGGTATGGGTAATGTTGGTATACTGGGTTGTTGGGTTTTGTGGGTAAGCAGGGTTGTTCAGAGGATTATGGACAAAATTCTGAGCTGGATTGATAACGTTTTGTGCACCCGGGTTTTGGCTTTGACTATCCCCTATCGGATCTTGGTTCTTACTGGTGTTGCCATCAGTGCCGTCAACCCGGTTCAACCCCTGGTTAAACTCATTCTCGGCATCTTCCAACTCATTAGTGATGTCCATTGGTTCTTTCCCTAAGTCGGTAGCGTTCATCCTTCTCAAGAAGGCTCGGTTCCTTCTAGCTATTGTCTCAGGATCTGCAGGTAACCTCTCTTCGCTCGTATTCCCTTGTGAGCGTGTTTTCATAAACCTGAAACACTAGCAGAAAGATCAAAACGCAACTGCCGAATGAATAAAAATAACAATAAAACAGAAAAGAAAGCACTCACTACTAACTACTAAGCTATCAACAAGTCCTATTCAAAAAGCATACAACGCCATCCCCGGCAACGGCGCCATTGACTTGAATCGAATATACCAGCTTTTACTAATAGCTCCCCCGCAAGAGTACGGGTTCACTGTAGTATGGACAAGTATAGGGACCAAGTATTATCGAACCCAAGGGAAAGTGTGTATGCGAATAGATCCCTGAAGATCTACGCGCCGTAGTTAATATGAGTGAAATGTTTTTGGATTTTTGGAAAGATTAAATTAAAAGACTAAAATAAACTAAGTAAACTTAAATACTGAAGAAATCAAATTAACTAAGGGTTGTGTTCTAATGAGAGATGGTGATGCTCAGGATAGGAATCCCTACGTATACTAACAGAGCAGGTACATAATCAGAATAACTGTGACACACAAGAAATAACCTAAGTATAAGAATGCAAGGTGAAAGCTCAAGAATCTAAACCCTAATACTTTACCCTAACACTCGACTTCACTAATCTACTAACAATTTAATAGATTGTGCTTAATTAATGAGACCCTAATTTAACTAAGGTGGTGCGGTCGTCCTCCTTCGCTAAACTGGTAGATGAATTAACCCTTCCTAAACCTTCTCGTTTAGTCTACTCGGTGTTAAAGAGTGATACGGTCGTCCTCTCTCTAACACCTTTCGAACGAAATTCAAAAGCGAAGTCTAGATTAATTTTAAGAATTCATTAACTAAGAGAAGTAAAACCCAACGTCACAAGTTACCCTAATTACGTACCCACATCCTACTTCTACGAGTTCATCCTACCCCAAGCATGCAAGGGTTTTAGCCGGACATGGCTTTGACAAACATAAAAACAATAGAAGAACCAACGAACATAAACATAATGAATGGAACGAAGAAAATAAGAAACATGAACTAGGGTTTTAAAAGAAAATAATTCTAAAAACTGAAATTTAATTAACTAAAACGAAGTTCAAAGCGTTTAAAGTAATCAAGCTAATGAAAAGAACTAAGAAACGAAAAGAAACTAAGAATTCGTACGAAAAACCTCAACAAAACGTAAGTAAAGCTTGCTCGTTCTTCTCCTCTTCCTCTATCTAAAAACTAAGTCTAAAAGTGATTTCTAAAGTTCGTGTCTCCTTCAAAACGTGTTTGGAAGAGATATATATAGGCACCGGGTCAAAACGAGATCTCATGGGCCGAAAAACGAAATTTGGCATATAAGCCTCGGAGGCGCTCGAGCTGTCCCGGTCGAGCGAGGCGCTCGAGCCGTGTTGGTCGAATGGATTGCTTGGTCGAATGAAGAGCTCGAGCCGTGTTGCTCGAATGGTTCAAGAGGTCGAATGATGCGCTCGAGCTGTGCCCCTCTAGCGGCAAAAATGTTCCGTAAGTCCGGAGCGCTCGACCCTTTTTGCTCGAGCGAGGTGCTCGAGTGATGGTGCTCGAATGGCCTTCCTTCCTTGCAACTAACACTTTTCTTCTCACGTACTAATACCAATCGTATTTCTTCGATATCTTCTCATCCGGGCATCCGTTTGAGTCGATTCAAAGTCCTACGAACTCCGTTTTCCATCCTCGATTCACCTATGAGTATCAAAGAGACAAATTCATCAATGTATAGAATTAGTACTCATTTGGCTCTAAAAACTCAATAAAATCGACCAAAACTAGGGCGTTTCTAGCTACGAATCATGACAATTTCATGCCTAATCAGACATCCTCTTCCAGCATAACAAATTTTTGTTAGTGTAAAATGTCGTGTGTTCTTGGTCGTCCGGATGCATCGCGATCTGGTGATATTCTGCGAATGCGACCATGAATGTGAGGAGCTCATGTCTGATTGTGCCATCAACCAGTTGGTCGATATGTGGTAACGGGAAGTTATCCTTTGGGCAAGCGGCGTTTAAGTCGGTAAAATCGATGCACAATCTCCATGCCCCATTTGCTTTTTTGACTAACACCGGATTAGCGACCCATTGTGGGCATAAAGCCTGTCTGATCAAATCATTGTCTAACAACTTTTTGACTTCCACGTCGAGTGCTTCATACTTGTTGGGTCCAAACTTCCTCCTCTTTTGATGGATTAGCTTTTTCCTCGGGTCGATGTTGAGTTTGTGGCAGGCATGCTCAGGGCTGATGCCTATCATGTCTGCATGTGACCATGCGAACACATCGAGATTTGCTTTAAGGAACTCCGTCATTTTAGATCTGTACGGCTCCGTGAGCTCAGATCCTATGAAAAGTTCTAAGATTTCTTAGTTCGGGTCGACCTTTACTGCCTCTAACTCCTCAATCGGGGTAGCCCTCCGTTTTTGGTCTTTCCAACGCGGGTCAACGATGGGCCCTTCAATGTTCAATTTATCCTCTACCTCTATTGGTTCCGCACTCAGCCGTGGTTCAATATCCTCCATCTCATTGTTGGCCGGTGTTGCATGCCCTATTATATTGTTAGCCGATGTGACTTCATTTCTCTCCTCGCTTGGCTGCTTATCTCTGCACAGCTGCTCGTCTACCTCCATCATCTCTGTATTGAGAGAATCCATGGCTTTGTTGGGTGTGGATGGTCTATCTTTGTCATAGCTACTCGGCTGTTCGTCCACCATGTTGATTTTGTGATCTTTCGGTTGAAGTTGCAAGAGGCACTCACGAGCTTTCTTCTGGTCACCTTTGATCGTGCCTGCACCTTTTGATGTGGAAAATTTTACATAATAATAGTTCGTCGAAATGACGGCCTTGAATTCATGCAAAAAAGGACGGCCGAGGAACCCATTGTAGGTGGACTGTTGATCTACAACTAGGAAGTCTACCATCCTACTCAGTCTCATTTCTGGGTCCTTGACCGATATAAGTTCGACTGCTAACGTAATCATTCCTAATAGGACAGTCACAACATTTCTGAATCCCACTATTCTATGATCACAATCCTTTATGTATTCAACACATTCTCCTAGCTGATCCACCGTGCTTTTGAATAGGATGTTCGTGTAAGAGCCAGTGTCGACAAGCAGACGGTGTACCTTCGTTCCCATGATGTTAGCACAAATAACTAACGAGTCATTGTTGGGGGTGAGTACCCCGTCTAGGTCTTTTTCTGAAAAAGTGAGGTTCCCGATTCGTTTGGTTGATGGATTTACACCGACTTCCATCACTTGCGCTACTGCTCTCAATTCTACTTTCTTTCTCCTTTTTGACATGGGTGGTCCCCCATCAGAACAACCGCCCACTGGCCCAAATGGTCCTAGCATTAGGATCTCCGGGATTGGTCTCGCTGGGGTCGCTGTGACTTTTCTTCCTTTCTTACTTGCCCTGCTTGGTTGCTCGCTGCTACCATCATCGTCTGAGTCGGACGGAGTTGTTATTCTCGGTCTCTTGCCCGGTTCTCTTTTCACGAACTCAGACAATTTTCCTTCCTCATAGAACCTCCACAATTATTTTAGCAAATCTCGGCATTCACTGGTGAAATGGCCGATACTCTGATGGTATGCACAGTATTTGTTCGGATTTAATTTCCCTCTTTCCTGTCTTATCTTTCGCGGCTCTGATAACATCTCCTTATCCTTGAGATTATTGTACACAGCATCCACCGACATTGTGAGGACTTGATTCAGCTTCTCTTTCAATTCCGCTCCCTCGTTGAACGACTTCATATTTTTTGGAGCTTTGTAGTCATTTCCTCCAGTTTTCTTGCCAAACTTCTTTGGATCAGCTTTATCTCCCATTTCTCTGTGTAAGGCTTCCTGCCTTGTGTCTGAATTCTGCGTATGTTTTTGGACAAGTCAAATGCATCTCCTTCCACAATTCGGTTCCTTTCTTCAATCCAGCCATCACCGCTACTATCTTCGTATCCTCACTCACCATTTCGCCTTCTAGTAGAACTTTGTCAAACCTTTCTAGAAATTGTTTATCCGACTCCTCGTCCCCTTGCTTGATGTCTGCCAACCGGTGTCTGTGTGTCAAGTAAGACCCAGCGGTTGAGAAATGAGACAAAAACTCCTTGCTCAGTTGGTGAAAGAGTTAATGGATCCGGGAGCCAGTGCTGAAAACCATCTGTGTGGGCCATCTCAAAGGGTGAGTGGGAAATTTCGGCACTGTATGGCGTCAGTTGCCCCCACTGAGATCATGAAGGCCGAATACTTCGTCACATGAATATGGGGGTCTGAAGTTCCCTCGTACAGGTTGATGGCAGGAAATTATATTTTCTTCTGGATTGGTGCATTGAGAATTGACGGGGATAATGGTGAAGACGGGAGAGAAGTTGATCTAACACCTCTCTGAGATTCTAAATGTTTTTGCAATTACTCGATCGTTTTTTTCATTTCCTGCAATTCGCTAGGGGGAGTTCTCCCATCGGAAGGCTGTTCATCGTGATTGAGTTCAATTTCCTCACGATGCAGTCCCTCTCCGACGGGACGTTTCTCCTGGGTTGCCTTCCTAGCAACGTTGCTGGCCCCGTTTGGCCCTAATCGACCAAAAGCTGATCTCCTGATCCGGCCGTGTACTGACAGGCGAGCAGTTGGGCGTGGCTGTCCTTCGTTTCCCTGAGATTGTTCTCTCCTAGCCATATTCCTCGTTCCTAGCCTTTCCAACGCACTTGTTAGAGAGGTACTTTTGCTTGACTCACTCGCCTGACTTGGCGAGGATTCCCCTCGATTCCCTAAACGCTCACTTATTGGAGCTTTTCCTTTATTTCTACGAACTTCAGCACTATCAGCTTTATCATGGCGTGCATCTTCTCGCATTTTGCTTCTCTGCTCGTCCACTTGATTGGTTATCCGCCTCTCTGCTCGCATGCTCGGTTCTAGACGGCCCAACTAGCTCTTGTTGTTTTTGTAGTGATTGTAGCACAGCTATCGTTTTTTGCTAATTCCTCAGGATTTTGGGCGAGGGCTTCTACTTCCGGTGGAATTGTGTCAATTGTAACTTGAACATTCTTCCGGGAGGTCGTTCTAACCGTTCTTGCATGGCCCTCGGTAGATAAAACCCTAGTCCTCGACCTATGACTTGGAGATGCACTTGATGGACGATCTTCTTGCGATCTTATCATCTTGACTGTCAAAATACGAATAACAAGCAAGGAATTTGAGGTGATCTTACTCCCAACAAACACCCTTCTCAAGAGTCACTAGCCTTGTGTATATGGATATGGTGGTTTGAAAACCCTAGTTCATATACACATGCATTCAAACTCTCAAAGTGATGTATATATGGATAACTTTGTTCCTGAATAACGTGCACACTCAATTTCCGGTAACTTCTCCCCGGATTCCGGCCAGATTTTGCAGATTCCGGTGAATATTCTTCAAACTTTCTTCGAATCTTTCATAAACGAAGGTTCGGGCCCTCCTTCTAGCGCCAATTGTTGATGATCTTTCCTAATCAAGGTGGTTAGTGGCTGTTTTCTCTAGTTAAGATCATCAAACAAGATCAAATGATCATGGAATTTGGCTAAGTAATGTTCAAGAAATAAATTTGCAAGAACTTGGGCAATACTTTGAATTATGGAAAAAATCTCTCCCTCTTCATGCAAATGAAGGAGTATTTATAGATATACAAGGAGGTTATGTGTCACTTTTCTAGTGGTTTAACCATTGGATTCTTGCCAAGTGTTGAGACACTTGTACAACATCTAAACTACTATCACTTGGATGGGTGCCAAGTGTTTAGACACTTGGACCACATCTAAACTAGTGACTCTTGGGGTTCCCAATGCTATACTTTGTCTTCAGAACTACTCAGTTGCTTTCCTTGGTGACTGTTGACAGGCGAACATAAATCAATGATGGGCGAACAAGGATTAAAGCCATAAGAAGGATTACGAGAAATCAACCCCAAATCAAATCAATAAAGAAGATCAAGCCGGGGTGCATAAACTAATCCAAGGAGTGTATAAAGTGACGAACAACTATACCGACGAACAAGATATTGACGAACAGGTTTAAAGACCAAAGACCAAATATGGACACACTACCAAGTCAATAATGACGAACAACATTGGTAAAAGTGTTACAGTTATCATCCTAAGAGGTGTATGCTGACGAACAAAGGATCAAGATCCCAAAGCCAATCTGTGCAAAACACAAAGGCGAACAACTTCTGAGTCATACACCCAAACAACGAACAACTTCTATGAAAGAACCATCCTGTATCGATTTAAACCGACATGGACGAACAACAATGAAGTCCGAGATAAGACCAAAGAAAACTTTGTAACTAAGATTTAGCTTAGATAAGGTCAAACTAAAGTCAAAGGACACATGTCAAGCATGCAGGCTAGGGAGACCAAGAGTCAGGAACACCTCATGCTTGCTAGTCACTATAAATAGTTGTTCTCCAGCTTAAGAAATACAAGTTCAAATTCACAAATGCTCTAAAAACACACACTTAAACACCTAAACGTACACACATACGAAATTATTACAATTTCGACTTTCACAATTACTAGTTCATAACCCGAACCCTTGATTTACCATTTACGGTGGTAACCAATCACACGTAATTGATTGATGATCTTTAAACCGAACTTAAACAGTCACTAATCCACCCGATAAAAATTGATCACCAACAGTGACTAGTTGCTCGCTTGTATATCCTTGTTGGGCGCTACAGACCTTTTGTTCGCTTCGTGTTTATGCTTGGTGCATAGTTATTCGCGTTGTTGCAAAGCTGTCCGCTTTTCGCCTCCATCTTTAGTTTAGGTTATTCATTTTTCTTGTTCTTTGCTGTGTTGGTCGCCTAAAATGTATTTGACAACACTCCTGGTCACCAGAAGACTTGACTTCCTCCAAACTCTGATGGTCGCCCGTCTCTTTATTTCAGTTCATTAACTTCTTAATCTTTGATCACTGTTGCTCGCATGGTCGCCTATCAACAATATTAATACATGTACTTATTAATACCATTACATACATTCACTGATACCATTAAACTTCTAAACTCTAATCACACTATAAAATGTTATGATAACAGTGAATGCATCTAATGGTATTAGTGATTGCATGTAATGGTATTCGTTTTATACTATGAACAAGTTCCATGGGAGACCTACTCTAATTAGTCACCTATATAATTGTATTAATAGATTGAGTAAAGTAGAATTATAAAAAAATCAACAGTTGATTAAATCAATATATATATATATATATATATATATATATAATATGTAATTTTAAAATATTTTTTAAATAATTATAGAGTGAGTTTTATATAAAATAGTTCATGATAAGTTTATCATGAAATTATTTTAAAATATCAAATATTTGATCAGAAGTATAAAAAATCTCATTAGGAGTATCAAAAGTTGGGGTAAAAAAAAATCAACAACAATTACAATATAATTCCGTTGACCCTGGTTTTTTTTATAATTTTGATGAGAATTTTAATACTTCTGATCAAATATTTTATACTTTAAAACAATTTTATTGTAAGTTTATCACGAACAATTTACATATAAAACTGTCATAATTATTATATTACCATTTAATAAAATATTAATCTATATATATGCAATATAATTTATTATGTTGTAAAATTGAATATAACGAAAATTCCGCGTAATACGCGGGGTCTCATCTAGTTATGCATAATAAGATGATGTTGGTAGGTTATATGTGTAACTGCAAATTTTGTATTATTAAATATAAAATTACAAAAACCGTTTACAATTGTGTTTATTCAGCTTAAACCGTAAAATTTATTTGTGCGGGTTAACTAACTCTAGATTTGCTCCTCTAATTCTTCTCTTCGGTGTTGACCTTGACTTGGATGATCTTCGGGCGAAGTTCTCGTCTTGATCTTCGTCTGAGATTGAATTTGGATTTATAACGCTAATCCAAGGGCGTAACGTCTTATTTTGGATTAAACGTTATTTTGAAGATTTGGGTGGATGAACGACTTCGAAGGCGGGATGAACGTCTTTGGATTTGGTGAAAAGAGTTCTTTGAATCTTCAAAGGCTACGAAAAACGTTGTTGAAGCTTTTTCGAATCTTCGAGGAGAAACATCGGATCAGAGGGGTTTTGGACCTTGATCTCAGATCGGGGTTGTTTCTGATTGCTTTCGACGAAGAATGCCTTGGGGTTGATGAAGAACACTTCAAATCTTCAAGAACGGTTGCAGAGAATTCGTTCGCTTGCTCAATCGTTTGAATGCTCGTTGACTTCGATTGTGAAAATGAACAAAGTGAGGGCCCCCATTTATAGGGTGGAATACCTGTCTTTCTCGCAAGGCCACGTGGTGCAATAGGATTGGTCGGTGCCATTTGATTGACTTGATTTGCGAATTAATTAAATTTGATTTGATTCAATTTAGTTTGCTTCCCCTTTCAACGGAACATCATTTAATTTTTTATCTTATGACAAATTAATTGTATGTATTGCCCAGTATGAGTACCGAAAACTCATTTAATTTGACCGACTTGTACCGTGTACATTTAATACCAAATTTAACTATTTAATTCGAGAATTAATTTAATTAAATTCTCAAAATTGTAGCAATAGATTAACTTGATATTAATATTTGTTTGCACACGTGTCACCATTTAACTGGGTGCAAAATTAATTTGCTTACAATATGTATAAACACTTTGTCCCTTTAATAAGTTAAGGTCCGCTCGTTGCTGAATGATATGATAGTAAATGGTTTCCTCTTGCATTGTATTCATAAAATTATCAATTCTTAAAATCTTTTTTCTTCCAAAATTGACCCTCATCTAGCCGAATTAGAAGCTTATTTTCCTTTTTTTTTTCGAAATCATCAATATCAATATTCACAGAGGGAATATTAGAGTTAAGGCATGAAGAAAACGGTAAATCATCGATGGAGAATCGCATGACTTGTTGTCAATTGTTAAGGCACAAGTTGATTCTTGTCTTTATTAACATTTGATTTGTAAATTTCAAAGCATTTATTGTTAAAGAAGAATTCTCGCGTCTGGAAACCCGTCGACCTAGTAAACCACCTTCTATAAATATGAGCAATTCTAGTTGTCCATCACCAATGATCAGTAATGTTTCCGTGTATTAGGTTTCAAAAGGAACGAGAGAACCCTTCGTTTGTGTAAAAGAAATACTATGTATTATTGTTTGTGCGGATCCATAAGAGTCCTTTCATAAATTTTGATATGGAGTCCCTTACTTTCATTTTAGCTAATTTTATATTGAAGTTGTTGGGGATTTAAAACGATGAGTCGTGGAGAATATATATATATATATATATATTTACGATAAATGGAGAATTATTTTTAATGATGGGAAAAACATAACCTGCTAGAGTGTTAGGCTGCGTTTACTTCATATGTTAAATGTCAATTACAAGTATAATATGTCTTTATCAGCTGTTTACTTTGAAAGACTAGGGTCCCAGGTTATCCGTCTGACCTGGGTGAAACCCCTCTTGATTCGACCTTTTTTATCAGGATGAATTGGACGGTTAGTTTTTGTTTCGAAGTTTAGAGGGGACGCAATTACCAATTTGTCCTCAACAACAGGGGGTTATACCCCCTTCTAACCAAACCCTAGTCATTAGAGGGCGTCGCTCAAGGAGGAGGGGATCGAATTGGAGAACGAGGAACGACGATAAGATCGCCGCCATCGTCTCCGTGATTTAGATATATTTTTTGGTGTTTCATTTTGCGTCTGTTTGTTCCTAAATATTATCGATCTTGTTTCATTTAGGCCTGAAAGAATAGGGTGAACATATTAGTATGCTTGCAATCGCGTATTGGTCGGATTTTTAGACGAAGAAACACTCTGTGTACGAAAGGAGCTTCGCAGTAACCCACTCTCTTTCTTGTCCTGTGCGTATCATTTTTGCATTGATTTGCTAGGATTTGGTCGGTGTGTTCTTTCAATATCATTACTAGTACGCAAATATCCATAAATAACTTAATTTGGTAGTTGTTAGGGAATATTATACCAATGTAAGTTCATATTTCTTTTCAAATTCAAACTTTTAAAGGAGACGCAATTCTTTCATAGTACCAGAGCCAAAGACTCATGTCTAGACCTAAAGATTCTGAGTTCGATTTCTATTTTGTGTTTGTAATAATATAAACGAATTAATTTCACACATTTTTACAAATTCGATACTCCATATGTCAAACCTTAATATTTAATATCATATGCCACCTCTAGTGCTCATTCGATGAAGGCCCAATAGCAAGACTCAAGACAACGTGCTTCATTAGTAACCACTCCATATCTGTTCTCAGTATAAAACTGTTTTAGGTCAAGATGATTAATATCGTGACATTTAATTTTACTGGAGGTTGCAATTCAAGCCATCCACTCAAATAAGTATGACATAAGTATAATACAAAATACAGGAGATATTTTTTTTTAAAGCCCATCGTAAAATGCAGCCCACTGGGCTATTGACGAACGAACAAATAAGACCACGGTTATTAGCACTAGCCTCTTTGTTAAATACCCTACCCGGATGAATACACTATCAATTTTTCCAAAAAAATTGAAACATTTTCGGCAAATTTTTTTGAAAATAAACATAAAATTCGATTTTTTTTTCTTCGAAATATTGTGAATTTAGTTATTTTCAGAAAAAAATTTCGAAAAAATGAAAAAATTTCGAAAAAATAGTGTATTCATCCGGTAGTGTTTTTAACAAAGGGGCTAGTGCAAATAACCTGCTCCAACAAATAATCGCAAACTCTTTGCAGGGCATTTAAAATGTAGCCCATCGTTCCCCTAATATTGGGCCACTTCATCTGGGCCAAATTCTTCAAGATCTAGGTATCATGCCCAGACATTAGGCCCATATTATATTCATTCCTATATTTAGTTAATACACTCTACTCAAAAAAATATTAAAAAAAAATGAAAAATTGATGATTTTCAATTTTATTTTTCAAAAATTTCAATAAAAGACAAACAAATGTATACATTTTTTATTTTTTATCTTCATAAAATTCTTAAGTTTTACGAATTTTTTTCGAATATTTTTTGGGTGGAGTATATTAACAAAATAAGGGATTATATTTAACTTGGGCCTAGACATTATTCACAAATGTCAACACGTGATAAAAGTACTAAATATTCATTATTTTTATTTTAATTGATTGATCAGTAAGAATTTTTTTTTCAAGTTAAATTGAAATTCCAAATCTAAGTTGTTTTGATTTGTATTATTTATTTATTCATGAAAAATGCATTATTTGTCTATGTTATATTTTTCCTTGTTTATTTTAAAAAAAGACTTGAGGGGTATGATTGTCATTCTATTCCAAAACAACACGTAAGAAAACCCTAGCTCACTCCCATTTCACTTCATATTTAGGGTTTGCAGCAAATTCTCCACAAGCTCTTCTGCCGCCGTTGCTCCTCCGCCAACCACCGTATCGCCATGGTCTGCGCCGCTCTTTGTATTTCTTCACGCACGCATGCTAGCGATTTTGTCTTTTTTCTTCTTCTAGAAACTCAATTGATTTGTCTAATTTTGCTCTTCTATGAAAATTTCAGGCTTCAGAAAAGAAATTGTCGAATCCAATGAGGGAGATCAAGGTGCAGAAGCTCGTGCTCAACATCTCTGTCGGAGAAAGTGGAGATCGTCTTACCAGAGCTTCTAAGGTACGACGCATCGGCATCATTTTACTCCGACTTTAGATTATTATCACAAACTTGATTTTCTGGTATCTGATGGTTTTGATTTCTATAGGTTTTGGAGCAACTCAGTGGACAAACCCCTGTTTTCTCCAAGGGTAAGTCTGTTTAAATTTTTTCTTAAATTTTCCCTGTCATTCGATTCCAATTTTTGTCTACCTAATTAAAGCATGATCTATCAATTTTGGTTGTAAAAATATGCTAATGTCAGTTAGTAGAGAATAACTGCAGTTGCAAATGTTTATATGCAAATTTATGTTAAAAAAATTGTTAGAAGCATGGAGAGAATCACTTTGCAACATGTTGCTGTTATAATATCTTCATAGTTATTTGGTCTTTAGATTGTTTCAAGCAAATGTAGTGAGATGTTGGCCGTTTGCTGTGGATGCTAATAATCATTTGAAAACTCTTGGGGCGTGTATGGGTTTTTTGGGAATTGTATGAAATATGCTTTGAAAATATGTGACTTTATTTTCTTATGATTCTGATTAGAGCTAAATTGATAAAGAATACATTGCGCCAGATTAAAATCCACACACACTTTCCAGTTAATTGAAGGCCAGAGTAATGTTTAATTATTTAATGCAATAAACACCAGCCTATGTATCCCATTTTGCACTTTTATTTGTCTCTATAAAATATAAATTATGTTGATTCAAGAAATTTGGATCCACTTATGCTAGAAATTTGGGAGTTTTCTATAAACGAATCTTCTCTCATCTCATTAATTTAATAGTAATATTGTAAATAAATATAGATATTAAGTGAGATTTGTATGTCTTTGTGTTTTCAGCTAGATACACTGTGCGTTCCTTTGGGATCAGGCGTAATGAAAAAATTGCTTGCTACGTTACCGTCAGAGGTGATAAGGCAATGCAGCTCCTCGAGAGTGGCTTGAAGGTAAAGGAATATGAACTGTTGAGGCGGAACTTCAGTGAGACCGGATGTTTTGGTTTCGGTATCCAGGAACACATTGATCTTGGAATAAAGTAAGCATATCTCTGACTATTGTTTCAATTGATTTCTTCCATATTCTCATCTTGAAATTTATATAGACATTACTTGCATACAGTATGATTTATTGATTGTGTGATGTGTTCCGGCAATCTAACCACTTTACTTGCCAAAAGTTGTTCATATGCTTCCTATCTTGGGCTCTTTTGGCCTGATCTTGTTAGTTGTTATCTGCTTCCTCTTTTAACATTAAACAGTGTCAAGTAAGAATTTCTGTAATATGTTATTTCTATGATCTTTATAGGTATGACCCTTCTACGGGTATTTATGGTATGGACTTCTACGTTGTCTTGGAACGCCCTGGTTACCGTGTTGGCCGCCGTCGTAGGTGCAAGTCCCGTGTTGGAATCCAGCATAGAGTTACTAAGGATGATGCGATGAAGTGGTTCCAGGTGAAATACGAAGGTGTTATCCTGAACAAGGCATCCAATATTGGGTAGTTTGAGTCATAAGCCCCCCGTTTCGCGTTACAATCTATTTTGTCTAATCAGTTTTTGTGGTTTTGCCCAGAGTTTTGTAGAATTTCATCAATAGACAACTCTATGTTACTTCCATATTTATATTTTCGTCAAATGAATCTCCTATGATGATGGTTTTATTGATTCAAGTTTCCTTTCTTTTTTAAGTTTTTGGATAAGATTTCATTGTTTCATTAGAGTTGGGAAAGGTTAACATACTTAAAACATTTTAAGCAAAAATAACTAGGTTATATCAATAAAAATCGACTGTTATTACAGGAAGTTATGATTGGGGCCATTTTCAATTGCAGGGCGCATAGTTATATTCTCCTAACAATAAAGAATGATAAAGTATTCATATTAAGCATTGAAGAGTATTAATAGTTTTTACTAAATAGTATTAGTTGATTTTATTGAAGGATATTAATTGTTTTCACGGAAGAATATTAATTGTTTAGTGAAAAAAAATTAGGACTCTTTAGTAGCTTTAGTAAAAATAATTAATATTTTTTTAGTGAAAACAACTAATATTCTTCAATAATTTATGTATGAACTAATTTTATTCTATAAATACTCATATGGAATTGTCTGTTTATAGTGTTTTGTTTTAATTAGAAGGAAAATATTCCGTGGAAGTCCTCTTTATATATTACTACAATTTAAATGATAATTATTCTGTGGCAAAAAAAATTGTGTGAGATAGTCTTATGAAATTATTACAAATTAGCATAAATTAATATCTATTCTTTTTTAAGTGCTAAAGCGTTTGTACTCTTTAATTTTTTTGGTTCTAATCTTTTTAACTGGGCTTTTGTAATTGGGCTTAAGCAAGGATCATGTACAATTTAAATTGTAGTAAAATGATTTAAATTATTCCTTTTAAAAAGCGAGTGAATTAATAAATTAAAGCATGAGATTTAGGTCAACTAAAATTTGAGTATATATGTTTCATTTGAAATAAAACTGCCAAGGCTTTATATTTACAAATAAAGTAAAGAATGTTATTCAATAACCTGAAAGTATATACATTTTCCCAATATTATGATACAAAAGAGTGATTGACAAAAGTTTTGTTCTAACGTTAGAACTTACTAATTTTATGATGATCCAGATTATTTGCATTCCCAAAATTTAAAATAAACTTGATGGATTTTTTTTTTTAATTCCTCCCATGTTACCCCAAATAAATTTATAATTTATGCACTCAGCCCTCATCGTGTTCACCATGGCACCTAACTTTTTATCTTTCAACCTCATTGTTAGTCACTTGCTCTCATATCTCATTTTTGTTCAATGTTCAGTCAACTGAATTGTTTTAGCCAAAAAAAATTTACTACAACAATTTTCGACCTTGTTGGCTGAACAACATGAAAAAAAAAAATCGGATCATTTATTGGCTAAAATCAGATAGTGTTCTAGACTTTAACTTAAATACATGTAGGTGGGGCAGAGTGTGGTGGATGACGGGCTACGTTAGGGCATTACTTGTTTTGAAACAACCGGTGGCATCGTTGCGCTAGGGCTTTGGAGGCACAAGGATGACACATTGGATGATATGATGTAAAGAAATAATAAAATGGAGAGAAGAGAGTGAGAATAAGTGGGAGAAAATGCAAAGAAGCAAGTGATGAAAGAAAAAAGACAAAGTATAGAGAAAATGGTTCACATATGAATCATCGAAGAATATTAGTTGTTTCCACTAAAGAGTATTTACTGGTTTACACCGAAGAGTTTTAGTTATTCAGTGAAAACAACGAAAACTCTTCAGTAAAAACATCTAATACTCTTTAATGATAACAACCAATACCCTTCGATGATTCATATATGAACCAATTGTACTCCATACATACTCAAGAAAAAATTAGAGGTTGTTGGAAAAATAGTATGATGTGTAATTCAATATAAGTACATCAATTGATGAGTATATTAATCGTATAAGTGTATTTTCCAATTTTGAAGGTGCAAATAACCTGAGACTATCATGATATGCAATATATAATATGATGACAACATGTATTAAAAAGTGAAACATGGGAGAATGCCAGTTATACTCTAAAATTGAAAATTTTCCTAATCTTTTCTCTTTTTAATTTTACTTATGTTTTGTGTTAATAAAAAGATAATTTTATTTTGGATTTGTTAGAAGAAGAAGCTCGTTTGGATATTATTCGAAACTCAAATTCTTGTGTGCACCCAAATACATAACATGCACTTAGATTTTAAGTACAATTTCAATTTCAAATTAATTTTGACTTTTCAAAATTTATTAAGTAAATTGAACTTTAAAAAATCAAAATTAATATAAAATCGAGTTTAAAATCCAAATATATACTATATTTTTAAATGCACATGAGAATCACTCTACAAAATGATGTTTAGCGAGTGATTCTTTTACAAGGCTTCTTATTTCTAGTTTAAAGTTGTCGTTTAATATTCAACAGAATTTGGCCAATCAATCTCGCCATTGTCTATTACTGTATATAAATGTAATATGAGCATGTATCATGTACATCAAGTGCACCGTGTAATTGAGATGTATTTTTAAATATTACACTTACTTATTAGTTATCTCTCAAAAGTCACTCGTGTTATGATCGAAAAGTCAACCCTTGTTACAATTTAGTAAGGGATAACTTTTCAGTAATAGCATATGTGACTTTTTAGTAATAATAATAGTAATTTTTTAAAAATGCACTTGAGTTGTACAGTGTAATTTGGTGCATACAAGAGTAAACCATTTAATATATGTATTATATTTATTACACATGACACATACAAACATATTATAATTCAATATTTACGTACTTATTAGTATATATACTATAAATAACAACACAAGTTCATTTTTTATCAATATATATTGATTGAACACAAAATGAAATACAATAAGACATTTTAACTAAAAAATTGAATTGATATAAACCTTTTCTTTTTAAATGTGAAAACAAATTTATAAGCATGCTTCTAATTAAAACATATTGTTGACAGTGCGGAATCAACCATCAAACAATGTGTGAATGTCGTTGTGTTCCAATTTTGGGTTCATGAACTTTGTATAATCTCTATACATTTTTCTCTACTTGCAAAATGATGTTTTTATGGCGTTTTTATCTTTTGAGATGAGTGAATTGTGACTTTTATGTGAATTGTTGTGCATTTTTCTTATTTGTATTCCCTAAGCAATATGTTGTTACTCCCTCAAATAATTTTGGATTTTCTTGTAATAAATGGCACTACACATATTATATGTGTTATTTGCATGCAACATACAAAGCTAAATATAACACAACGTGTTAAGTGACTAATTGATTCTTAGAGTTGGACTTTTGATCATTGTGAGGTGCACACAAGAACTGTCTTTGGCTTAAACAAGATCTGTTTGGACATGACCTCCAACTATGTGTTGTTATTCCTTAAATACACCCGAGTCTTCTTGTCACAAATGGCACCATACGTGTTACAAATGTTGCTTGCTTGTGTTGTTCTTGTGTCAAGTGGCACCACATGCATTACAAGTGTTGCTTGCATGCGTTGTTCTTGTGCCAAGTGACACCACACGCATTACAAGTGTTGCTTGCATGTGTTGTTCTTGTGACAAGTGGCACTACACGTGTTACAAGTGTTGCTTGCATGTGTTCTTCTGACAAGTGGCACTACACGTGTTACAAGTGTTTTGCTTGCATGTGTTGTTCTTGTGACGAGTGACACTACACGTGTTACAAGTATTGTTTGCATGTGTTGTTGCTCCGTTAAATACACTTGAGTATTTTTGTGACAAATGATACTACACGTGTTACAAGTGTTTCTTGCATGCAATATAAGAAGCTAATACAAAACAAGTGTTAACTAGATGATTGGGTTTTTAGATGCCTTTTGATCCCTGCACACTACAATTGCCTTTGGCTCTAACTCAACCTGCTCGGATATAATCTCCAACTATGTATTATTACTCTCTTAAATACTCTTGATTTTTTTTGTAACCTGTGTCACTACACGTGTTACAAGTGCTGCTTGCATACAATATAAAGAAATTCAATACAAGATAAATGTTAATTAGCTGATTGGTTCTTGAGTTAACTTTTGATCATTGTGGATTACACATATTAGCTGCATTTTGATCTACTCCATTATCATTTCAATTTTTAGAAATGGTTTTGATGCCCACATGTATTGTTTGAAAATTTACTATATGAGATTTCAAGAGTGATTTTGATGCCTATTGATAACTTTGAAGGGAAGAGGTACAAACAAAACCTTAAACTACTGCTATAAATACAGACAAGATCCTACATTATTTTTTATTCAAAAACAAGCCCTTAAACTTTTATTTTAGAAACAAAAGACTCTTTGACATTTTTAATTTAAACAAATATGTCCTTCTAGTACTTTTTTTATATAAGTAAACTATTTTTATCCTTAAAATTAAATAAAGATGCATTTCAACTAATTTAAAAATTAAAATAGATTTGCACATATGTAAACATTTGGTTCAAAACATTTGCACATACACATAAAAAATATTTGCAAATATTTTGAACCAATTTGTAATTAGAGTCCCTTTTTGAACAATATGTAAACACCCCCTTTTTATTTGTACATCACCAAAGTTGGCATTAATTAATTTATTTATTTTGATTTAGTGTTTTTTTGTTGTTATAAATTAATAACATTGTTTCCTTAAAAAAGTTATACTTTTAATAGATAAATATGAAATTTATATTTATTACCTTGTTTTTTTAAATGAAATTTATCATTTACATTAGTTGAAAAAAGATACATTTATTTTTTGTTCATTGAAAATGTCTTTTTGTTCAATTTTTAAAGAATAAATAAATATATATAATTTTTTATAAAATCATGCCAACCTAAAAAAAAGGTAATTAATATAAATTTCATACTTTTTCAATTTAAAGCATAATTTTTTTTTTTGAGAAACACAATTATTGAATTAAATTTAAAAATAAGATATTAATGCAAACTTTGGTGGTATACAAATAAAAAAGTCATTTTTTTACAGTGCATTTTTATTTAATTTAAATAAGAACAATAGTTTATTTGTATTGTTGTACATATATATATATAAATTAAGGGTATGATGGTTGAAAATGATATGATTTTTTTTAATTTATTGCAAATATGATGATTGATATAATTTTTTTTAAAAATCAATCATTCGAAAAGGAAACCATTCCAAAAAAGAAAAAAAGAAAAAGAAATAATGATTCATTTCACAACACATGAATTTACATATTCTACATTTTAAGAAATGAATGTTTTTTATTTACAAAAATATCATAACATGTTTTTAATAATTAAAATTATAAGGGCTTGAATTATTCATCGCGAACAAATTTGTTATTAAACAAACTAGTAACTTAACCCGTGCGATGCACGGTCATAATTATACAATTAATTTATGAGTTCTCGATTTATATTGAAGTATATTTGTTTATGTTTAAGAGTATTTATTAGTATTACTATTAAAGTATTTTTTTTTTATTTCAAATAGATAATATTATTAATCTTTTATTTTAAGGTTTATTTTTATATATAGAAAGTAACGAAGATGTTGGGAAACTTTTGCGTAAACAAAGTATAATAAATATTTTATTTTATTTATATGAGACAATATTAATATTATTTTTATTTCACCATATAAATTAAAGAGTGGTCTTATTCCTTTAGATTAATAAATATTTATTTTAACAAATTTTATAAATAAATAAACTTCTACGAATGATTTCCAAAAGTAGTACGGTTAAAATTATTGAATATATATATATATATATATACATATATATTTGAAATATCTTTTATACTACAAAATATAGGGATTTATCATAATATATATTTCAAATATATATTCAACATATTTTTATATTATTTGTCAATATTTTTCCAATATTTTTTGTAAATAATTATTTGTCAATATTTATAATATATGTGTTAAAGATATATACCAAATATTTAATACTCAATTTAGTAATAATTTTGGCGGAAAAATTCAATGGTTTCCAAATGTAGGCCGGTTAGCGTTATTATATAATATATATATATAGATATATGATTTTTTTTTTAATATTATTACTTTTTAATTTGAATAATACTCTCTCCAATATATTTTAGATTACTCATTTCTCTATAAAATGAAAGTTTTTTTCCCTTTCTCAAAATAGCAAAAAAGTAAACCTTATCCCTTTAAATCTACCTTTTAAAAAGTTAGAAATATCTTTTTATCCTTACTTAAAAAAAACAACTTTATATCCATAAATATTAATAAACAATTTTTTTTTATTAAAGTTCGTGTCTTTTGTTTAGGTCAATCTAAAATAAATTGAAGAGAGTGTCACTTTTAGTTTTAAATAATGATAAAAATTTATTTGGAATGATAGAATAAATTACAAGCCTACACTCTTACGGCATGATTTTCTCTATCTTGGTTAAATAGAGTTTCATTTCATGAAACCAGATATGTGTAACAATCATTACACAAATTTTTACATATAAAAAAATCCAACATATAAAATCCAATAATAAATTATAGAACTATTCATATAATGTAATTAATTCAATATTTACAATGCCCAAATTCACCAAACATATCCCTAAAAGCCAAAAGAATTGATTGAAATTTCAGAAATCTTTTTCCTTTTTTTCCCTTACATATTTTCCTCCGCCTGAAACTTGCTTACGTCACAACAATCCAAAGCAAGCATCAGCCCATCGCGTGAAATACACTCCCCACGATGACGTCACACACTCATGAAGGCCAAATCAAACCGACGTTATATGTCAGCACGAGTGAGCGAGTTGCGCTAACTATTCCTACTCGAGGCGCGTGGTTTTATTCATCCGAATTGGCGCGTCATAGATTTCTTCATTTTTGAAAGCACAATGGCACCCCCGCAATTTCTCCTTACTCCGGGGTCAATTAGTTTCCAATAAAGGTAAAATTCATTTTAACCTTTTTTGAGTTTTTTCTTAGAAAACCACCTCAGCATTTTCTGGCGTTTAAAGGTCGAACAAGTTCTCGTTATTTTTCAGAAATCTGGCGACACGTGTACATAGGAGATCCTGGGCCGTTGGATCAAAATAAAAGCGTTTGTTGCTTATTTAATTTTCGCTGGCACTCTACCAACAAGCACTGAAATCTCAACCGTCCAAATGGGAAATCAACGATTGGTATATAGACACGTGGGTTAATATATATTGCCTTAAATTGACAAATTTCGCTCGGAAATTATCGAAAATCATTTTGCTCACTTATTTTGCCCTCAAACATACAAACCCTAGAGCGTCTCTTTCTCTCACTAGAAAAAAGAAAAGGAAAAATAGAAATAAGGTTTTTTAAAATAAAAAAAGAAAAACAAAAGCAGTGAATCAAATTAGGGCTTCAAATCAAAGCTGATTTTTCTCTTATATTCATTTCCCCAAATTTCTCTTGAATTGGAACTCTTCTCATGCTCGATCTCCACTTCTCCAGTGATGTGGTCGCCGTAATTCTGATCACAGGTATTATTTATGCGTATGTGTTGCCGGAAATGTACTTGCATGTCTAATTTATGTATCTTTTGTTGCATTTGTTGGCGTTTTCATCTTGTTGTTGATATCAAATCGGCGTTTTTTTAGAAATGAGTCGGCTTTAGGTATAATTGAGGAGAATTTTATGTGCTTTTTTGATGGTCATTTGTCCTTTTTTGGGTGAAATTTGTGTTGGCAGATCTGAGTGGGACATGAACACAAGGGGGATTGTTTTGATTTAATTGAATTGAGTGAATGTTGATGGAAAATAGCAAAAAGAAGTCTGGTGGGGTTGAAATACCTAAGAGAAACCGGTCTTTGGATCTAAAGAGCCTCTATGATTCTAAGTTTTCGGAAGTGATAAGCAGTAAGAAGAAAGTTTCTGATGAAAATGGCGTGGAGGATGTTAAGAAGAAAAAAAGGAAGAACAGAAAGGAGGTTCCATTGAGTTGTTTTGAGAGGGATGCTAAGAAGAGCAGGAAGGAGAATGTAAATGGTGTGAAATCTGAATCAGGTTCTAGGCAAAAATCGAATGACAGGAGTGAGGGGTTGCATGGCCTGTCGTTAGGTTTGGGCAATAACGTAAGTTCTTTTAATATCCCAAAGCGTCCAAGGGGTTCGGTGGGGCGGAAAAAGGTGGAAAGTGATCAAGGTTCGGAGCCAACTAGACTTCCCAATTCGGATGATTCGGTAGGAGCATTTAAAGCTGAAGATACTAAAAATGAGGACACGGTGGGCCCCAGTGCCCGAAAAGCTCGGGAAGTTACCATTTCCTCGGCTAACGACTGTGTTTCAAAACTTAAATCCGCGCAAAAAGTCAACGGTTCAAATAAAAAATTAAAACAGAAGTCCGGTTCAAAATCTGCCATTAATTCCGGTGGTTCAAATGTAAAACAAAAGCGGAAGGTGGGAGCTGAAGAAGTTAAGGAGACCAGGAATGACCAATCAGGTTCAACTGAGCATGTAGTGAAAGGGCATAATCGTGTAATAAATAATGGAGATAAGTTGCGTAAAAAACAGCAGAGTAACAGTCGGAAGAAAAAGGATTTAGTAGTTGGTAGAGATGGGGATGATGCCCCAGCTAAGAAATCTGAACCTTCTGTGGGTAGTTCATCAGACAGGGTCTTCAGTGAGTTTGTGGATGATGATGATGATGACGATGATGAGGAGAATCTTGAGCAGAATGCAGCAAGGATGCTGTCGTCCCGGTTTGATCCAAATTGTACTGGTTTTTCATCTAAGAGAAAACCTTCTGTATCTCAGGAGGCTGAGGGGTTGTCTCAGGATTCCTTATTTCGGCGTTTGAAATCATTTGGTGGTGGGCAGTCTCCGTCTTCTGATGATAAGAGCAGAACGCTGAGACCCAGAACGGAAAATAGAGGCAAAGGCGTGGCAAGGAAACGCCGCCATTTCTATGACGTTGTTGCTGAGAACTTGGATCCGCACTGGGTTTTGAACCGGAGAATCAAAATCTTTTGGCCGTTGGATGAGAGTTGGTATGATGGGCTTGTGGATAATTATAACTCAGACACCAGGCATCATCACATAAAGTACGATGACCGAGAAGAGGAATGGGTTGATCTTCGAGAAGAGAAATTCAAACTCTTGCTCTTCCCCAGTGAGGTACCCGACAAACCAAAATCTAGAAAACGGTCTAAAAGGGACCAAGATATACAGAGAGAACAAACAATTCCATCAGCAGATAATGACAGCTGCATTGGGGACCCACTTGATTCAGAACCCATTGCGTCATGGCTGGCTAGTCAATCTCAACGTGTCAAAGCATTGCCTAAATCTCCGAAGAGACAAAGGACTTCAAAAAGGCATTGCCCATTGGCTGAAAAAACGGACAACTCAAACAGTGACGTGGTTGACTCGAAAGAAACAATAAATAATCCAGATTTTGAACCGGCATCAGCAGATAGTTTACCTTTTCGAGGAAAGGGTAATAACTGTCGGCAGGAAAGTACCTCCATCCTTGGAAGTTCCTCACCTGCTGTTTATGTCAGGAAGAGATATCACAAGGCAAGAGAAGGAGTTAGTTCTCTGTCCAGAGTTGTCAAACCACATGGAAGTGCTCCACAGGCTGTTAAACTTCACTCCCCAGTTATTGTTAGCTCGCCACCTACCAAAGAGGGTACGTTTTCGCGTGTTGGTTTGGACTCTGGCAAGCAACTGTGGTCATTTAATGATAAAGGAAAATTTATATTAAATGACTTATTGCTGGAAACAGAAGAATTCAGATTCCAAATATGCTTACCCCCATTACCGCCTCTGGAGTTTTCCTGTGATGTAGGAATTTTTTGGCTGCTTCATGACATGTTTATGCTTCAGCATGGGGCCGTGATGACTACCTCTCCTGTCGTAATCCTGGAAATACTTTTGATTGATAGTTATTTTGGCTTGAGATTGCTCTTATGTGAAGGCGGTATGGAGCAGGCTTTGGCATTCGTCTTCCAAATTTTGACCATCTTTAGTCAATCTGATGAACAATGGGATGGTGACATGAAATTGCCCGTGACGTCAATAAGGTTCCAGCTTTCTAGTTTCCAAGATCCGAGAAAGCGACACGTGTTTGCATTCTACAGTTTCTCTCGGCTAAAGAGTTCAAAGTGGCTGTACCTGGATTCCAAGATTCTGCAAAATTGTCTTCTCATTAAAAAGCTACCTGTCTCGGAGTGCACTTATGACAACATAAAGAAGCTTCAATGTGGTAGTTTTCAGCTACACAAGCCTTGTGGTGATTTGAAACACTCTTCAAATCAGGTATACCCTCATTTTTTATCAAGGAATTTGCTATTTCCAGTTTTGACATGATGGTTTTTCACAAATGAATGATTTGTTTCCTTCCTTGATTCCATTAATATTTAGCTTACTTGATTAGCAATTCATATTCCTACGATGTTCCCAAAGTAACGATACATCCTACCACCTTGTCTATTATCTTGTGGAAAACTTTATAACTCCCTCATGCCATCATTTGATTTTCATTTAACCTTTGTTCTGATTCAGGCCTCAGTACTTATTCATCAAGGGCAGGTGTATTTTATTTTTTGGCATGAATTTTTGAGGTCAATGAAATTGAACTTTCCCAGATGCTCCAACATTCTAAATTCTTTTATCATATTATTGCTTTTGGTCGTGGAGGCGCTTTTTAGTTGCTTGCTTATGTCATGGCTAGAGATTATGTGCTGGTAGCTTTATGATTCTATTTTTATAACAATAATAGTTTTCTTTACTTCTGTACCAGGGTTTCAAGAAGAACCATATGCCTGGTGTTTTGCCTATGAGTGTTCCGCGGGAAACTTGCAATTCAAGGATCAGTCAGCCTGCTTTTAGTCTGGCTGCGAAGGCTGGAAAAGTTCCTCGATTTATTCTGTCCTTCGCTGCTGCGCCAACTTTCTTTCTCTCTCTGCATCTTCAGTTACTCATGGAACATAGTTTTGCTTGGGTCAACCTCCAACATCAAAATGCACCGTGTTCTCCAGAAAGTTCTGACAATGCAGAATGTGTTCAGTTTGAACCTAGCTGTGATGCTGTTCAAAAAGGCTCAACTGAAATCGAAGTTCGAAAATTGGACACAGAACCTCCTGCTTTGGGGATGGATGTTGTCTTGGCAGGCAATGCTACCAGTAAGACTGGTGGAAATCCACGGAATAAGTGTGTGCCTAAGAAAAAAATGCAGAAACATATTGATATATCTGCACGCACATCTGTGCCGACATCCACTTCTGGTGGCATGATGATTGAAATTCCATCTTCAGAACAAGTTGGTTTGCCTTCTGATGGAAAAGACTGTTTATCTAGAAGCTCGTGGCATAAATCCAACCGTATTGGCTCCAGAAGCTCTTGGCAACAAGGTGGAAGCAGCTCAATTTCTTCTCCTCTTGGACATCACTCTCCGGTTTGGCCTGATGGGAAGTCAAATTTCACACCTAATGGATTCGGTAATGGACCGAAGAAGCCACGTACACAGGTCCAGTACACATTGCCTTTTGCAGGTTTCGATCTCAGTGAAAAGCCAAAGACGCCAAGCTCAAGATCAGTACCTTGTAAACGAATTAGAAAAGCTAGCCTGAAGAAAATGCCTGATGATTCTGGGAATAACCAGAAAAATGTGGAGTTGCTAACTTGTGTCGCAAATGTTCTGGTCACCCATGAGGATAAAGGATGGAGAGAGTATGGGGTACACATTGTGTTGGAAGTTGCTGATCATAATGAATGGAGACTGGCTGTCAAAATTTCAGGGGTTACAAAATATTCGTATAAGGTTAAACATATTTTACAGCCTGGGACAACTAATCGCTACACGCATGCTATGATGTGGAAAGGAGGAAAGGACTGGGCACTGGAGTTTCCTGATCGGAGCCAGTGGATTCTTTTCAAGGAGATGCATGAGGAGTGTTTTGATCGGAATATTCGTGCTGCATCTGTGAAAAACATCCCAATCCCTGGAGTAAGGCTGGTTGAGGAAAGTGATGAATATGGAACTGATGTCCCTTTTGTTCGAAATCCTATGAAGTATTTCCGACAGGTTCAAACTGATGTTGAGATGGCGATGGATCCTTCACATATTCTATATGACATTGACAGTGATGATGAAAAGTGGTTGATGGAACATAACAGTCGTGCTGACAAACCTGAAGAGATATCAGAGGAATTCTTTGAAAAGGCCATCGACATGTTTGAGAAGGTTTCATACTCCCGGCTTCGGGACAATTTCACAGATGATGAAATCAAAGAGCTTGCAATTGGAATAGGGTCTGCAACTGCTGCTAAAATTGTATGTGAACACTGGAAACAGAAGAGGGAGAAAATGGGCATGCCTTTAATAAGACATTTGCAGGTGGGTTGAAAATTGATATTATTATCCTCTTATTATAGCATAAACACACATAGATTGGTAATTTGATAATTTCATATATAAACTGTCCAAGTATCTAATAGAATAAGCATTCAAAGAAATCCAATAGAACCTTCAACTAAAGTAGCAGTAATCTAGCTGTACCAGAAGGAACAGTAAGTAATCAATCATTCGTGGAACAATATTTTTTATCTTCTTTAAATAGTGTAGTGCTTTAATGAATTACGTGCATGCTTCATGTTAACCTCTTGCACATCTGGATTTTTTTAGTGTTTGTCAGTGATTTGTCTGTTTACACGATATAAAATTTTAGTCAATGAGCTAAACTGGGTCACAAATATTCACCTGTAGGTATTTTATCTGAGTAAATCCCATGATGTTACTTAGGTAGTGATCTGATTTTGAATTGCAAAATTCGTGTTGCTCTTGCTATCTTTCCAACCTCTTTATGCAAATTTTAACATGCCCACCGTCACAGAGAAATATACTTATTAGCTAGCATAGCTGGATTAAAGTTTGTCATAAAAGCCTTGCATATATATACTGCCTATTCGCTACTCCTATACTAATGTGATTGAATGTTATCACTATTTGTTTTCAGCCTCCTCTTTGGGAGAGGTATCAACAACAGCTTAAGGAGTATGAGCGTAGCGTTGCTCAAGGAAATTATGCCTTTTCTGTTGGTAGTAGCGAAAAGGTTCTTCCTCCGGAGAAGCCACCCATGTTTGCTTTCTGCTTAAAACCTCGGGGTTTGGAGGTTCCCAACAAGGGTTCAAAACAACGGTCTCAGCGGAAACTTCCAGTTTCAGGGCACCATCATACTTCCTCAGTGGATCAGGATGGTTTTGTTTTTGGTAGTGTTCAATTCCTACCTATCACAAATATCATGATGTTTATTATACCATATGTCCTTCCTTTTTTCAACTTCTCATCACCTATTATCAATACTCTGTGGCAGGGAGAAGATCAAACGGGCATGTTTTTGGAGATGACAAGATGTTTTATGATTCTTCTGATGTTTCACCATCACTCAGAGCTTCAACAAGGATGTTATCCCCACGAGATGCCCATTTTGCATTGAGCAATGGTGTGACCGAGTGGAGAAGTAACTCGAAGCTTTATAAGAACAAATCGAAGAAGCAGCTTGGACCATCATACTCGTCGTTCCACAACCAGAGGCAAATGGGGCTGAGGAATGGAGTTCAACAGTGGAACGTTCCGGAATTTTCCAATCAGAGGCAGTGCTTTCTTGAAAGGCGACAACTTCCTCATAGGCAGGGGACGGAGCAGTTGGACAGTTCAGATCTTAACGAGTTTAGAATACGCGATGCAACTAGTGCAGCACAACATGCGCGTAACTTGGCGAAGCTGAAGAGGGAGAGGGCTCAGAAATTGTTCGATATGGCAGATTATGCTATGCATAAAGCTGCGAGGTCTCTAATGGCTGCAGAGGCAATGAAAGAATGTTGTGGAAACTCAAACAACTAAGGAGCGTCTGTCGCTGTACATAATTCTCTTACCTTTGGCTTTTCTTTGTGCTAGTTAAACTCTTCGACCTTAGTTTTTAGTGCTCGATACTGAAGGAGCAGTTAGTTAGCACAAATAAAACTACATAAAGTACCTTTCTGTTTTAGTCGCATTATGAATGTGGGAGACTAATCTTGGAGCATCACATATATGAATGAATCATGGAGGAAAGTTTTATGCTGTATGTAATTAATTTTTGTAGACGAATTCCTCACTAATGATGCTATTTCGGATGCGTTTTGAGCTACATTGTTTATAGCACTACCCTGTTGTAGGTTTTTGCTGTGATTATGCTTCTCTTTCAATTGAATGGAGAGAAGAAATGGTCTAAGTTTTGGCATATGCAATGTGTTGCCTATTGTCATGCTTGCTTTTACAGGCCTGGTGATGTTTTAAAATGAGATTGGAAAGCCAGAATCGTTTTTTCCCCCCAAAAAACTGAGTCTACTGGCTTTTAAAAAAAGTGATTCTGAACTCTCCAATTGTGTTTGAAAACAGGGCCTCTCTTTCAGGATGCTGATGGCTTCTTTGGCTTTTTGTTTCTTTCCCTTTTTAATGAATTTTCATGTGTTCCTATAGTGTCAAATGGTTTTTCGTTTAGACATGTTTCTGAAACTGTGTATTTTAACGTTTAGGAATTTTTTAAAATTGCAAAACTGGATGGTTAAAATTTTGATGATTGTTTGGGATCAACTATTCAGATTAAGTCTCTGTTGCTAAAAAATTGCTGTTCAAGATGAATATTTTTTAATGATGGTTTGAACTGCAACTTTTGTTAACGTCGTAAAACCATAGGGCTAGCCTTCTAAATAGGGGTGTAAGTAGAGCCGACAATTCGGGCCCGACCCATCTGACATATGAGCTGAATTGGGCTAAAAAAATGGAGGTCCAAAAAATTGGGCCGTTTTTTGCCCGGCCCGACGGGCCAAATGGGCCGGGCCGTTTTGCTCAACGGGCCACGGGCGGTCTGCTTGGCCCGATTTTTTTTTTTTTTAAAGACCAAAATTGTTGTTGTTACTTGTTATGAACTAAAGTAGGTTGAAATATAAAATATATGTGGATTGTGAAAGTGTAATGAATTATATTTTATAATACTTCCTTCATCCACCAATTTTTTACATACTTTTCTTTTACGGCTGTCTACGAATTTTTTTACTCATTCCGTTTTTTTTTTTTAAATAAATACTACTAACAAATAAACAAATTAGTCCCGCAATATCCTTACAACACCATTACTTTATCTACTCTTTAATAAAAATACTAATTTTTATTAAATTTTGTGTCCAACAGTAATGGGAAAAAATTTCGTGGATGGAAGAAGTATAAATTTTTATAAAAATTATAGAAAAACGGGTGGGGTCGTTAGCCCACGGGCTAAGTTGGGCAGGCTGGGCTGAGATTTTATAGGCTCGACTTGCAAATAGATCATCCCATGAACAGTGTTTGGCCCGCCGGGCCGGGCAACCCATTTTGCCAGCTCAAGGTGTAAGTGACTCGACTCAGCACACGAGCTACTCGTGCACGATTAAAAAAAATAATCTTGAAATAAGCTCGAGTTTGAGCTCAGTAGTACTAGACCCGTCATGTTCGCGAGCTTAATTGAGTTCACATAATTTTACTATTCTATCACAATAAGCTAATTATTTATAAATACACTTTAAATTATAAATAAAAAATTATGTGAAATATCGAACCAAACCAAATCGAATTCAAATATTTTAAGTTTTTTTTTTTAGTCAGAGCTCAAATTCGAAGGAATATTACTTATAGTATTCATAATCGAATTTCATTTCAAATTTCATTGTTTTTTTTTCCAAATCGAATTTTAACATTATTTGAGTTGAGTTTAGTAGACTCATTTACACCTATAATGCACGAATTCTTAAAAATTCATCACTATGCAGTATCGAATATTGCATAAGTGTAGATGCGGGTCGAATTCGCCACGTAGTGAAACCATGCAAAAAAAAAAAAAAAATGGGACTGTCGCATTATTTGTAAAATGAAATGCAATGAATTATAAACTAAAATATATTAAACACTTGACTTACAATAGAATTAAGTTTATAGCTTGCTTTCTCCATACCAACAAGGGGAAATCCTCCAAATGATCATTATATACATAATATTTGATTGGCCCCGCTAAATAACCTCCGATTCTCTTATACATACCCCAATTTATTTTTTCTAAAAAATATTTTAAGTTAAAAGTCAAGATTACCATTTATAAATATTCTTTTAATTATTAATTGAAATTTCTTTAGTTTTTCACTCATTTTCTCATTCTCAACATCATAAAATTAATATTTTGAAATTCCTAAAAATCAAGTTTCTGGATTATTTTCATTAAAACCCCTAAAAATCAAATCATTGGATTGTTTTCATTCAAATTAACACAAGACAAGTAAAATTTATAATGTCTAATTAATTTAGGTTAATTTTTAAAAAATGACATAATTGTCTAAACATGGGGTATGTTTAGTAATCTTTTAAAATAATTATATTTTTAATGTGGTTTATATAGTAATTGAGGTATGTATAAGAGAATTGAGGTTTGTTTAGCTGCGGCCTATTTGATTTTATGTATTGAATTGATGATGATATTTGAATTATTATTTTTATATATTTTACAAGTATTATATATAATAAAATAAAATATAAATAAACCTTAAAATTCAAAATCCGTATCCCATTGAGGTATTTTTTCTTAAATCTAAAATTGAAGAGAAATGTTTTATTAGGCGAAAGAGCAATCAACCGTCAAACCCGCCAATATTCTCTCTGCCTCTCCCGCAAATAACAAATTTTGAACTTCCATTTCCCATTTTCCTCTCTCTAAACTTCAAACCCATAATTCAAAACCAACCATTTTCTACGATCAAACCCACATTCAAGCTCCAAGGGTTCCATTTGTCTCGCAATTTTGAAGAATCATCAGGTGAGTTTTCCAAATTGAACGTGAAGCTGATAAAAATGAAAAAGGGGAAAATATATTGATTTCACTCTTTTGCGCAATGTGTGTAAGAATGTAATTAGGTTTTTGCAGAATAGCTTGAGTGTTTGGAGATTATGGCATTCAAACATGAATGCTTTCGATTAGTTTCTTAATTTCGCTCTGATTAATGTTAGTTCAATTTATAGTGCTTGCCTAGAGGGTGAATTTGGATATAAATCGGCCAATAAGATGCCTCGTCGCGTGAAGGATGAAGAGAGGGTCGAAATGATAATTCGCGGTCTTCTCAAGCAACCGGACAATAAGAGATGCATCAATTGCAACAGTTCGGTATGATTTCAAAGTTTCACCATATATATATATATATATATATATATATATATATATATATATATATAATATATATATATATATATATATATATATATATATATCTAGTTGTTTAGAGTATGTTCTAGAGTCCTTTCTTGTTTTTATTTTTATCGCGATTTCTAGCTTTTGTTCCTTGTATGAGCTATTTTTTCGTGTAGCATTTAGTGTATTCTTCAATTATGTAGTTGATAATGTTTATATGAAAACAAAAGAATATTGTGAAGCACCATTGCTTAGGCAATCTCGTAGTCGTATGAGGAGGCCCTTTAAGTATTGTATTGTATACGAGTAACTACATTTTCTCACAGACCATCTTGGTAAAATGAGACGATGTTTAAATGTCATGAACAATAATCAGCTTTATACCATGTATATGTATGTGACTATATGTACTATATAATCTATAAATTGCTATTATTTGTCTATTGTTTTACATTTGTTGCTGTGAGTATGTTTAAACTTATGTGGAAGATCTTCGGGTAGTGATTTCCACAGTTTCCGAGCAATAAATCTAACATGTTTTCGTATAACCAGGGGCCTCAGTATGTGTGCACAACTTTTTGGACATTTATCTGCACAAATTGTAGTGGAGTACAGTAAGTTAACATTCACATAGTATTAAGTTGTAGTATGAGATATGTAATATTCGGAAATTTTGACTGTTTTTCGGATATTGCAGTAGGGAATTTAATCATCGAGTGAAGTCAGTATCGATGGCAAAGTTCAACGAAGAAGAGATTATGTCTCTTCAAGCTGGGGGAAATGAGGTTAGAATCTAGAGCCAAATGCTAATGCCTTTTGTTTTGTTCTGTTGTACTATTATATAAAGCAATATCCCGATTTAACTATGTGTGATTTTACAGAGAGCAAAGCAACTTTACTTTAAAACGTGGGATCCAAAACGTAATAGTTATCCTGATAGCGGGTAAATGTACCTTACTTAACCATCCTACGCAAGGAAATGGTTTTGATACGATAACATTTTGCGTTTCAGTAATCTTCAGAAGATTCGAGAGTTAGTCAATCACGTTTATATAGATCGAAGGTATTGTGGTGAGAATAATTCGCACAAGCTAGCAATGGTTTCAACGGTAAGCCTCTTGCTTACTTCTATGCTTAAACACAGTTGATAATGATATTGTCATTTTTTAAAGATGTGATTTCTTTTAATCGACACCACAGGATTCGAAGAGCAACTCTTGTGATTGGCCTGCTGCAAGATCGAGATGGGGTAGGAAAGACAACTTTTTCGGGAGGTCTTCTTTCGATAGAGCTGATAACGAGAAGGCTTCTCCATCTGGTAATAGAGTATTGAATCTGCAAGATTTCTTGGAGGAAAGAAGTCCTCGAACCCCCCAAGAAAACATGAGATCTAACAGCCTCAGGAGTGGTCCCACGCGTTTCGAGATAGTTGATGATAGGTTTAGAGAGGATGGAAGGGTGAAGACATACGATAGGCATTCGAGAGGGGGGAGCATGTCACCTAGATCAAGAACAGCTAGTCTCCCTGCCATTCGCCCCGTTAAAACTATATTAGGGGAGAAAGTTCCGGAGCTAAGAATTGAAGGACCTCCGAAAGCAGATTCCTCTGCTGTAGTTGAGGTGAGTTAACAATGTTGTCCATGATATATTTGTATATTTTTGCTTTGTTAAAATACCTTTTTTTTTTTTTCTTTCTTTACTTGTTTATCATTTCAGAAGCCTGCTGATGCTGGTGGGAAGGTAATTCAAAACAATGTAGTAAATACGACTAGCTTGATTGATTTTTTTGATGCTGAACCTGAGCCTGTTTCTTCAAACAACAACAACGAAAGCAGCTCCGTTGCATCTTCCTCAAATCAAGCGGTCACTGATGTTTCGAATATGAATCCAATGGATTCTTTGTTATTAGACTGGTCGTCTTCTGTTGCTTCACCTTCAGCTGGTATATCTAATAGCACTACGACAGTACAAGAGATTCAGACGCATCAGCTGCCACAAATCCAACCTTTTGTCTCTCCTCCTGGTAATATTAATACTGAACAAAGTGCTACACCAGTTGAATCATCATCCAATCAGGTGAGAACATAATTTCTTCATCACCATAATCAGTTGAAAATCGACATTTTCTCTTATGAAATGATGTCATATGGCATAAATTTTCCGTATTTACAAAGTTTGGTTCCTTGCAGAACAAATCGCCTCCATCGAATGTTCTGAGGCCAGTTCAAAGTGTTCCGATCGAACAATCATCACAAGCTGTAAATCCAGGAGAAGGGCCAGCACAGAGTGCCAGGAAGGAAATTCCACAGGTAAGTACCCTACTTGTACTGTTTCCAGCACTTTTATCCAGTTACCATTTTTTTTTCTGAAATTTTTATCTTGTTATGCAGGACCTTTTCACTTCGAATTTTACATCTTTCACTCCAGTAGCTGCTGGATGGCATATGCAACCACCTCATGGAGCGGTATACGGAATGCAATATCATCATCCTGCAATGGTATGTCTATATCTCAAGAACGAAACTCATTCTTGAATAAATCGAAAAGCTCATGTATTATGTCATGACAGTCTGCAGCCCCTTATCCGGAGCCCCCAAAACCAAGAAATCCATTTGATATTGGTGATGACAGATATCAAGATCAAGGATCAATGGTAAGCATAGATGCTCCTACATTTCCTCAGATTTTGACAAACATTCTTACGAAATTATATGGCGGTTTAATCAAATACATGGAAGCGTTTATTGTATATAACTTGTGTTCTGGTAAATACTAGTATTATTCAAGCCAGATCTTCTCATAACTTATTTTCTCTCTTTGTTCTTTTCGTTTAGTTTCCGTCCATGTCATCACTGCAAGGAGCTCTGCCAAACATGCCAACTTCAACTTACACAGCAGCACCGCCTTCTCATCCTCAAGTGTCCCCTTATATGATGAACATGTCCCTAGGTAAGAGTAAAAGTAATCAAAATTTTATTATTACCATATTTTTCTTCGGTATTGAATTCGTTTGTTCCATTTCGTAATCCAGGAGCTTACATGGGGCAGATGGCCACTAACATACCACCACCTACCAGGTAAATCATATATGGTATTTATTGCATCACCAAATGTGTAATGTGGTTTGAGTTTTTCCAGATTTAATTAAGCTTGATATTTCTCATTTAAGTTATCATACCACATTTTGGGGTATTTTATATGATACTCCTAGATTGTGTCATTTCTTGATTAATCTTCTGCTTACGGACATACTTTTACCTTGTAGTAACTTTGACAGAAGGGAAGATGCCTTTGCGTCCCTCAACCCGATTCAGCAAACGAGCGGATCCCACTCGTTGCCTACTTCTCCGTTACCACGAGTAGGAAATCCATTTGGATAGTGTCCATGAAGGCGTTGTAAGTTGTATATACTATATTTATATCCTTTTAGTGCAGGGTGGTAAAAATAGGTTAACCATAGAAGGAAGGAATTTTACCATGCTATGGACCTATGGTTATTACAGAGAGTGGGGAATTAGTTTGGGAAAAGTTCACAATTACAATTGTAAAGGGATGTGTATATGTTCATATCATTGTAAATGAATATCTCCCTTTTTCTTACTCAATAAAATCCTTTATTAATTGCTAAATAATGTACAGAATTTCTCAGCATTAAATTTCTAATCTTTAAAAAGCAAACCACATGTGAGAAGAAAATTTGTCAACGAAATAAATGTTCATCTACTCATGAATTTGTCAAGTCTTTTCCTGTTTTTTTGCTTTTTACCAAGATTGTTGAAATGAGTCCATATGTATTATAGGGAATACTTTTTTTTTTGGGGGGGGGGGGGGGGGGGGGGGGAATTTTTTTTAATGTGTTGCGTTAGTGTTTGCTAATAATAAAATGTGTTGCGGTTTAGAGAAAAAAATTAATAACTAAACGTGTTGCATTAGTGTATACTTGTTTGGATAATAAATGTTTTGGAATGTGCGTGAAATATTATTCAATTCTCCATCTAAATACTATACATTTAATTTAAATATTTATTTTCACACAGTTTATGCAATCAAATCACTACTTTTGTCCCATCTACTTCTCGCTTAATTTTCTTCTACTTATTCACTCTCTTTTCTATTTTTAAATAAATAATTAAATATACAAATATTGTCAAACTAATAAATAATGCATGTATATAGATATATAAGTTTGTACTCACAGGGTGAACATGTGATCATTTCCTACTTATAAATATGCATATATGTATAAATATACAGACACAAATTTGTAAATATGTATTTGAATTAATATATATAAATTTGAATTCACATATATTTAATAAATATTAAATATAAACATAAATACTTATATTATAAGTAAGAATTGAAAATATAAATATACATATAATAATATTAATATATGTATAAAAATAAATGTATTTAAATTTACGTATAACATAATATATATGGTATTTAATATCTATAATATATCTATATGTAATTGACATTTATGAGAAATGAAATTGTTGGCTTTCCTTATAAAATATTATTAATATATTTATATGTATTTAAATATATAGACTAAGCATTAATTTCAAATGTATGTATAAATATATATGCACATATTGATATTATATACAATATATATATGTATATGTATATGTATGTATGTATGGGTCTTCCGAATTAGTCGGTCCTTGGGCCGAATCGAGTAAAAAAATTACATCTATGTATTATATACTTACATTTATATTTATATTAATATTTAATATTAATATAGACCAATAAAACATCATTTATATTATTATACTCACTTTGTCCCACAAATTGTCACACTTTAAATTTTATATAGACCAATAAAATATTATTAATTATGCTTGAAATTCTTCCTTTAAAAAAAATATACTTAAAATTCTAAATTTTACCTATAAAGTTTCTAATATAAACTTATTTCTTGAATTAAAAAACAATAATGACTTCATATTAAGTGGTGAACATATTATTTTTAAATAAATATTATACAAGGGTACATTTTAATATTAAAATGATTATAATGTAAAAAAAAAAAAAAAAAAAAATTCTTGGTGTATAGAAGGAGAATTATTAGTGTTGATTGTAATGGTAAAAATGAATGACCTTGCATAGCACACATAAGTATATTTTGTATCAATTGTTTTCACCGAACAAACCACTAAACTTACGCAAGAAGATTACATATGCATTAATGGGTGATTATGGATAACACGCATTAGATTTCCAGAAATCAAATTCCAAAATCCTAAAACACAACCAAATTTAGAATTCGAAATAACATAACTTGTATTACGTAATCCAAAATTAAACACACCTAAAAGGTAGTTGGTGCTTTCTTGGCCTATATAGAGACAGAGCCCTCAACTTCCAAGAAAACACAAGAGCTCACACATTTAGCCAAAACTTGCAAAATGGGGAGGATCAGCTGCGGCGTGGCGGTGGTTGTGGTGGCGCTGGTGGTTGTGACGAGCTGCGTGAATGCTCAGACGTACCAATGCTTCGGTGGATGCTACAACGACTGCTTTCTGAGGAGCAGCAAGTCGACGGGCGAGAAGGTCGGATGCTTTTACGAGTGTCTCCCCGGTTGCATCCCTCGGACGCCCGACGATTATCGGTATTATTGTCAGCTTGGATGCACTTCCGAAATCTGCAGACTCATTCCTTATAATGGTACTCTGTTTTTGCTCTGTTTCTCTCTGTTATGTATGTGTGGATTTTTTTTAAAGAATTTTAATTTACTATGGTATAAATGAAAGACTAATTGCGGATAAAATTACTATTTTTTCGAAAATTGCAATTTAATCTCGATCTTTTTATTTTGTTAACTAAAATTAAACCTTCACAATTTTTTGCAATTTTTACTGAATATTTGTTTGGAATAATTGATCACATCAAGATATCATCACAAATGCATTTTATCTCAAGTTTTTCCTTGAAATTTTATAAAATATATTTAATAATTCCGCACCATGCACTCTAATTGTAAAAATTTGTAAAGAGTGTTATTTTTTGGGCCCGAAGTTGGTATCTTCGGATTGATATTGGGCTTCACTTTGCGACTTTTAAAAGTTACGGTTTTTAATTTACCAATCTATAAGTTACGGTCCTTATTTTACTAGCTTAAAAGGTTATAATTCTTATTTTATCAGCCCAAAAAATTACAGTTCTCATTTTTCCACCCTTCATAATAAGTTAGGGTCCTTGAGAAAAATGTATACCCTCTATTATGTAATGGTACATGTGTGGAATTTGTTTTATTTAGAATTTTAATTTACTTGAGTTCGCCCACCTTTGATTAACGATATACATGATACTATGGTATAAAAGAAAGATAAATTGCGGATAAAATTACTATTTTTTCAAAAATTCCAATTTAATCTCAATATTTTAATTTTATTAAATAAAAATTAACCTTTACAAATATCAACAATTTTTACACAATATTGTCCATGATAGTATAGATATCATTACAAATGTATTTTATCTAAGTCTTTTTCTTGAAAATATATCTAATATTTTCTCACCATAAGCTCGAATTACCAAAATTTGTAAAAGTGTGGTATTATTTAAAAAAATATGGTGATTTTATCCGTACTTAAAGTAAAATCCTAAATTCCTCCCCAATTGTATGTTTGTTTGCTTTGCAGATGGTGCAAGAATGGAGCAATGCTTTGGTACATGCAGCAACCTCTGCAGTGGTGGAAGAAGTTGATGCAATAAAATGGAGCTTTCTACAAGTTTATGCAACCTTATTAAAAAAATACCTGCTTTATGTAATAGTGGCATCATCTGAGTTAATGTAAAAGAAGACTTCTCTTGTACCTTTTCACTATGTTTGAGAACTAAAATAAACAATATAGTATTATTATTTAACTTTTCAATTATTTGCACTTGAAATATTAACAATCAATACCATGTTTTCAGCTTTACCATGAGCCTAAACGAGTTAAAATTATCCCAAAAAAAATTAGAATTTTCATCTTCGTCTCATAACTCTGTAATTGTTCCGAGTTTGATCATTTTTTCGCTGGATTTTGCACATTTTGTTTCAAAACTTTGAACATTTTTGCAAAATGTACATCATTACGACTCTTGGACTGAAATCGGACCAATTGAGGAATTATGTGACAAAATTGAAAATCTTAAATTTTTTGCCAAAACATCCAAAATTATGAGACCAATATAATATAAATTTGAACTGGAGCCTTAATTGAGGTAAGGTAGCTTAAATCGTCGTCACCTGGATAAATGAACACTTTGCATAACAAACTAACCACCACATTATAAATGTAGGAGATTAATGACCACCAAGAGTTAGTTAGCAGCTCGTTTTTGGTGTATAAAGAGCCTCGAATTCCAGCAAGAATCGCGGGGCGTGGAGATGGAGAGGTCGACGAGAGTGATGGCGATTTTCGTGGTTTTGGTGTTGGTAAACGGGGTTGATGCGGAGACATTGTTTGCTTGTTTGGGTCCTTGCTACAGCAGTTGCTTCACGGGAAACAATCAATCTCAAACTGACAAGTTTTCTTGTGATTATAAATGTCTCAAATCATGCATGCCTCCCTCCCCTTCCAACGACTTGCAGTCATATTGTCAGATTGGTTGTAATATGAAACGCTGCATCGCAGTTAGCGTTATTGGTACTCTATCTTTCCTCTCTTTCTCTTCTCTATTAGTATTATATATGCAAGGATGAAAAAATCGGGTTTTTGGAGGTCTTGATATCGATATCCACCAGAACAAGATTTTTTCCAAAATATTGGTAAAATATCGATGAGCTGTAGTTCAAAATTTGTCAAATATTCAGAAATTTCAGTAAAAATTGGCAAAAAGTTCTCACCTTTTCTTTTATTGTCCACAAATATTATTTTAGATTTTGAGAGGATTTAGCCACTATTTATTCAAAAATCTTGTAAGAAAAAGGTTTCAACATGTTTAGTTGCATTATTTATATTATTAAATTATTATGAACAATTATTGTATCATTTTAGACTGTTTAAGTATTTTTTACTGATATATTTGTCATAACAATATTTTGTTTGAATTTAAGTTAAAGTTATATATATTAAAGTTAGTTATAACATACCCTAGAGTTTTATGTTAAATTTTCATCTATTTCTTTACGAATGTCGATATTTGATATCGATTTTCCATCGATATATCCGTAATTTTAAGATGCAGATTTTTCACCTATACTGATATTTTCTTCCTTGGTATGCCCCTCTCTCTTTCTCTTAAGATTTTTGTGGGGTTTTGCAGATGGGGCCAAAAAGGAGAGCTGCTTTGATCGGTGCACTAATCTCTGCAACAAAATCTTGAGCCATGATTGAATTTGATGGCCTATTTGTGCAAGTTTTTTGGCTTGTGTAATAAAATTTGATGCAATGCTATGATGTACTTTTGGCTTCCTAATAAAATAGTTTACTAGTTTCAATTATTTAGCATCCTTTTGTTATAAATACTTTACTTTTAAATTTCTTTTAAACCACTATGGAATTTCACATCTTTAATTCACCCAAATCTTCCGTTTTATGATTTACACTTGAGAGGTGAATAAATTCATACCCAAATTCATAGTTATTCCTCCGTTCATTATCTTCCTCTTCTGCATTTTCTCTCCCTTTTACTTTCTCTATCCTTCTCACTTCTGATAATACCGTAAGTTACTTTTGACGGAGGGATAGGGGAGTTTATAAAACAAAAACTTCATGTGCGTTATATAACCACCCTCATGATTTAAAATCAATAATATCCCGCTAATCATCATTACGGGAAACCTGAATATTTAAAACATGTTACTTTAATTAATATACTTGTGAATCTAAAAATTAATTATTAGGCCTATAAATTACTTGGAACACGTATATATGTTTTGAAAAATAAAATTAAATGTTACCACATAAACAGAATGAAGAAAAGCATTAAAGTGAAAAAACAATCAAGATTTCATTTTCATGGATTGTGATGAAACCAAAACTGAGAACAAGAAGATGCCTCTCTTGCTTTCCTCAGCCTCAGAAGCAAATACACAACCATCCCACACAGAAATCCAAGAGCAGCGCTCGACTGGACCAAAGAAACGGCCGTACAGACGAGCATCACAAACGCATCCTCCTTCGAATTCATATCCCTCGCACACATTGCCAGTTCAAGCCCAGCAAACAGCAATAAAACCCCCAAAACCCCAACAGGAAATTGATTCAATATCTTCACCAAAGAGCTACCCAAAACCAGCCCCAGAACCAGCTTAGCCACTCCCAGCAACGCCACACAACCACCGCTTCTCCCCCCAAACTTGTACTGCCCGGCCAACCCTCCGGCCCCATGGCAGCACGGCATTGCGCCGAACCAGCACCCGATCAGGTTCATCAGGCCAACGGTGATGGAAACGGACGTTGCTGTCACGTCTTTCTCGGGGAAAAGATCGGTTGACAGCTTACAAACTGCAATTACGGAGTTTAGTATTGATAGAGGGAGTTGGGGGATCGTTCCCTTGATGAAACCTTCCTTCCATTGATGTTTGGAGATTTTGATAACATGAATAGATGAAGGGCCGAATTTGAAATGGCGAACGGCTTTTGGCCCTCTTATGATGGCTAAAATCACCCCCAATATGAAGATTATGAACGCGGACGGGAGTGAATTCATGATTTTACTCAATTTCCTTCTCCCTGATTCACAATCAATCTCTCTCTCCTCATCATCTCTTTCCTCATTTTCGTGACCCGAACCGGTCACGATTATGATGAAGCAAGCGCAAATTAGGGCTAATAACAGTCCATCTAACCCTAGCCAGGGCCTCTCCCCTGTAGATTTCGATTTGGCGAAATTCTGAACATTCCGAATGTATTTCACACCGCTCATCGCGAACGATAATCCTTGCGCTAATTGAATTCCTCTGACGACGGAAATCGGAATCAGCTTATACGCAAGCTTCATCAATCCGGTGGCGCCTAATAGGAACAGTATTCCGCCGGTGCAGATTCCGGCGGCCATCACCTCCGGAATTCCGAAGCTAGGGTTGGAAATGGCCTCCGCGGCGATGGATTTCATCGGCTGGACGGGCATCGGAACGCCGTAGATTGCGCCGGTGACGAAATTGTATATTCCGGTGAAAATTAACGTGGTTCCGAGATCCAGATCTTTGGCCAGAGTTAAGGCCAGCACTATCGGGATGTATGTGCCTAAGTCTCCCATGGCGCCATTCAGTTCGGCCAATTTTGACTTGAAAACCAAGTTTTTTCTCACTTTCTGAACGACGTCGGATGGGGAGGTGATGAAGCTCCGGGGCAGGGTTTCGCTCTGGTTTCGGGCCGTTTCCGGGCCGGGGTTTTGAGGTTGGGACGCCATTGTTGTGTACAGTGGTGAGAAAATGTATGCAGGGTTTTAATGCAGAGAAGCTTCTCTGCACACACGTATATATACACTTGGGGATGGAGGGAGCAAATTTAAATAATCCGATCATAAAAATATGCTCCAGTGCAGACACAAAATTTAAGAAAAAGTAAGATAAAATCAATAAAATAAGGTATTATAACATCCATATATAATAAATTAACCAATGTAAGGGTAAAATTAATCACATATGTATAATTAGATAGAGCAAGTCTCTTGTATATCATTATCTGTAGTTTGATATATACTTAGTCTGCAGTTGAGACTATTTACATTGAAAAGTATGGGTTGGTTACACTGAAAAGTGTGAGTTGATGATATTGAAAATTTTCCAGTGTTATCGATTTTCGGTGTAATCGGCCCACACTTTTTAGTGTAAACAATCTCAACTGATGAGTGAGTGCAGTACCAAATGCATATATTGATGAACGGATAAATAAAGTAAATGGACATACTTTTGGTTAATTGACAAATAAAATAAATGAACATATATTTGATGGACGAATGAAACATTATATTAATTTAATCTATATTGGAAAACTAGAGTGTACCCACGCGAATTTCGCATACTGAAAAAATATATTATATTTATTTTCTGTAGACATTTAATATAAGAGTATTTTTGTTTAAAAAATTTCGAGGTATATACAATAAATTATGGGGTTTATTTAGCTGTGGCCCGTGTCCTTCACTAAACTCTATAGGTATATCCTACAAACTAAATAATTAAAAAAAAACATCAAAATTCACATAAATTAATAACAATTATGGAATAACATTACTTAGACTAATAATTTAATAATAATCTATTTTCATTTTAATATTGAATAATTTATAAATTAATCAACATTATTAGTTATTGGGAGTATACGGTAAGAAATTAATTTATATAAGAAACAATACAAAATTTGAAATAAATTTTAAAGTTACAAATACCCGTTCATCGATCAAAATGAGTTTCAAGTAGAACTTGTCTCTATTAAAATCACTCTTGATATTAGAAATCAGATAAAATTGAGGTGTCATACGTAGTCTTGAAATCTAAAATGAGATTTAAATTACAACAACTAAACCATCATAATTATTCAGATAAAAATACATGGTATAGTTAAATTTATTATTTGTGCACATGAAGAATATTTAAACTGAACGATGTAGAGCATAAATCAACAATCATTATTACATTCATATTGATATTGATATTTAAATCTAATCAAATTGTGAGCACTTAAAATGATGAATTTAATTATAAAATAAATATACTAATAACAATAGATATATAACTAACCAACAATTGATGGGAGAAATCTCAGCAAAAGAGTAGAACAAATGAAACTTTGATGTGAAAAAATGAAATACAATATGCTCTTATTTATAATAAAAAAAATACATGCAATATTATATCTTGTCCATAATAAGAATATATCACATAAGAATATTCTTTGGAATATATAAATATATACCTTTATTTTAGGAAAAAATAATCGAACATTATATTATACTATATATACTAACTCATATTTAATTACATTAAGGTTTGGAAAAAATATGATTTATAATAAATTCTAAAAATAACTAAATAAGAAAATGGAAAAAATATCTATTTGCATTAATTATGCAGATATAAATTAATGGTTTAGATTTAATGATATAGAACTAAGGGTCGAGATTAAAAGTTTAACCAACTTTTAATGAGAGCACATTATTTCAAAATGGAGAGATTTGAGACATGCCACATCAGCCTAAGAATAAGGTGGTGTTGACACATCATCTTGGAGAGGTTTGAGAATATATTATTATAAGATATATATATATATATATATATATATATATATATATATATATATATATATTTTATTTTATTTTTGCCTTTACTGGCATACTTTTGCTTCTTTAATTCTTTTTTCCTTTTATCGTTTTTTTTTCCCTCTCTTCTTCCTCTCCATTTTTCCATTTTGTATTTTTATTTCTTTTTTTCCCCTCCCTTCTCGTTTTTTCTTTGGCCATTTCTCTTTCTTCAATATTTCTTTTTTTTTTCTTCTTATGGCCATTCTTTCATTATTTTTTAGTTTGTCATTCTTTAGAATGAGATTTCACTAATCACTACATATGTAACACAATTTCAGATGCTCATTTGAGTTAGATTCAAAACTACCTTCGTCATTTTGGTGATTGTTATTTGAAGTATTAATAATTATTATTTGAGATATTACTGATTATTATTTAGGATATTATTTATATTGTTTGAGGTATTAGTGATTGTTGTTTATAGTATTACTGATTATTATTTAAGGTATTACTAATTATTATTTGAGATATTGATGATTATTGATTCGATCCGCACCTATTACAAGAATGATATTACCATGAACTGGTAGGGCACCACTGACACTAACAATTTGTAGAAACACTCACGCCTTTTGTATTTGTTGCATTAGCATCTGCCCAATATTATTTTAATTTTAATTTCACGTGCATTCCGTGCATTTGGATGCCCATAATAGGTATTCTTATCCATATAGAAATTTTAAGGGTTAAAATCAATAATATATAAAATATCATTACTATCACTATTGTCCCATTCTAGATTTTCATTATTATAGTATCATTTTGGTTCTATTTAATAAAAATAATATAAATTAGTTTTCAGACTATTTTAGCAAAATCTTTGATTGTTTTGACTTGTAAATTGTAAACGGATGGAAATAAAATATAACTCTAGCTTTCATTCTCTTTCAGCAAAATCTTTCATTGTTTTGACTTGCAAATTTTAATCGAGTGATAGTGAAAGTGAAAGTGTCGAGGTGACTACCATATTTCATTCCAGTATCAAATTAAAAAATAAGGAGAAATTTAGCACTCCTTCCACTAAAAAATAATACTAATAAAAATTTAAATTTGTATGGAAATTTTAAAAAAGTGTGAAAGAGTACTCTGAGAATGGAGGGAGTATATATATATATATATATATATATATATATATATATATATATATATATATATATATATTTTTTTTTTTTTTTTTTTTTTTTTATCAGCGTAGTATGTTTTATATAAAAATTGTTCATATAAATTTATCATAAAATTATTTTGAAATATCAAATATTTGATCAAACATATTAAAATTCTATCAAGAGTATCAAGAGTCAGGGTCAATTGTATCATACTTTAATTGTTGTTGATATTTTTGACCCACAATATGATACCAATGACCTCAATTTTTAATACTCTTAATTAAATATTTGATATTTTAAAATAGTTTTATGATTAATTTATCTTGTATCATTTGCATATAAAACTTTTAAGAGTAGGTTTCCTGTGAAACTTGTTCATAATATGTAACTGATAACATTATATGCATTCACTAATACCATAACAATTTGCACTTCGATTTCAGTTTCATGTGGTATTAGTGAATGTATATATCAATAAGTACATCTATTAGTATTATTTTATAATATAAAACAATTTTATAGGAAAATTTGTGAACTTTAAAGTAAACATCATTCCGTCCTCCATCCAATTTCTTTATAAATTTGGATATAGTATTAGTAACTCCATCCTCCATCTATGACTATTAGTACTATTTTATAATATAAAACCATTTTATAGGAAAATTTGTGAACAAGTAAACATCATTCCTCCATCGAATTTCTTTATAAATTTGGATATAGTATTAGTAACTCCATCCTCCATCCAATTCTTGATATATCCAAAGTTTAATTTAAAGTACTTTATAGATTAAAAAATAGTAACTCAAATTTTATAATAATATATTCTCAAACCTCTCCAAGATGATGTGTCAACACCACCTTATTCTTAGACTGATGTGGCATGTCTCAAATCTCTCCATTTTGAAATAATGTGCTCTCATTAAAAGTTGGTTAAACTTTTAATCTCGACTCTTCGTTCAATATCATTAAATCTAAACCATTAATTTATATCTGCATAATTAATGCAAATAGATATTTTTTCCATTTTCTTATTTAGTTATTTTTAGAATTTATTATAAATCATATTTTTTCCAAACCTTAATGTAATTAAATATGATCTACTTATTGAATGAATTTAAATTTATCATTTCTAAGTTTGAGTTAGTATATATAGTATAATATAATGTTCGATTATTTTTCCTAAAATAAAAGGTATATAGTTATATATTCCAAAGAATATTCTTATGTGATATATTCTTATTATGGACAAGATATAATATTGCATGCATTTTTTTTTTATTATAAATAAGAGCATATTGTATTTCATTTTTTCACATCAAAGTTTCATTTGTTCCACTCTTTTGCTGAGATTTCTCCCATCAATTGTTGGTTAGTTATATATCTATTGTTATTAGTATATTTATTTTATAATTAAATTCATCATTTTAAGTGCTTACAATTTGATTAGATTTAAATATCAATATTAATATGAGTGTAATAATGATTGTTGATTTATGTTCTACATCGTTTGGTTTAAATATTCTTCATGTGCACAAATAATAAATTTAACTATACCATGTATTTTTATCTGAATAATTATGATGGTTTAATTGTTGTAATTTAAATCTCATTTTAGATTTCAAGAGTATGACACCTCAATTTTCTCTGATTTCTAATATCAAGAGTGAGAACCAAAAATTGACCGTTAAAGTTAGGATTGAAAAAGTTGGACAATATTTTTTAATGATTTTAATAGAGACAAGTTCTACTTGGAACTCATTTTGATCGATGAACGGGTATTTGTAACTTTAAAGTTTATTTCAAATTTTGTATTGTTTCTTATATAAATTAATTTCTTACCGTATACTCCCAATAACTAATAATGTTGATTAATTTATAAATTATTCAATATTGAAATGGAAATTGATTATTATTAAATTATTAGTCTAAGTAATGTTATTCCATAATTGTTATTAATTTATGTGAATTTTGATGTTTTTTTTTTATTATTTAGTTTGTAGGATATACCTATAGAGTTTAGTGAAGGGCACGGGCCACAGCTAAACAAACCCCATAATTTATTGTATATACCTCGAAATTTTTTAAACAAAAATACTCTTATATTAAATGTCTATAGAAAATAAATATAATATATTTTTTCAGTACGCGAAATTCGCGTGGGTATACCCTAGTATATATATATAATGAAAGCAAAGAAAAAAAATGAAAGAAGCAAAAATATGCTAGTATTGGGGTTCAACCCCTGGGTTCGAAAATATTTTATATAACCGAGAACTGGATATAATTAAATTAAGAGTAATTCTAGTGTGTAATTGAGTGTATAGTATGTATTTGGATTTAAATTTTTTTTTATTTTAAATAGAAATCAATAATATCTAAATTGCAAAAAAAAAAAAAAAAAAAACAGTTCAGTGTGTTTTAAAAAAGTCAAAATTTAGCTTTAAATCTAAATGCAAATGCATTCTAGAAATTGTGTTAAATTAAAATCTAAGTGCATATCATGCACTCTTATGTATGCAAAAATTTGTGTATGTATAATGATAGTAATACGAGTACCATTATATTGATTTACTTATCTACAAATATATCATTTATTAATAGTATTATTTATAATTTTATTAGGTTTATTCGCAATATACCCACTAAATTATTGATGATTTTGCACCTAAATAATTAAAATAAACTAAACCATCCTATGAATGTTAACAGAAAATTAAACTAAGAATTTAAGATGTGTTTTCAAATAAGAGATGATGATGCTCAGGATAGGAATCCTTACGTATACTAACGGAGCAAGTACATAATCAAAATAACCGTGACGCGCAAGAAATAACCTAAGTAAAAGAATGCAAGATGAAAGCTCAAGATTTTAAACCCTAATACTTTATCCTAACAATCGACTTCACTAATCCACTAACAAGTTAATAAATTATGCTTAATTAATGAGACTCTAATTTAACTAAGGTGATGTGGTCGTCCTCCTTCGCTAAACTGGTAGATGAATTAACCCTTTCTAAACCCTCTCGTTAAGACTACTTGTTGTTAAAGAGTGATACGGTCGTCCCCTCCCTAACACTTTCGTACGAAATTCAAAGGTAAAGTTAAGATTGATTTTAAGAATTCATTAATCAAGAGAATTAAAACTAAACGTCACAAATTACCCTAATTACGTACCCACAACCTACTTCTACGAGTTCATCCTACCCCAAGCATGCAAGGGTTTTAGCCGGACATGGTTATAACGATAACAAAAGCAATTGACGAAGTAACGAACATAAACATGATGAATTGAAGTGAAAAACTAAAAAGCATGAACTAGGGTTTTGAAAGAAAATAATTCTAAGAACTGAAATTATATTAATAAAATGAAGTCTAAAGTGTTTAACGTAATCAAACTAATGAAAAGAAACTAACAAACAATAATAAACTAAGAATTCGTACTAAAACCTCGATTAAACGTAAAGTAAAGCTTGCTCGTCTCTTCTCCTCTTTCTCTATCTAAAAATTAAGTCTAAAAGTAATTTTGTATCAAGTGGTATATGGTGGTACTCCTAAAAACGTATTCGAAAAGGTATATATAAGGATCGGGCTGAAACGGGAACTCGTGGGCCTGAAAAACAAACTTGAAAATTTGCTTTCGGAGGCGCTCGAGCTGTCGAGCTCGAGCGGACGCGCTCGAGCTAAGTGGTCGAATGAAACAAGCACTCGAGCGGAGGCGCTCGAGCAGTGGTGCTCGAGCGAAGAAAATTCTCTGTAAGTTTGGGGCGCTCGAGCTGGTTGAGCTCGAGCGGAGGCGCTCGAGTGGTCTTGCTCGAGCGGCCCTTCTCTCCTTTCAACTAACACTTCTCTTCTCACGCACTAATACCATTCGTATTTCTTCGATATCTTCTCATCCGGGCATCCGTTTGAGCTGATTCAAAGTCCTACGAACTCCGTTTTTCGCCCTTAATTCACCTATGAGTATCAAAGAGACAAATTCATCAATGTAAAGAAATAGTACTCATTTGACTCTAAAAACTCAATAAAATCGACCAAAACTTGGGCATTTCTAGCTACGAATCATGACAATTTCACGCCTAATCAACCCCCCCAAACTTACCATATTGCTTGTCCTCAAGCAATGAAATAATAAGTCAAGTGAAATTGTTAGGAATGAGTCAAATAATCAAATCATGCAAGCAAATGAACTCGAGCTTCAAAAATCAATCACAAGTATACTCACTCACCTTCCCTCATCATACTCATGCAACAACAGCAAAAATCACCAAAATCAAACATGGATGTGCACTCAACGAAGTGTTTCACTCCCTCACAAGTTTATATCAATGATAAAGGGACTCACTCAAACTCAAACAATCAATCACTCATATCAGCAACCATAGGCTTGTAAGCACTCTCAACTCCGACCATACTCTAAAAATCAATGCCGAATCAAAAAGGACTTTTCTCAAGGTTGTAATGTAGGCTCTTTGGACAGGTGGGTTAACAATATGGTAAGTGACTCAAGTGAATGGAGAATAGAACATCAAACTTTAGTACTTCGAGATTAGGAACTGACTACTTCACACATTTTTAATCAACACACTTTCAATCCCACATTCTCTCAACACTTCAATTTTTCTTTGTAACTCATTTCACTTTTTCAATCACTTCACTTTTTTTTTTCACAAACACATGAGCTCTTTTTTCTTTTGCTCATTCTCAATTTTTTTTTTCTTTTTCCCACAACTCAAAACTTCATCACACCTTCTTCTCATACTCACTCAACAAACAATATTTTCCTTTTTCAACTCAATTCAATCCCTTCACATTCACACTTTTCCTATTCTCCACTCAAATTGGGACAAAAAGGCTTAGGAATTGGAATAGTGTTCATATGTGCTAGCAAATGAAATAAGCTTTAGGCTCAAAGGGCTAACAAGAGACAAATATCAATGGTAAGGAAAATTTAGACTAAGTGACCCAATCAAAACAAAGATGGCCTAAGATCACATTCGGCATATCAAACTAGACACAATCAAGAAGCAAGAGCACACACAAGTTCTAGCATCCTCTAAGGTGACGATCCACTCACAAGCGAAGAGATTATTTTATGCATCAAAATCTCAAATGGCTCAAATCTCACGGCTTTTACATTCATGCTAGTCCTAGTGCATTCTCACTCTCATCACACAAGCACTCAAAAAGAAAAATTCACAAGCATACAAGTTCTTTCTCAATTCCACTCTAACTCAAACACTCACACAAAAGAATTCCTAACTCAACCTCACAGTTCACCCTACTCATCAAACCATACTCAAAGATAGCAATCAACAAGCATAAGATGATTGATAGGCATGAAATATGGAGTAGCGAATCAGATCAAAATCACCCCAAGGAGCATCTCAAGGCACCAAATAACCAAACACACTCAAAGATAAGGGGTGCTCCGGTGCAATGTAACAAAAAACATAAAAATTCCACCCCCCAAACTTCGACCTTGCGAAGAGGTCTAAGTTTGGGGTTGTGGGTTACCTCAACCAAACAATTTAGTTTCTCTCAACAACGTGTCGCACTCCTTCGTCTCGAGTTGGTTTCTTCAATCTGAATAACTTCATGGTACCTTTACTCCTTCGAGACAAGCCTACAAAATAAACTCTCAAGTAAGAGGTTAAAACTTACGATTCAACAACACCCTAATAACATAAAAAAAACTGAAAAACAAATAAAAATGGATTGCCTCCCATTCAGCGCTATTTTTAAGGTCCTCATGCCGGACCAAGCTCAAAGGAGCTTATGGGACATGATACTAAAAAATACCTCCCTTACTCTCATAAGAGAAGTTGTCTAAGTTCTTTGCTCTATTCACATCTTTCTTTTTCACCTCAGACGGTGGGCGTCTCAATTCCTTCTCACTCTTTTCGGGAGGAGTCTTACCAAACAGGTTCTTGAATTTGGACTTTTTCTTCTTAACTCCTCCTTTTCTCTCGAGCTGGACCACGTCCACCTTTTTCACTTCTTCATCCTTCAATTTTTTCTCTTTATCCCTATCAAAATAAGTCAGATCATAATGCTCTTGGGTTAAATCAACAGGTGAAGGATTATCAAACTCATAAATAAACGAAGGATTAGGGATAGGAGGTGTGTCTTCAACACTCGGATCAATGACATCCATGCAATACAAACTCTCATCCTCATTCGGGTACTTCATGGCCTCATGTAGGGAAATCTTCACTTCTTGATCATCAACTTTCAACGTAATCTTCCCATTTGCCACGTCTAGCACCATCCCCGCCGTCAATAAGAACGGTCTTCCCAAGATCAGGGGCACACGCTCATCTTCCTCCATTTCAAGCACTATAAAATCGGCTGGAAAAATATGATCTCCAACTCTCACGAGGACGTCTTCAACCACACCTTGAGGTCGAGTAATAGACCGGTCGGCTAGTTGAAGCGTCATCATTGTCGGCTGAAGTTCACCACCTTCCAACTTCTTGAAAAGCGACAAGGGCATAAGATTTATGCTCGCCCCTAAATCACATAACGCTCATTTCTTGATCCCGTTCCCAATGTCACATAAGATGGTAAAGCTCCCGGGATCCTTCAACTTTGGAGGAAGCGCATGTGCACTAATGCAATCACCTCATGGTTCAACTGCACCAACTTCGGCTCATCCACTCGCCGTCTTTTCGCGATCAAGTCCTTCAGAAACTTTGCATAGTTGGGCATCTGTTCCAAAGCATCATAAAAAGGAATGTTAATATGCAATTGTTTGAACACATCAAGGAATTTAGCGAATTTCTCATAAAGCTTCTTTTTCATGAAGCGTTGTGGATACGGGACGGGTATCACAGATTTGGGTACCCCCCATTCATCTCTCTCGGTCTCTTTCACTTTCTCATTTGCTTCCTTTGTCTTCTTCCACTTAGGAACTCTCTCAACCTTCTCAATGCCTTCCTCTTCAAGCTCTTTGCTCGCTTGAGTGCTTTCACCCTCAACCTTCTTCTCAACTCCTACCTCCCCACTCTCATCTCCATCTTTCTTATGTTCTTTCCCCTCTATATCAACATCTCCTTGGGGCATCTCAAAATCAGCAGGCATCTGGGGACCTTCATAATTGGTCTCACTTCTAAGCTGGATAGTCTTACAATGCTCTTTAGGATTACCCTCAGGCATTGAAGGGTATTTGTCAGGCTCTCTATTCAATGACTTTGCAATCTGGCTCATCTGGAACTCTATAGAAGTGAACCTTCGGTTGTTCTCTTGCTGAATTCGATTCAGCTCTACATCTCTCTTCTGGAGGTCTTAATCACGCTAATCAACTTTCTTATGCAGATCTTTCACATCGTACTCCAAAGATGATAATCGTTTGCTTCCTTCCTCTACCTTCTGAAGGATAGCTCTCAACATCTCCTCGGTTGAGGCACCGCCTTCTCCACCAGGAGGTTTAGAACCTGGATCAACACCTGGAGGAACTGTAATACCCGCCTTCGGGTTAGCATATGAAAAATTCTCGTTCTTCCTCCATTGGTTCTGAGGAAGCTGCTGGCCTCCTTGGTACCCTTGTGTGTTCCTCCATTAATTTTGAGGCGGCTGTGGACCTGGAGGTACAAATGGTTGGCCATAAGAAGGCCTTCCTTGAAAATTTCCACCTTGTGGATACCCATTCTGATTGTAATAAGGACCTCTCATATAATTTACTACTTCTTGCTGAATTGTGGGCTTGTCCTCTTGCTCATTCTTTGTTGCATTCCCTCCAACCATATTCTTCCTCAACTCAAGGTTGTTAATCTTTTCCATCTTGGCCATCAACAGCCTTCTCGTTCCTTCACCTTCCTCAACCTGATGAACTTTCTGGAAATCTGCGTCCACATTCCAAGCCCCGGCATTCGTGACAATGTTGTCCATGATCTCTCTACACCTCACTATTCCTTGATTCAGGAATGATCCACTAGCACAGGCGTCTAGATGGTCTTGCTCAGCCTTGTTGGCACCACTATAGAAAAATGCCATGACATCTCCCTCATTGTACCCGTGCTGCGGGCACTCTATCAACATATTTGAGTATCTCTCCCACGCTTGACGTAGGTCCTCTCCTTGCTTCTGGAGGAAGGAAGAGATCTCAATCCTTGCTTTGATCGTTCTAGATGGAGGGTAGAATCGCTCGAGGAACAGACGCTCGAGCTCGGCCCAAGTGGTAATACCTCCCCGTGGAAGCGTATTATCATACCACTCTTTAGCTATTCCCGTCAATGAGAATGGGAACAACCTAAGTCTCTTGGCATCTTCAGACATGTCATTGTAATTGAAAGTGGAGGCTATCATTAGAAAACTCCTCAGATGAGTATGAGGATTCTCCTTCCCGATCACCCCCTTGAACTGGTTCTCGGTAAGTAGCTTAAGAATTCCTGGGGAAATTGAGAAGTTATTTACCTCAACAGGAGGCAATGCCACTCCATCATAGTACCGTTGTGGTTGCGCTGCAAACCTTCCTCAAATAGCTATATTATGATCTGCGTTCTGAGGAACGTGTTGAGGACTAGCAGCTGGTACGGGTACTTGTTGGACCGGTGGTGGTTGATAGACAGGTGGTTGGTTGTAAACAGGAGGTGGAGGGTATGGGTATGGGTGATAAGGGTATGGTGGGTATGGGTATGGTGGATAAGGTAAGTTGTTTTGTGGTAAGTTAGGATATGGGTAAGCAGGGTTGTTCTGAGGATTTTGGACAATGTTATGAGCTGGATTGTTTAAGTTTTGTGTACCCGGGTTTTGGCTTTGGCTATCCCCTAACGGGACTTGATTCTGACTACCACTACCGCCAGTGCCGTCAACTCGGTCCACTACCTGGTTGAACTCATTCTCGACATCCTCCAACTCATTAGTAATGTCCATTGGCTCTTTCTCTCCGGCAGCGTTCATCCTTCTTAAGAAGGCTCGGTTTCTTCTTGATATTGTCTCAGGATCCAACGGTAATCTCTCTTCACTCGTATTACCTTGCGAGCGTGTTTTCATAAACCTGAAACACTAACAAAAGAATAAAAACACAACTACTGAATATGTACGAAATAAAAATAGAAAAATAAATCACTCACTACTAACTACTAAGCTATCTACTAGTCCTATTCAAACGACATACAACGCCATCCCCGGCAACGACGCCATTGACTTGAAGCGAATATACTAACTTCTACTAGTCGCTTCCCCGCAAGCGGACGGGTTCATTGTAGTATGAGTAAGTATAGCGACCAAGTATTATCGAACCCAAGGGAAGGTGTGTATGCGAATAGATCCCTGAAGATCTACGCGTCGTAGTTAATATGAGTGTGTGTTTCTGGATTTTTGGAAAAATTAATTAAAATAAACTAAACTATCCTATGAATGTTAACAGAAAATTAAACTAAGAATTTAAGATGTGTTTTCAAATAAGATATGGTGATGCTCAGGATAGGAATCCCTGCATATACTAACGGAGCAAGTACATAATCAAAATAACCGTGACGCCTAGAATTTAATATCATATTTCAATTTTGTCTCTCTACTTTCTTTTTGTGATAGTATGCGTTGAAGGAATGTATAAAATAATCATTTAGGTAAATAAAAAAAAATTGTATTATACATATAATTGTTATTCTTTAATCACTTTTTTTAATTCGTGTAAAATATTGTTAAAGGTGTTTATATATAAATAGATTAGGTCTTGCATGAGACTCTTTTATGATTAGATGTAATATAAATTGAGCATAATACGTTAACACTTTAAAAAAAATTAGAGTTAATTTGTGCTTATTTGTAGACCGTCTCACTTTAAAATTGTTTCAAACAAGTTCTTACCATACAAATAAATGATATAAAGGGGGGTGGGGCAAATTTATAAATTGTCCCCACTATTTGTGAGGGGCCGTTGCAAAAGGGCCGTTTAAAGTGGGCTAAGGCATCTTCTCTTCCATACTTCCCTTTAATTATTATTCCTTTAAACATACCCACTGTTGATGATCCATCTTAATTCCCAAATTCACATGCCTATTATTATTAATATTTGCTCACTTTCAATATTAGTGAACAATTTTTTTTATGTGATATGATGAATAATATTATGAAATATAATAAAATTTATCTATAAATAAAATGATTATTTATAAAAAGTACGAGTAATCGGATTTTAGATTTTATCATACATGAAAATTTATTCAAGAGAGTTAAAATGAGCATGTGAAAATAGAATATTAAATAATTTATTTATTTTCAACCTTTCTTTTTGGAGCATATTATTTAAAATTTAAATACAGGGAAGATGTGAAATGTTGAAGGCAATTTAATATCAACTTTGCTTTGTTTGTTTGCAAGCTACCTTATCAATTTTTTTATTCAAATTTAAATTATTAAATATCCAAATAAGTCTAATACACTCTTCCTTCCCCATATTTTAATTATGTTAGTCAACATGTTTCGGTTATATTAACCTGCACGTTTCATTTCACGTTTTTAATCAAATTTAATTTGTATACTTCAGTTATATTAATATGCACATTTAATTTATATTTGTAAGCACATTTAAATTGTACCAGTATGCATGTTTTACCTCAATGCCCAATTGCACGGTGCAACTAGCGCACATGAGATTAACTCATTAGTATTTTATCTTATATTTTATTATTTTTAAATCTCATATTTAATATAAGAGTAGGTTTTATATGAAAATGGTTCATGATAAGCTTATCATGTATCGAATATTTGACCAGGAGTATTAAAAAGTTCATCAATAGTATCATTAATCTGGGTTCAAAAAAATTACAGCAATTGCAATATAATATCACTGACTCAAATTAATGATACTTCTGATTAAATAATTGATACTTTAAAACCTTTTCTTAATAAACTTATCATGAACTATTTTCATATAATACTTTGCCTTAAAATAATATCATTATTTAATATTAAATGCATATTAAAATAATAAAATTAGATATGCTCCTATCATACTCTTTTTTTTTTTTAGAAGATCATATATATAACATACTGAATTGAAATGAAATGAAGGATCATACCTGCAAATTTACAGGTAGTAACTAGACAACTGGATGCTTAACATATGAAAGTGAGATGTCAACCCCATATTAAAATGAAGAACTTAACTTTCTTGGGAATATATTCTTGATTAGTTTGAATTAAATGCACTCGACTATTTATCTCTTATTTCCATTGACTTTTATTTTTGCCAACTAAATAATAGTGCCTTCACTGGTTAATTCGCCATTCTTGTTTCCTTTACCTGGGAAATGTTGGAATGGAACCTAAACCCCTTTTTTTCCCGGTTTTTGAGTAGTTTTCTGTAAAATTTGTTTATAATATAAAACTAATATCATTATATACAATCACTAATATCATTATGTGTATTCACTGATATCATATCATTACACTATAAAATGATATGATATCAGTGAATATATATAATGATATAAATTTTTCATATTGTAAAACTTGTTCATATGAGACTTTGTATTTTTTCTTGAACCATGTTTTAATTTGAGGATTAATATTTATTAATACATCGGATAGTGAGATACAAGGTAATATTCATAACTAAATCCGATGTAGGTCTAAATTAAGTTAAGCAGTAAGCATGAATTACAATTATTTATATAACATGTAGTATTAATAAAATAGAATTGGAAAAGGAGATGATATTGTATCTCATGCTACTATTGTTGTTTTAGGGGTAAGATGACACTGTTTTTAAGTTTTAGGAGCAAGTATTGATCATACAGCCTTTGACCAAAAAAAAAAAATAGTCAAAGTAAGATTCTATATTCTTAGAATAATGCTTTGATGTGTGTTTAATCGATAAAATAAAAAACTAAATTTATTCTTGTAGGTAGGAAAGAATGTTGAGCAACATGAAATATTGGCAACTATACAAATATATCACAATATGTCATGATTTTAAAAATATTCCAGCATTTTACTTTTCACAAAACAATGTAAAGCATTTCAAGAGAAATAACATATTTATCCTAGATTGACAACTTAACAGATTTTAGATACACTTTTTATGGTTTGGTAAAACTCAAAAAAGAAAAGAAATAAAAACTCGAATAAGCGTGTTTGGTTTGATTTAATACCATACAAAATAGGGCGTGTGACTATTTACATTCAAACTTTTATTCAAGACACTTATATAAAATATATTTTAAGCACTGTATATTATACAATTGTTTTTTTTTTTAATGTATTATAAACAATTGTTGAATAAGTGTGTAAAAAATAAAAACTGGATGTTAATAGTTGTGTTCAAACTTATGTTTGGTATTGTGTTTGGGTTTCTCAGTCACGAGGTGGCCCATTCACAAAAAGTTGGACCACCTCTATGTTAAATACACTACCTGGATAAATACACTACTTTTTTTTTTCGAAAATTTGCAACATTTTCGGAAAAAAGTTTCGAAAATAAACAAAAAATTCGAATTTTTTTTCTCCGAAATATTGTTCATTTCATTATGTTCGGAAAAAATGTTCGAGAAAATGAAAAAAAATCGAAAAAAAAAAAATCGAACAAAAAATAGTGTATTCATCCGGTTAGTGTCTTTAACATAGAGGCTAGTGCAAATAACCTGGGCCTATAGTTAAGTCCAAGGTTATATAGAGTCCCATTTTTTTGTTAATACATCCTACCAAAAAGTTTTCGGAAAAAAAGAATCGAAAATATAAAAATAAAAAACACTAAATATATAATTTTTCAATTTTTTTCCCCAAAAATTATTACATTTTTCGGAAAAAATTCCGAACATTTTTTTGAGTGGAGTGTATTCACAAAACATGAGGATGTCTTTAACCAGGGTTATAGTTATATTACAGGCCCCATTATCCAAAATTACGAGGCCCAAAATAAATATCTTCCAAAACTTTGAAGAAATAAAAGAATTGGATTTGCTATATTATAAAATTAATTAACCACCCATATAAATCGAAACTACCAATTATTTTAGTTAAATTGGAAATTATAAAATACATTCCATCTCATATGCTTCCTCGTCCTCGGTTCTCGAGTAAATTTCTCATAATATTTTATTACTTTATTTAAAAAAAATGTATTTGTTCACGAGTATTTAGAGTAGTTCTAGTGTGCACATGAGTGCATGATATGCATTTGGATTTAAAAATAAATAAAAAATTAAGCAGAAATCAACAATATCCCAAGAAGACATAAACACTACCCCAAGAAGGCATTAGCAATACCCCAACTGCAAAAAAATACACAGTTTGGTGTGTTTGTGTGTATTTTGAAAAAAATCAAAATTGAAGTCAAAATTGAGCTTAAAATCCAAATGCATGTTATGCACTTAGATACACCCTAAAATTTGTCGAGTATTTATAGTGTGAAATTCGTTTATACATAATTATTTTGCAATACTTTTTAGTAGAATAACTTATGTCTTTTAGTGAAATATCACATACCCTTCATCACTTTCAACTTATACTCTTCGATAAAAAAATTAATATTTTTTAGTGAAATAACTTGTATCCTTCAGAGTGTTTCATGTATAAACTATTTGCACTCTATCTTTTGCGCTTGTTTTATTAATATATGGTGGTTCGATGTAAATTGTTTTCAACTAATGGGGAAAATGTTACAAATATTCCTATAACTTTCTTCGAGTTTATAAATAGTCAAGTAAGTTTTTATTTTATCATTTTTAGTTATTTTCACTAGAAGTTTTAAATTTTGATTGAAAAAGTTATCGAAAATTGGTTGTAGCATACATAATGACATGGAAAAGGTATCGAAATGACAAATTCAACGAAAAGAAAATAATAGTATATGCCTTAACACACTGTGAAGGGTCAAATGTGAAGTATGTAGTCTGCTGAGCTTAATTCAATATGAGGCTAAGTTGATAAAGTGTTAGCCGTGGGAGTTAGTGAATTTGGGGTACCAGAGGAGGTGGACCAGATGAGGTTGACCAGAGAAGTCTGGCAGGAGAGCTATCAGAGAAGGTCCATCAGGTGAGGTCTGGTCAGACGAGTCTGGTAGATGAGACATCAGATGAGGTCTATCAGAGGAGGTCTGGGATCAGAGGTCATCTGGTGTAAGTGACCAGAGCCAGAGGAGGTCTTGTCATCTGATCCTGAAATCCGTGATTCGCGAAATACACCAAATTGGAGCTAATTCGAAGGCGGTTCTAACTGAATCAACTATGGCGGTTATTGAAGTCGTTAGCCAGCTGGATAACTAACTTGCATTGAGTTTGTTACAACTGAATCGAATCTAGGGTTCGTTTCCAATCTCTGTAATTATAAAAGGGAGGTTTCTCAACTGAGGAAACAAAACTTCATCTGTGAGTGCAAACACGTGAGATTGAGTGATTGTAACTTCCAATTCTTTTCTTAGTGGAATACTCTATCCTCTCGGATCCCGTGGACGTAGGAGTATTCATCTCCGAACCACGTAAATTGGTATTCTTGTGTGATTTTCAATTTCGTTCTTATTGCTTTCATATTCCGATTCCCGGAAACAAGTTTTCTTGTGAGTCCAAAACGATTAACAAGTGGCGCCGTCTGTGGGAAGAAGGATATGATGGCTGCAACCAAGTTCGACATTGAGAAGTTCACGGGGAAGAACGATTTCAGCTTATGGAAGATCAAGATGAAGGCTCTCCTGGTACACAATGGTTTGTACGAAGCCTTGTTGCCACCGGCTCAGGTGGCTTCTGGATCTAATCCGGCGAAGGTGGAGGAGAACAAGAGGAAGTCACACAATGCGCTTATCTTGTGTCTTGGGGACAAGCCATTGAGGGAAGTATCGAAGGAGGAAACCGCTCTTGGGATCTGGAATAAGCTGGAGCAGTTATACCAGACCAAGTCTGTTATGAACAAGTTATACATGAAACAGAAGCTTCAAGTCTTCAAAATGAGTGAAGATAAGAATCTTGGTGATCAGTTGGACGAGTTCAACAGATTGGTGGATGATCTGGAGAGTTTGGATGTTACAATCGATGATGAAGACAAGTCATTGATGTTGTTGAATGCACTACCCAAGTCTCTGGAAAATTTCAAGGATGCCTTGTTATTTGGTATACAAGATCAGGTGAATTTTGATGATGTTCAAACTGCCCTGAAAACCAAGTTTCTACAGATCCAAACTGATGGGAAGAAGCCTGCTGAAGGATTGAATGTTCAATCCAAGAAGAAGAAGGGGTTTCAGTCCAAGAAGAAGGATGGTGGAAAAGGGAATAAGGGTGGGAAGAAATCTGATTTTGTTGAGAAGAGGAAGTGTTTCTCTTGCCATAAGGAAGGTCATCTGAGAAAGAATTGCCCTGAAAGAAGGAAGAAAGACAATCAAGGTGATCAAGATGGAGATGCAGCTGTTGTGGAGGTTGAAGGATATGATAGTGCAGAGGTCTTGATGGTTAGTCATGAGAGGCTAAGTCAAGAGTGGGCCCTGGACTCAGGGTGTACTTTTCATAAGTGTCCACATGAAGACTGGTTTCTGGATCTTGAGAATATTGATGGAGGTCTTGTTCTTTTGGGTAATGATGAGAGTTGTAGGGTGCAGGGATCTGGTTCTATCAAGATCAAGATGTTTGATGGAATTGATAGGATCTTATCTGATGTCAGGTTTGTTCCTGAGTTGAAGAGAAATCTTGTTTCTCTTGGTACTTTGAATTCAAAGGGGTTTGAATTCAAGACAGAAAAGGGAAGTCTGTCAATAACCAAATCTGGAAGGATTGTTATGAAGGGGGCTATCAAGAATGGTTTGTATACTTTGATTGGAAGAACTGTTACAGGGTCAGCTGATGTTACCATGGAGTCTTCTGATGTTAACTTGTGGCACAAGAGATTGACACATGTTGGTGAGAAGGGCCTGGTGGAGTTATCCAAGAAGGGAGCAATCCCTGGGAAGAGGATATGTAAGCTGTAATTCTGTGAGAGGTGTGTTCTTGGAAAATCAAAGAAGCAAGCATACCAGAAGGGGAAGCATACCACCAAGGAGGTTATGGATTACATACATTCTGATGTATGGGGATCAGCAAGGGTATCCACTCATGGTGGAGGCAGGTATTTCCTTACCCTTATTGATGATTATTCCAGAAAGGTTTGGGTTTACATTCTTAAACAGAAGAGTGATGCCTTCTCTAAGTTCAAGGAATGGTTGATTGAACTTGAGAATAAGAGAGGCAGGACTACCAAGCACTTAAGGACTGATAATGGGCTTGAATTCCTATCAGAGGAGTTTCAATAGCTTTGTAGGGAGAAGGGTATTACTAGGCATAAAACTGTTCCTTCAAACCCCCAGCAGAATGGTCTAGCAGAGAGGATGAATAGAACTATTTTGGAAAGGGTTAGGTGTATGTTATCTGATGCTCATTTACCTAAGAGTTTTTTGGGGGAAGCTGTTAACACAACTGTTTATCTCATTAATAAAGTGCCATCATCTGCTATTGAGTTTAAAACCCCAGATGAGGTCTGGTATGGAAAGATATCAGATTACTCAAAGTTGAAAGTATTTGGATGCATAGCTTATGTTCATGTGAGGCAAGACAAACTTGAACCTAGAGCTTTAAAGTGTGTCTTCATTGGGTATCCAAAGGGTGTTAAGGGGTATAAGTTGTGGTGTCTGGAGCCTGGAAACCAGAAGTGTATTACCAGCAGAGATGTTGTGTTTAATGAACTACAGATGGGATACAAGTCTGGTGGAGGTGATAGAGAGCCATCAGCTGAAGAGATGGATGGTGTTATTTTCTGAGCCAATTACTCAAGTTGAGGTGGAGCCTGATCATGATAAACATGATAGTGCATCTGGTTCTGAACCAGAGCAGGATACAGGAGAGAATGAGTTATCAGATGAGGAGAGTGCACCTGCAGAGGAAGGGGAAGAAGTGCCAGAAGCAGACTTGAGAAATTATAGTCTGACAAGAGACAGATCCAGAAGACAAATACATCCTCCAGCAAGGTTTGGCCGTGTGGATCTGGTCTTCTATGCACTTGTTACAGCAGAAGCCATAGAGTACCAAGAACCTAAAAGCTACAAGGAAGCCCTTGAGTGTGGTGATAGGGAGTCATGGATTACAGCCATGACAGAAGAGATGGAGTCTCTTAAGAAGAATCATACTTGGATTCTTGTTGATAAGCCACCTAGGCAGAAGCTAATCAGTTGTAAATGGTTGTTTAAAAGGAAGCTTGAATCTGGTGTGAAAGATCAGGTGAGGTTTAAGGCCAGGCTAGTTGCCAGAGGATTTACTCAGAGAGAAGGAAATGATTACAATGAGGTTTTCTCACCTGTTGTTAAGCATTGTTCAATCAGATTACTTCTGAGCAGAGTAGTCCAAGAAGATCTGGAGCTACAACAACTTGATGTTAAGACAGCCTTTCTGCATGGGGATCTTATTGAAAATTTGTACATGCACCAGCCAGAAGGGTTTGTTGAACCAGGGGCAGAAGGGAAGGTGTGCCTGCTCAAGAAATCATTGTATGGCCTCAAGCAAAGTCCAAGACAGTGGCACAAGAAGTTCAATGAAGTTATGCTATCCATTGGGTTTGTAAGAAGCAAGTATGATACTTGTGTGTACCTGGAAAGGCAAGGTAGTGATGTGATAGCCTATCTTCTGATCTATGTAGATGACATGCTTATTGCCAGTAAGAGTCTTCTGAAGATTCAGAGTATCAAAAGGAAGCTCAGTGCTAGATTTGATATGAAGGACTTGGGAAATGCTAAAAGGATTCTTGGAATGGATATTTTTAGGGACAGAAAAGCAGGAAGACTATTCTTATCCCAGAAGAGTTACATTGAAAAGGTCCTGAAGAGGTTTAACATGCATGAGAGTAGAGCTGTGACAACTCCTCTGGGACAACAGTTCAAATTATCTAAGGAAATGGAACCAAAGTCTGATGAAGAGAAGAAGACTATGATGAAAGTACCTTATGCAAGTGGGGTTGGAAGCCTGATGTATGCTCTGGTCTGCAGCAGACCAGACTTAGCTTATTCATTGAGTATGGTGAGCAGATACATGGCTAATCCTGGAAGATTACATTGGGAAGCTTTGAAATGGATATTCAGATACCTTAAGGGGTCATCTGATCTGGGTTTGATGTTTGAGAGGATGACTGACCAGAAGAGTCCACTGGAAGGATTTGTAGATTCTGATTTTGCTGCTAATCTGGATACCAGAAGATCTTTAACAGGGTATATATTTACACTTTACAATACTGCTGTAAGCTGGAGATCTGTTCTGCAGAGTGGAGTTACATTGTCTACTACAGAAGCAGAGTTTGTTGCAGTGTCTGAGGCTGTTAAGGAGGCTTTGTGGTTGAAAGGCATAATCAAGGATTTTGGCATAAGTCAAAGGGCTGTGGTCATTCATTGTGATAATCAGAGTGCAGTTCATCTGGTTAAACATCAAGTGTTCCATGAGAGATCAAAGCATATTGATGTAAGGTTGCATTTTGTAAGGGAAATCATTGATAAAGGAGTGGTTCTCATCCAGAAGATATCTACAGAGGACAATGCTGCAGATATGTGTACAAAGTCTTTACCAGGTACTAAATTCAAGTTTTGTGTTGAATTGGTAAAGATGAGTGTATGGGATGTTCCTTAGGCCCAAGCTGGAGTATGGAGGAGAGGAGGAGAGGATTGATACTTCTCATCTGAGGTGGAGAATTGTGAAGGGTCAAATGTGAAGTATGTAGTCTGCTGAGCTTAATTCAATATGCGGCTAAGTTGATAAAGTGTTAGCCGTGGGAGTTAGTGAATTTGGGGTACCAGAGGAGGTTGACCAGAGAAGCCTGACCAGAGAAGTCTGGCAGGAGAGCTATCAGAGAAGGTCCATCAGGTGAGGTCTGGTCAGACGAGTCTGGTAGATGAGACATCAGAGGAGGTCTGGGATCAGAGGTCATCTGGTGTAAGTGACCAGAGCCAGAGGAGGTCTTGTCATCTGATCCTGAAATCCGTGATTCGCGAAATACACCAAATTGGAGCTAATTCGAAGGCGGTTCTAACTGAATCAACTATGGCGGTTATTGAAGTCGTTAGCCAGCTGGATAACTAACTTGCATTGAGTTTGTTACAACTGAATCGAATCTAGGGTTCGTTTCCAATCTCTGTAATTATAAAAGGGAGGTTTCTCAACTGAGGAAACAGAACTTCATCTGTGAGTGCAAACACGTGAGATTGAGTGATTGTAACTTGTAACTTTCAATTCTTTTCTTAGTGGAATACTCTATCCTCTCGGATCCCGTGGACGTAGGAGTATTCATCTCCGAACCACGTAAATTGGTGTTCTTGTGTGATTTTCAATTTCGTTCTTATTGCTTTCATATTCCGATTCCCGGAAACAAGTTTTCTTGTGAATCCAAAACGATTAACACACACAATTCATTACAAATCGCTAGAAATTAGCCATGAGAATGGACAAAATTCACAACTTTAAAGTCACAATTGTTGCGGTGGGTATAATCAAAATATGGATTTAATTTATGATTTTTCTTCATGGATGTGAGATAATTCTAACAATAACAGTAACAGATAATGTGACCAGAATAAAAAAAAATTAGAATTTTTTTCAATTAAATTATAAACTTTTCGACGAAAAGAATTAAAATTAATATCAAAAGTACCAAAATTAATAACTAAAAATATACATAAATAGTTATGGACTCGGATAAATATATAAGACCATTTGTATTTTTTTCTCTCAAGTAATTATAGATTATTTAAAAAAAAAAAAATCTATTGATCCCACATAGGGATGTTAAACGGGCCGCGGGCTAGCGGGTTGGCCCGTTTAGCCCTGGACCGAACAAGGGTTAGGTCCAAGCATTTGGTGGCCCGTTTAAAACCGGGCCTTTTTGGCCCGGACCGTTTAGCCCGCGGGCTAAAAGGGCTAGCCCGCCGGTCTACCGGGACAACCCGTTTAGCCCGATTCTTTTTTTTTTACTTTTTATATATTTTGTACAATTACAACCGTGTATGCAACCTACCTATTTTACTTCAACTTCAAATTTTCAATCCAAGTCCAATGTCCGATATATATATATATATATATTCAAGTTTTTATTTAGTTAATTTATGTTTTCATTTAGTTAATTTATTAAATTACTTGAAATTGAATTTAAACATTTAATTAATTCTTGAACTTTTGAACAACGTGTGAACATAATTTTTATAAATTCATGAACAATGTAGGGCTTCAACATCCGTACTTTATAATTATATTTCCAATTGGGGATCATCGGTCGTCGCATGACTCTCAAATTGTCATTGTCGGTTGCCGCCGGCTCTTAAATCGTCATTAACGTTATAAAGTTATCTCATGAAAAAGTGAAATGTTGAACAATATTTAAATGTAATTTTCGTGAATTTTTTAACGATGTGTAAATTTTAAGTTTAAATGACACCGTATTACAATTACATGTCTATATTTTATATTAAAAATTAATTTTTTTTAGTTTTTTTCTTTTGGAGCCCGTTAGTGGCCCGTTTAGCCCGCGGACCGCTAGGGTTAGGGTTAGGTTTCGAGTGTTAGTGGACCGATTAAAATGAACCGATAAAGCCCGGAACCGTTTAGGCCCGCAACCCTGTAGGGCTGGCCCTAATGGGTTAGGGTCAGCCCGTTTAACATCCCTAATCCCACACCACCTAATAAGAAAAAAATCTGGTGATGAAGCATTGAAAATGCGATGATTACAGTGTCTAATAATTCAAAATTCCGTCAATTATTCTTGTAGAGAGAATCTAGGCTTTGTTTTGCGTTGAATCTTCGCTCTCTTTCTTCGCAGCAATCATTCCTCTTCAATCCTTCACCTTCTGATCTTCTTTCTTTTAGGTTTAGTTGTAAACAATTTGTTTTTTAACCTTGAAATTCAATTCGAAGTTTGAATTATTGAATTCGTTCATCGGGTAAGCGCGGAGAAGAAAAATGAAAGGTCATGAAGCAAAGGTACAATTCCACTCCACTGATTTTCCCCCCTTTTTTTCTATTTAATTAATTTTCCAGCACTTGTTCCTTTCAATCAGTAATTACCTTGTAATTCAAACTTCTCATATCTACAAATTCGAGCAATGTTGTGGAATTCCCAGTGTTTCTCCATATGTTGAGAAAATAATTGTTTTTTTCTGGTGAAACTAATGCAATATTCTCGATGCCTAATGTTATGATCGAATTTGGTATTCATATAATATTAGGTTGCGAGAATGGAAGATATACTAAGCCTGCCAGTGCAGGATCCTCCGTATGTAGAGTTTAGTGCAGAACATATAAATTGGGCAAAAGTAGAGGGGGGTCGTCAAGGTGGTGATGACATTGCACTTATTCCGTTTTCTCGAGTGGACGATTTTGTAAAAGGCGAATCCAGTAATGCCGAGTGCCCAGCTAACTTTCGTGTGGAATCGAGAAGGAAGAGAGCTGAAGGGAGCCTAAACAAACCAAGAGTTGATGGATATCTTGAGTATACACTGTATGTAACTCCTTGGAAGTCGTAGTTCGTTATGCTTTCTTGAAGATAGCCTTAAACTAGAATTGCACGTCAGAGTTTGTGACTCTTTTGATGAACAAGTGTGTATAAAGTCTCCGTTCCCATTGTAAATTGAGCAACGCTGGGGCGCTCAAGTTGCACGGGCTGTTCAGTGAAAACATATAATACTGACCAACTAATACCTTTTAGCAAAACAATTAATTCCATTTAAAATGCACTTGGGTTGCAAGGTGTAATTGGTGCATAGAAGTATTTGCCTTGTAAGTTTGTTACAAATTCAAACGACTTTTTTGTTGATATTTAGGTATTGGTGCTCTTACGGCCCTGAAGACTACAGGGATGTTGAACCTCATATAGGTGAAAACTCAAGTACTAAACCGGCTATGGGTAAGGGAAGTAGGCCAGGGAGACGGCACATGATGCGTGGGTGCCTTTGTCATTTCACTGTTAAACGCTTATACACACGGCCTCTACTTGCTCTCATCATATACAATCAAAGAAATCATGTGGATAAGACAGGGGCTCCCTGCCATGGAAGACTTGATCAGGAAGCTGTGGGAACGAGAGCTATGTATGCTCCTCGAATATCAGAGGAACTTCGTCAAAAGGTAATGTCCATGCTTCATGCTGGAATATCTGTAGACACGATAGTCCAGCATCACATGGAAGAAGTGCAGAGGCATGGCGGCCCCCACAACCGTGATGATTTCCTGACACGTAATGATGTACGTAACATGGAAAGGCTTATACGCAACTCCTCCCATGAATTACATCCTGATGACAAATGCAGTGTAAAAATGTGGGTCCAACGCCACCATAAACACGTCTTTTACTTCCAGGAGAGTTCAGGTTCTGAACATTTTATATTGGGTATACAGACAGATTGGCAGCTGCAGCTAATGCTTCGCTATGGGCATGGTGGATTGATAGCTTCTCATTCAGCATCTGGCTCTAAGAAGCTTAAGGTTGTATTTAATCAGATTTATATAGGGTTTTTACTAATCAGATGTTATTACTTCTTTTGACTTTTATTTTTCTCCTTTTGGCTTATACAGATCTCATTATGCACTCTACTCGCATTTGACTCATCCCAAAATGCAGTTCCAATTGCATGGATCAGTAGTTCCTCTTCTCTTGGTCAAAGTATTCACAAATGGCTGCCATCTCTTGTTGAAAGAATACGTGGAAAGGACACAAGGTGGAGGCCTAATGCTTTTCTAGTGGATGATCCCTCTTTTCAGGTCTCAGTTATTCGGTAAGCCGTAAATTTGGTTACTGTCATGCCACTCCGTTGTAGGGTTTCAAGGAAAGCTATCTAACATTGTTTAACTTTCTCTCAGAGAAGCCTTCCAATGCCGGATCCTATTATGCCTCTGGCATGTTCGTCGTGGTTGGCTTAAAGGTCTATTAAAATATTGTATCAATTTTGATGTGCAACGAGAGATGTTTAAGCACCTAGGCAGGATATTGTACTGCACGAGAAATGGGTCAAGCACTAGAGATGCTGTCGAAGAGTTCCTTCAAATATATATTGATCAGTCTGCATTTGTAGAGAGTTTCAGAAATAAATGTTTGCCAAAAATAGGTACCATTCGTCCTGGTGGCATCTCTTTGAAAGAGTCTGCTCATCAATTTTATCATCTTTTTGCTACATAAGACAAACTTTTATGTTCTGAGGTGTATTGCTTGTATTGTAATGTAGCTATAATTTGTTGAGTGCAATCTTTAATATAATAATCTTGTCTAGCAGAGTTATGGGTCAACCGTGTAAGGACTCTCCCGGTGGCATCTCAAGAGCCTTATGCGTCAATAGAATCCTATCACCTAAGGTTGAAATCAAGGGTTCTCAGTTTGTTGGCAGGAAAGTCACACCAGAGGGTTGACTTGTTGATCCATTCCTTAACAACCCAATTTCACTCCTTCTATTGGTTTGACCAATATATAGTCGAGACAGGTTACTTTGAAAATTTGAGGGATAGAATCAGCTTAACCAACCCATGGTATCAAGCTTTGCACATCCCGGACATGGATGTTCTGCTCGACGAGGAAAATCTCCAGTTTGCAAAAGTTGTTTCTCAGGCAGATAATAATGTGGCATATACGATATGGAATCCTGGTTCTGAGTTTGGGCTATGTGATTGCTCTTGGTCAATGGTTGGTAATATGTGTAAACACACAATCAAGGTTGCCATTTTCTGTACAAGTCGGCAAATAGCAAGGCCATTGTTGTCTGCACAAGTGTATCGTGAGGCCTTGCTTAACTTGCTGCAGAATCTTCCAGATGACCCTCTAGTTCTTGAACATGCAATCTTACAGGTTACACGCATGGAACAAGACATCAAAAGCTTGGAGAATTTGGCTAACAGAGGACTGCTACAGCCATTGTCGTCTAGGACGAACACTATGCTGCCAGATAATATCCAGCCTTTTCCAAGGATCAATTAATCTTTGCGTAAATGAGACTAGTGTGTAAAATAATTTAGTCTCATTTATTAGTCAATGTGGAAAGTGGTCTTTTGTGCTGCGTGAATGCCTGAAACCTCGAAGATTAAACTCAGAATTTAAACTTTCAAAAGAAACTGCCCAAGAGGAAGGGTGACTCTGGAAATGGCGAAGTAAGAAAATATACTTGCAATTTCCTTTTATCTACTTCCTATTGATTATCCTTGTTCTATTTGATTTGGAAAAATTATCAGCTACAGCTATATTCACACTCCTTTATGTATTTCCTATTGATTACCCTTGCTCTATCTGGTTTTAATTATGATATCTAAGAATGTATAAGTTTAGATGCTATAAATGATGATACCATCCAGTCCCTAATCATCAGTAGGCTGCTTATTGCATGTTCATTTTTAAGAAATTAGATGAGGCACTAAGATTTTGCATATAAATGCTAACCTATAGTCTTAGATTTACAAAGCAACAGATAAAAGGCCTAGATATGATCTAAATAAAAAAACACTACGAAATTATTACCCATTTCAGTCAAAAAATAAAACTAATGTACTGACATAAATTGTCCCATAACTAGTGATAAAATGGCCTTCTTTTACCTTCGCAGCATCGCCTTTAAGCTCTTTAACCTGCTTCTGAACAACAGCATACTGGAACTATACGTCTTCAGTCGCATTTAACATCCAGTTTACGTGCAGGAAAGACCCAAGGAGTAAATATATTCGTCTCGGGGGTGGAGAAGATTCTTGAAATGGTGGTGATCAGAGCATTGGTGGTGGATTTGATGCTTGCTTAGGCTGACATGAACATGAACATGGTGGCGGTGGTGTAGAATTTGACGATGGAGGTGTCGGAGTTATAGGTGGCAAGGGCTGTCTATGGATTGGTGGTGGTGGAGAAGCCGAAGGAGCCTTTGGTGCAGGAGGAGAGTGTGGCGGTGCTCGTGGCAGTGATGGAGGGGGAGGATACTTTGTAGCTGGTGGCGGCAATATCGGGACGGGTGGAAAAGTGTTATTGCAATTGAAACTGCTGCAGTTAACCTTTCGAGACAAGAACCTTTGGCACTTCAGAGTTGATCTTTGATTTGGTCTATCTTTAAGACAGTTCATTTCATCATCAATTTTGGGCAAGTCTAAGCACACTGAAGACTGGTTAGAGAAAAAGTTGTGATGATATTCGAAATTCACCAAATTCGGAAGCTCGCATATCTTCGTAGCAATCTCTCCAGACATCTTATTATGCGCCAAATTCAGTTCCTCCAAGCTATGCATATCCCCAATACTATCAGGTAATGGCCCTCTAATCTGGTTATGGCTCATATCCAGCACTGTTAAGTTCTTCAGCTTCGTGATTTCGGTTGGGAAACACGACAGAAAACCGTTGTTTGTGAGGATCAATTCCGTTAACTCTTCTCCTATTTTGCCTAAACTTGCAGGAATACACCCTTCAAACTTATTGTTCGCAATAACGATCACGGAAGCGGGCGAATTGCCGATGTTTTCAGGTAAGTTCAAAGAGAATTTGTTGTTGTTTATAAATATAGCATCCAAATCTCTGTCAAATAGTTTACTCGGAAGCTGACCTTCAAATTCGTTGAACCTAATATCCAAATACTTCAAGCTTGGCAAATGCAGGACTACATCTGGAAACTTTCCTACAAATCTATTATTGCTAAGATCAAGCTCGAATAAGAGCCTCAAGTTGACGAAACTCCACGGGAGCGTACCGCAGAATCTGTTCGAGTTTACGTGAAACAGGGCAAGATCATACAGCAACCCTAGCTCGTGTGGAAGGTATCCGGCAATGTCTCCGTGGTTGAGGTCGATACCCGCTACCGTAGTTTCGTTGGTGCCGTCGGGTGCCGACCAACAGAACACTCCGCTGTAGCTACAAACGTCAGGTCCGATCCAGTTTCCGGTCATGTTGTTGGGATCAGAGTGTATGGCGTCCTTCCAAGCTTGCAATGCGATGTAAGCATTTTTCAATCTCGGGTTTTCGGGCTTTATCCACGGCTCGATCGCGAGAGGATCTCCATTGTAGGACAAGAGGCGCCCGTGGCGACGAGAATCGCGGGCAATGTCGAACGGGGTCGGAGTTTGATGGGAGGTGTAGAGGTTGAAGAGGAAGATGGTGCATAGAAACATGAATTTTGAGCTGTGAAGTTTTTCAATCTTGTCCTTCATGGTTCAGTGTTCTGGGATTTTGGGGATGGGATGTGAAAATGTGTGTGATGGGAATTGGGGTTTAGGTTAAGATTTCATTGATGGAGAGATGAGTGAGATTGATGTTGGGATTGTAGCTAAAATGTTGCAGGAATTTTGACTCTTCTGTTGCTGAATAGTTCATTTTAGATGAGATTTTCATGCATTTTGTCACTGGTTTTAGGCTCTATTGTTTTTTGCCGTTGCTAATAAAAAATCTGCAGCTAATTCAAATTTATTTGATTTTCTATTTTTTTTAATTTAATCATTCAGTTTTAGTTGGTAGTGAACCGTCAAATTGATTTATAATATTAGTTGTTTTATTAATTATTCTAAAATGCAATTGTGTTTCACAGTTAAATTGGTACATCATAATAAATATTTAATATATATATATATATATATATATATATATTAATTTTTTTTTAATTGAAAATACAAGTTTACTCTTAAATTTTAAAATGTAAAAAACATTGTGAACTAATTTTCTCGTGAAATTTGTTTACATTTTGTGTGATGTGTTTTTCCCCTTGAAAACTAGGATGAATTTCAAATTTATTTACAAACAACAACGATCGAGAAAACTATCCACAATAGTTGGAGGTTCGACTCAAACATGGGAGCTCAAATAAAACCTCAAAGTTCTAGCAATTTAATGTGTCACTTCATTGATATTGCGATGAATAAAAGTAAGCAAACAATTAGTGAAGGAATTGCATGGCTCATTACAAGTCTTAACATAATCTTCAAAAGACGTATCATCTTCATATTTTTCTTGAGCATCCACAATTCATATTTTCCTTAGAGTGTATCCACAAAGCTCATATTTTTTCTTAAAGTGCATTCACAATTATTTTTTTATCAGATTTAACCACTACATTGTCAAACCCATATTGATAGTTTACAAAAAAACAATTAATGATAAAAAAAATAGTTTACAAAAACTTATTTAACTGTTTTTTTTTTTCCTCGATCGGCCGTCACATGTCGTGCAAGCCTTGGGCTTTGAATATGGGCTGGCCGTTATATATGAATAATTTGGACTTTAATTCATAGTCAAAACAATTTGGACTTTAATTCACATGTCGTGCAAGCCTTGGGCTTTGAATAAAGGATGATATAAGATTTGGCCAAGGTTAAATACAGTCCTATGTTTGATGAATACAACCCCACCCAAAAAATTGTTTCGGGAAAATTTTCCAAAAAATGTAACAATTTTCGGAAAAAATTTCCGAAAATTATAAGTTCAGTGTTTTTTTTTTAATTTTCGGAAAAAATTTCCGAAAATTGTCAAAATTTTCGGATTTTTTTTCCGAACATTTTTGGGTGGGGTGATATTAACAAAAGATAGGACTGTATATAACCTTGGCCATAAGATTTAAAGGTTCTGGATCACAATAGTCTGTGCGATTTGACTAACGAATCTGACTGAAGCACATATATAAATAGGATCCACTATTGTTGATGTTTTATTTTAGAAAGTATAAACTAATAATAGAGTAAATTTTGGTAACGGTTGGTTATATTAATTATATGGCAATATTTGAGTGTATTTTTAAAAGCTAATTTTTACTTCACTAAAAAAATATTGGTAATTTTCTAGTATTACTTATTTTATAAAATATATTACTACCTTCGTCCATGAAATATAATCATATTGCTTTATGACGGTTATTAAGTGTTGACAGGCATTTTTGTACGGATAGATGTATGTGGCTCTTTAGGGTATGCCCGACAAACAATAAATATAAACGAACACGAACGGTTGGGGAAGAACTTTCGTTCTTCCCACGAATATGAGAGCTTCTTGGATATATGAGAAATGAGAAAAAAATGAATCCTTTACAATGAGGGGGTGACCCCCTATTTATAGAGGTTCACCCCCAAAGGCCCAAAAGTGGCCCTGAACTCGTCTCAACCCTTTATTTAGGGATTTATTACAATTATTAATATATAGATCAACAGTAGACCTTAATACATTAAATGCTCTTTTATGATGTAGACCCTCGATCTTGTCGTGTCAGTGTATCTTCAGGAATCTGACCTCCTGTCAGGCGAGGATATTTCCTGCTGTAACAATTGCCCCCAAGATTGGGCTCTGACTGCGGCCAGAGTTCGATCTTGATCTGTGCTTCAAATAGGTTTTGCCCCCGAGCCTGAAAACGGGATAGCTCGGATGCCCCGGGGGAATCTTCGATGATAGGGTCCTTATTGGGCGAATCTTTTGTGTAACCTTCGAATAGTCAAACTTTTTTGAAATTGGTCGGGTTAGGTGGGGTACGATCTTCCGTCGTGCCCCCGAGTCGAGAACTGTGACGTTCAGTTAATAAAGAGTTATTGACCGCGATGATAAATTAATGAAGTGCTTAGGCCGCTTGAGGGTAGCGACTTCACGAATAACAGATTGACTTAACAATCAATTAAAAGATAAATCAACAGATTAATGAGTGAAGTGCTTTAGCCGATTGACGGGCAGCGACTTCACGATGATGGAATTGAATTAACAACCGCTTAAAAGATTAACCAACAGGTTAATGAGTGAAGTGCTTTAGCCGATAGACGGGCAGCGACTTCACGATGATGGGATTGAATTAACAACCGCTCAAAAGATTAATCAACAGATTAATGAGTGAAGTGCTTTAGCCGATAGACGGGCAGCGACTTCACGATGATGGGATTGAATTAGCAACCGCTTAAAAGATTAACCAACAGGTTAATGAGTGAAGTGCTTTAGCCGATTGACGGGCAGCGACTTCACGAATACAGGATTGAATTAACAATCGATTAAAAGATTAATCAACAGATTAATGAGTGAAGTGCTTTAGCCGATAGACGGGCAACGACTTCACGATGATGGGATTGAATTAACAACCGCTTAAAAGATTAATCAACAGATTAATGAGTGAAGTGCTTTAGCCGATAGACGGGCAGCGACTTCACGATGATGGGATTGAATTAACAACCGCTTAAAAGATTAATCAACAGATTAATGAGTGAAGTGCTTTAGCCGATAGACGGGCAGCGACTTCACGATGATGGGATTGAATTAACAACCGCTCAAAAGATTAATCAACAGATTAATGAGTGAAGTGCTTTAGCCGATAGACGGGCAGCGACTTCACGATGATGGGATTGATTTAACAACCGCTTAAAAGATTAATCAACAGATTAATGAGTGGAGTGCTTTTAGCCGATTGACGGGCAGCGACTTCACGATGATGGGATTGAATTAACAACCGCTTAAAAGATTAATCAACAGATTAATGAGTGAAGTGCTTTTAGCCGATTGACGGGCAGCGACTTCACGAATACATGATTGAATTAACAATCGATTTGTTGTTTGAACAAAGCGTCTGAGACGCGATATATTACGACCGTAAGTGGGCAAAAACGATGCGGGTCAGTCGATGCCGGTGAAGGCGGACTGGTCGATGCCGTTAACATGGATAAACCAAAGCAGAGAATAGATTAGTTAACGCCGGTGAGGATGAACTAAACAATACCTCGCCCATTAAGGCGGAAAGTCAACGCTTAATATGCGGACTGGATCCACGCCGAGAGGCGGATTAGTTGACGCCGGTGAAGGCAAACTAATCAAGGCCGAGTGACGGATCGGCTTGAGAGGCAGATTAGTTGACGCCGGTGAAGACGAACTAATCAATATGTCAACGCATAAAAGGCGGACTAATCAACGCCGAGAAGGCGGATTAACTCGAGAAAGAGGTTAGTTGACGCCGGTGAAGGCGAACTAATCGATACGTCAACGCCTGAAAGGGCGGACTAATCAACGTCGAGAAGACGGATTACTTCGCCAATCTAGGCGGAATGTCGACGCCTAAAATACGGATTAGCTCGAGTAGATTAGTTGACGCCGGTGAAGGCGAACTAATCAGTACGTCAATGCCTGAGAGGCGGACTAATCCACGTCGAGAAGACGGATTAACTCGAGAAAGAGATTAGTTGACGCCGGTGAAGGCGAACTAATCGATACGTCAACGCCTGAAAGGGCGGACTAATCGACGTCGAGAAGACGGATTACTTCGCCAATCTAGGCGAAATGTCGACGCCTAAAAGGCAGATTAACTCAAGAAGTAGATTAGTTGACGCCGGTAAAGGCGAACTAATCGATACGTCAACGCCTGAAAGGGCGGACTAATCGACGTCGAGAAGACGGATTACTTCGCCAATCTAGGCGGAATGTCGACGCCTAAAAGGCGGATTAATCAACGCCGATCGGGCGGGATTACTTCGCCAATCTAGGCGGAATGTCGATGCCGAGAAGACGGATTAACTCGAGAAGTAGATTAGTTGACGCCGGTGAAGGCGAACTAATCGATACGTCAACGCCTGAAAGGGCGGACTAATCGACGTCGAGAAGACGGATTACTTCGCCAATCTAGGCGGAATGTCGACGCCTAAAAGGCGGATTAATCAACGCCGATCGGGCGGATTACTTCGCCAATCTAGGCGGAATGTCGATGCCGAGAAGGCGGATTAATTCGAGAAGTAGATTAGTTGACGCCGGTGAAGGTGAACTAATCGATACGTCAACGCCTGAAAGGGCGGACTAATCGACGTTGAGAAGACGGATTACCTCGCCAATCTAGGCGGAATATCGACGCCTAAAAGACGGATTAGCTCGAGAAGCGGATTAGTTGACGCCGGTGAAGGCGAACTAATCAATACGTCAACGCCTGAAAGGCGGACTAATCGACGTCGAGAAGATGGATTACTTCGCCAATCTAGGCGGAATGTTGACGCCTAAAAGGCGGACTAATCTACGCCGAGAAGACGGATTAACTCGAGAAGAGGATTAGTTGACGCCGGTGAAAGCGAACTAATCAAAACGTCAACGTCTGAAAGGCGGACTAATCGACGTCGAGAAGAAGGATTACTTCGTCAATCTAGGCGGAATGTCGACGCCTAAAAGGCGGACTAATCAACGCCGAGAAGGCGGATTAACTCGAGAAGCGGATTAGTTGACGCCGGTGAAGGCAAACTAATCGAAACGTCAACGCCTGAAAGGCGGACTAATCGACGTCGAGAAGATGGATCACTTCGCCAATCTAGGCGGAATGTCGATGCCTAAAAGACGGACTAACTCGAGTAGATTAGTTGACGCCTGTGAAGGCAAACTAATCAATACGTCTACGCCTGAAAGGCGGACTAATCGACGTCGAGGAGACGGATTACTTCGCCACTCCAGGCGGAATGTCGACGCCTAAAAGATGGATTAACTCGAGTAGATTAGTTGACGCCTGTGAAGGCGAACTAATCAATACGTCTACGCCTGAAAGGCGGACTAATCAACGTCGAGGAGACGGATTACTTCGCCACTATCGGCAGATTGTCGACGCCTAAAAGACGGATTAACTCGAGTAGATTAGTTGACGCCTGTGAAGGCGAACTAATCAATACGTCTACGCCTGAAAGGCGGACTAATCGACGTCGAGGAGACGGATTACTTCGCCACTCCAGGCGGAATGTCGACGCCTAAAAGGCGGATTAACTCGAGTGGATTAGTTGACGTCTGTGAAGGCGAACTAATCAATACGTCTACGCCTGAAAGGCGGACTAATCAACGTCGATGAGATGGATTACTTCGCCACTACAGGCAGATTGTCGACGCCTAAAAGGCGGATTAACTCGAGTAGATTAGTTGATGCCTGTGAAGGCGAACTAATCAATACGTCTACGCCTGAAAGGCGGACTAATCAACGTCGAGGAGACGGATTACTTCGCCACTACAGACGGATTGTCGACGCCTAAAAGACGGATTAACTCGAGTAGATTAGTTGACGCCTGTGAAGGCGAATTAATCAATACGTCTACGCCTGGAAGGCGGACTAATCAACGTCGAGGAGACGGATTACTTCGCCACTACAGGCGGATTGTCGACGCCTAAAAGGCGGATTAACTCGAGTAGATTAGTTGACGCCTGTGAAGGCGAACTAATCAATACGTCTACGCCTGAAAGGCGGACTAATCGACGTCGAGGAGACGGATTACTTCGCCACTCCAGGCGGAATGTCGACGCCTAAAAGGCGGATTAACTCGAGTAGATTAGTTGACGCCTGTGAAGGCGAACTAACCAATACGTCTACGCCTGAAAGACGGACTAATCAACGTCGAGGAGACGGATTACTTCGCCACTACAGGCGAATTGTCGACGCCTAAAAGGCGGATTAACTCGAGTAGATTAGTTGACGCCTGTAAAGGCGAACTAATCAATACGTCTACGCCTGAAAGACGGACTAATCGATGTCGATGAGACGGATTACTTCGCCACTCCAGGCGGAATGTCGATGCCTAGAAGGCGGACCGGTCAACGCCTATGAAGGCGGACAAATGTTTGTTATCGAAAGGTGTGACCATTTTTAAAAATTGAGTTGTGTACCAAGTGAGCAACCTCAATGATTTTTTCGAAATTATATTCGATGTTTTAAATAACTGACTGTATTTAATAATACTCAGAGTCAAATAATTTATTTTTGATATCACAAAATGAGCTTAGGATATGTATATCCATGCCCCCGCTTTTAATATATATGAAAACTTACGAGTTGCGATATATATTAAAAGGAAATATCAAATTAAAATTGTATTTAAAAAATTGCCCTCACTTTGAATTTTCGAAATACGAGTATATGCCCCGGCTTTTAATTTATATGAAATTTGCGAGTTGTAATATATATTAAAAGGAAATTATCGAAATAAACCTGATTCGAGTGGGCAAAGGACTGCCCGTAGATTTTTCGTTGATGATGAGGCTCCGAATGCTCGTCCCGGTGCTGCTGACTTTTTTTTTTTTTTACTGGTGTACAAATTAAATCAGGCCCCAAAATTAAATAAAAGGGGGCCAACAGGTTAAATAAAAAATGGCCTAGCAGATTGAATATTAAAAAGGGCCCAATAGCTAACTATTAATTAGGGCCCAAATCCTGAAATTAAATCGGCCCAAGTATTAGCACTCCCAGTCAAAAGGACTTGAGAATTCGGGAAGCCCTAGACCGCGACCGCTTCTCGCTCCGGAGTGGCAAGGCACGCACCAGGCTGCGGAGGCGACGAGGCGGGGAGCCGGCGCGGGTAGGCGCGTCTGGCGGCGAGCCCGCGACGGGGAGAAGAGGCGGCGCGGGGAGGCGGGAGACCGCGTGGGCGATGGCGATCTGCGGGCAGCGTCACTGGAGGCGAGGCCGCGCGGGGAGGCGGCGATGATTGGCGGCGGCCAGCAGCTGAGGTCACGCTGGGGAGCGACGTGTGGTGATGGCGGGTAGGCTGGCCGTGTGGTCGGCGGTTGTGCGTGCTGGGGAAGCGCCGGTGGTCGCGTGATGAGCGGCGCGACGGGCAGAATCGGCTGCCGCGGGGAGGAGAGGCGGCGAGCTGGCTAGGCGCGAGGGCGGCTGGCGGCCGCAAAGGTTGCGGGAAGCGGCGGGCCGCGAGGACGCTGGCCGCGAGCAGCGTCGGCGCGGGGAGATCCAGGCCGCGGGTGGCGGCGAGGGCTGCTTGGGGTGGGCGCGAGCAAGGCGGGCGGCGTCGAGGAAAGTGGTGCGGGAAGACCGTGGGCGGACATCGAACCTTTAGCGGCGACGTACAAGGCGGCGAGTGGCGACGCGCAGGTAGCGGGGGAAGCGGCGCGAGTTAGGCACCAGGCTAGGCTCGGCGAGGAGCCCGCATTGGGTGGCGGCGCGTGGAAGCCGCGGGTAGCGGAGAAGCGGCGCGGTAGGGGCCAGGCTCGGGCGGCGAGCGCTTGCTTGGGCTTCTGGTCGGCGAGCCACGGTCCGGGAGGCGACCCCGGCAGCGCGTGGATCGAGGCAAGGGGGAAACTTTTGACTTTTCAATGCGCGTTGGGAAACGTGCCAAGAGTAGACTGAGACTCTGGAAAAGTAGTGCAGCAACCGAGGCAAAAAGATAGGGATTCAAAGCAGAAATTGGTTGCTTTGCTTGGAAATTTTTCCACACGGTCCGGGGGATTCACAGCGGTTTTACGGGGATGACGGTGCAGCGGTTGGGCTCGGGTCGCGGCATTGACGGCTCCGTCGCCGGAAACAGGGGCAGCGCTCGCCGGAAACGCCCGCAACACTCTTTCTTCTCCCTTTTTTTTTGGTTAGCTGTGCAAGCTTCCTTCTTTTGTAAGTAGAATGGGATCAGTTGATGGATCCTTTGGCTTGAAGCCCTCTAAAGCAGTTGTAATGAAAATGGAATTCCTGAGTTTTTTGCTTCGGTTGCCTACGTGTCTTTCCTCTGTACAAAGGAAATAGGTTTTCTTTTATGGAATGTAAGATTTTTTGGTTTGATGTAACGATGAACCGATTATCTGTGGGATTTTTCTTTGGTTTTGTGGAGAAGATCTTCGTGTTCATCCTTGAGATGAATACGAATCCGACCCTTCTTCTAGCGCCAAATTGTTGACAGGCATTTTTGTACGGATAGATGTATGTGGCTCTTTAGGGTATGCCCGACAAATAATAAATATAAACGAACACGAACGGTTGGGGAAGAACTTTCGTTCTTCCCACGAATATGAGAGATTCTTGGATATATGAGAAATGAGAAAAAAGTTAATCCTTTACAATGAGGGGGTGACCCCCTATTTATAGAGGTTCACCCCCAAAGGCCCAAAAGTGGCCCTGAACTCGTCTCAACCCTTTATTTAGGGATTTATTACAATTATTAATATATAGATCAACAGTAGACCTATAATACATTAAATGCTCTTTTATGATGTAGACCCTCGATCTTGTCGTGTCAGTGTATCTTAAGGAATCTGACCTCCTGTCAGGCGAGGATATTTCCTGCTGTAACATTAAGAAAGTTGATATAATATATAGAAAGTAAGGATATTGTGTCACATCAAATACAAAATAAATTATTTTTAAAATGTTATGTGTGTATGTTGAAAAGTGTAGATAAAGTTTATTATTTCCATTTTAGGCAATAGGACTATTTTTCGTGGACAGCCAAATAAGGCAACCAGAACTATATTTAATGGACGGAGGGAGTAATTAGTTTGTTGATTTCATTTTATGAAGTAATATTATTTAAAAACCAATTGCACGATACGATTGATTCATACAAGTATTACTCACATTAATATTATTTTAGAGTAGGTCTTATATGAGACCGTCTCATGGCATGAAACAATGGGAATTGATGTAACAATGACATTGGCTCGTTAACACTTTGGTAGGGGTAGGTTTTAAATTGTGTTGTTTCATGCCTCATACAAGTTTTTGCCATTATTTTATAGCATATTATTGGCTTTGCATGATATCCTACCCATCTATACTTGTGGCACAACTCGAACACTTCCTATTTAAAAGTGAGGTACTTATTAAAGCATTTCATTCACACTACATTTATTCTCACTTTTTTAAATTATTTATAATTTTTTGTGAAATAAACAACATTCATAATCAGCTTTCCAATAAAATATTATTTTTCATTAAATCTTATATTCAACAGTAAATTAATTAATACTCTCCCCGTCTAAGAAAAATTGTCCACGTTGTTTTATTAGTCCGTCCATGAAAAACAATTGTTTTATGAAATGAAAATAATTACTTTTATTTACACCCTTCAACATATATTTATTTATACCATTTTATATTGAATTTCATGCAATATTCAACATGCATTTATCTACTTTTATTTACACCCTTCAACGTTCATTAAATCTTGTGTTCAATAGTAAACGAGAATAAAATTCATGGACGGCTCCATCTATGAAAAATTGTCCACATTATTTTATTAGTCAGCCCGTAAAAAATAGTATTGTTTCTCAAAATAAAAATAATTATTTTTATTTACACAATTCAATATATATTCATTTACACCATTTGATATTGAATACCACACACTATATTTTAAAATTTATTTGTATTTAATTTTACTATAATATTCTTATTTTTACACATAAGAGTATCTAACTTTTTTTTAAAAAAAGTACAAAAATTTACAAGATACTCACTCCGTCCACAAAATATAGGTCTGGTTGCCTTATTGGGCCGTCCACGAAAAATAGTACTGTTGTCTAAAATGGAAAGAATAATCTTTATCTATTTTTTCAACATACACATATAACATTTTTAAAATAATTTATTTTGTACTTGATTTGACACAATATTCTTACTTTTTACATATTATATCAATTTTCTTAATAACCGTACAAAAAGTAATAGGACCGTATTTCGTGGACGGAGGGAGTACTATTTTTTGTGGATGCACAAAATAATGAGATCCAATTACCTTAAATTAAATGTCAGCATCAAATAATTGAGATCCAATTATATAATTATGTATTTATGTTAGTACACTCATCGTGTGTCTTATCATCATCGCCCAACTTTTCAAACATTTGTTAAATCGAAACGTCCCACAGGTTGTACCTTCAATTTCACATCTCTTGAAAATTGACCACGGTGAGATAATGTTACGCTGGATGCGCGTCCACCCAAAATACCCTGCACTCTTTCGTCTACCCCTATGAATTATGATCAATGGTTTTCCTATTTTAAATTCACCTTTCGGGCTTTAAAATCACTTTAAATCCATAAACATTAAACAAGCATAATCTTAGGCTCCATTTGGTTGGGATGACCGTGGATGAGATGAGGATTGAGATGAAAAAAGTGAATGAGAATAAATCAATGAATAGTAAATTTGTATTTTGTATAGAGATGGAAAAATATAGAATTGGATGAAATTTTATGTTAAATAAAAAATAATGTTGTAATATTTTATTATTGTTAGTTAGTGAGATAATAATTGAGGAAAATAAAAGTAGAAGGACAAAGTATTATATGAAAATAGTTCACTTATCATTAGACACATATTTAAAGTATTAAAATTTTAATCGGGTATATCAATAATCTCATCAGGAGTATTATTAATTTTGGTCAGTGATATTACATTGTAATTATTGTAAATTATTTTTAAACCATATTAAATGATACTACTTCTAATGAACTTTTTGATACTCCCGGTCAAATATTCGATACTTTAAAATAATGTTATGATAAGCTTATCATGAACCATTTTCATATAGAATCTACTCAAGTAGGAGATATGATAAGAAAAAAATATGAGAGAGTGAATGTTTAAGAAAAAAGTAGGAGTAATAATGAGATAGTGGAATAAAAGTAGGAAAAAAAATGAGTGAGTGAGAGAAATAATGTGATTGTATAGAGTTGTATGAAAATACAGAGATGAGTGAGTATTTGGATGAAAAAATGGATGTGCCCATCCAAAATCGGATGAGATGGGGGATGGTCTATCTACATCCGGATGGTCTCAACCCTAACCAAATAAAGTATTAATGTTAAAAATACACACAAAAGAAAAAGTTTTATATGAAAATGGTTTATGATAAACTTATCATGAAACTGTCTTAAAGTATCGAATATTTGACCAGAAATATTGATAATCTCATTAGGGGTATCATTAATCTGAGTTCAAGAAAATTTACAACAATTACAATATAATATCACTGATCTAGATTAATGATATGTATGATAATTCTAATCAAATATTTGATACTTTATAATAATTTTATAATAAATATATGATATACTTTCGCACACAAAATACAAACAAACTTTGATGTTTTGAAGGGTATTTATGGAAAAATGATAAATCTACAGCTGTGTCATTGTCATGCCCAATGTATTACACGTCATCGAAGTTCCTCATGTTGGCGGTCGCCCCCTGTTTTAGAAATTTCCCTCTCTCACCAAAAAGAAATTTAGAAAAACTACTTTCTGCTTTCAGATCACACCTTTCTGCTTGTGCGATTCCTTTAACTACTCCTTGTTTCAATCTACACATAAGCAATGTTCCATACGCTGTTTATTCAGAGCTACATTGTGAAATTACAGACGTTCTAGCGTTTCTGCCAATTATTTTGTCTGCAGGCGGTTGGAGATCTGGAAAGGAGGAATTAACCTCGAATTGGAGGAGTTGATTCACGGCAAGGACTCCGAGTTTAACTTTCGTTCTTCTGATTGTTTTCATGCTGTTTATTTCTTATGTTTATTGGCGATTTGTGTGGTTAATTGCTGTTTGATTGTGTTTTCGCGTGGTTTTTGCTTAAAATTTCGTGATTAGGGGTTTCAGATATAGAAACTGTTTGGAAGCCTGTGATGTTGGTGATTTGAATTATTTGATGGAAGCTGGGAATTAAAAGATCTCTTCGTGCATTTTAGTAAAATTCGTTTGTTGTGGTTTTGGTAATTTTGTTACTCATAAATTTATAATTTGCAAACATGAGCTATAATTTATAAAGAGCGTTTTATTTCTTAATAGTTGGTAATTTATTTTTATGTGCATGCATGTGAGTATGTGACTGTGATTTTGGAGCATCTCCATATATGAAACTATTATGATCTGAATATTCTCTGTTAGAGGGAATGGACTCTAATGTTAATTAATTTAGGTGCTACTGATGTTTGAGGGTAAAATGTAGCTAATTAACATGAGTCTTTGAGCCTTTGCGTCCCATGTACGGATCGATCATGCTACTTTTTGCTTTTAGAGTTAGCAGACAAGGGAACCTATCAGGAATTAGGCTGAAAATATGCTGGAAAAATTGGTTGAATTTTGAATGATGTGCTGTGTGCTTATTAATTATGTAGCAACACTTTGTTTGGCGTGGTACATGACGTCTTCTTTTGCGTTAGATCCTTTTGTCGTCATTCTTCTGATGTTGCTTGCAAACAAGTTTGTTTTTTGTCGCATTTGGATTGTGTCGGTTAGTGCGTGTATTTTCCATTTTTTCTCGTATTTGTTTATTCGTCACACGTGGAATCTTTTTTTTTTCTTGGTCTCCAACCCGAATGACATGGGAAAAGTGTTGTAAGAAAGGTGTTTAGATTGCTTAAGTGGCCTATTAAATTCTTAAAATAAAATGTTAATTCATTTTTTAACTTATCGATAGAAGGCAAAAACATGTTGACCATGAAATTCTTAATTTCGCACAAGTCATTTGGATAAAATTGCGATGAGATGCTGATCAAGTTACTTGTGTTGATCGTGAAGAATTTTATAATCTCACGCTGAGTAAAACTGCGATCAGATGCTGATCAAGTTACTTGAATAAACTTTTGGCAGTTGACTGGCAATTTTATTATAATTTAAGTTTTTTTTTCCTTTAATAGCTGAGTTCAATGTGGAACTTTCCTTCATTTACTGTCCTCGTTGTGCTAATTACGTGGAGATCTCTGCGAATATGCCTCACGTCTTAATTAGGTATCCGCATGGTGAACATTTTTGTTGGTGAAAATATATTGTGGGGTTCCTGTTTGTATGGTTGGAGAGAGCCACAAAACTTGTTGTGGAGTTCTTATTCGTGTTTCCGTAAAAGCTGCATTTCACAATTTCATTGGACTCTTGCAGCCTGAACTAAGATCAACACGTTTGTGGCTGTGATGAGTAGCAATTTAGAATGAATTCTTCAGTTTATCTGTTTGTGTCTCTTTCGCCTGTTTATTGAGAAAGTGCTATTCTTGATAACATGTGTAAAGCGTTTTGATGTTATACTACTTACTTAGATTACATCTGGCATCTCTCTACTTCGTATCTTATGTTATACTACTTACAAAGTTAATTTAGAATTATATCTAAAGTGGTTTCTGTTCTTGCGATTTATCTCTTGGAATTTTTGCCCCAACCAAAAACTGGATGAAGTGATTCAACTCCTAAAGTAGCTTAGATTAGACACTATGTTCATTACTTGCTAGGCTGTTTCCGCCTTGAGTTCAATAGCTCAGCCAGTTGATATACAAACCCAATTTTAGAATTTATTAGGAAGTATTTTAAATGGGAGACAACAGTGTGAGAAAGATGTACTTACAGATAGAGTTTGGGACTGGAGAAGATGCTTGATACTCCCTCCGTCCCATACTTGTTTGCTACATTGCCAAAAACGTTTGTCCCATACTTGTTTGCTACATTCATTTTTGGCAAAACAATACTTTTTAATATTATATTCTCTATACACTCCTAACCAAAAACATCTACCTTATCACTTTAAATACTAATAAACAGCTTTTTTCTTAAAACCTGTGCAAACAGTAAAGTAGCAAACAAGTATGGGACGGAGGGAGTACAAAATTAATCTCCATTTTTATCACGTGGGGAAGAAAAGATTGTGCAGAATATTGGATGAGGTTGATTGTACTCTACAGTACAAGGATGACAAACTGATCCTTGCAATCCTCATATTTCTACCCATCGTTGCTTGGACTTATTAGAAAGTGCGTGATTCTTTTATACTGCTGTGCATAAGCTGGAGCATTCTTCAAGAATCCAGCCTCACACAATGGTATGCTACATGGTAATGTTAGCTGGCTTTCTTGTATGCCTACTTGTATGATGAATTTCTTCTTCTTTGGTTTTTGTGACTGGAGCATTTAACCTTGGATTATATTGATGCTGATTGAATCGGTCTGCGGCAAATATGCAAAGCAAAGCCACATGATTTGGGGGTGTTCACCCATTTGGGGGACAGCTAGATTAGTGATGCATGAATAGGTTTATTCACTTCATTCTTTTCTGAATGCAGGTGCTCACTATTAGGTATTATCACTTCATACGGTTAAATGGTATTAGAGGCTGTTGATCATTCTGACACTCCACAAGTTGAGTCCAAAATCTCACAGAAGATGATAGCTGAAGAAAGCGAGAACGCAAGTAGCGTTGAAGCTGGTGAATCACCCTCGCATGTTTCCCTCAAAGAGCATATTCCAGCAGAGGGGTCAATATGTCAGACAAACATTTCAGGCACTGAAACACTAGATAATGGATGCCTGAAATATGGGTATGTTCTCCTAGCCTTATGTATTTACTTTTTAGTTATACTGTGTTCCATGAATTCTGCTCATATTTGTATATTGATTGACAGGTGTTCTCATTATCGTCGGAGGTGCCAAATAAGAGCTCCTTGTTGCAATGAGATATTTGATTGTCGTCATTGTCATAATGAGGCAAAGGTAATTGAAAGTAATCCAGTTCGCTTACTTCTCGTTCTGTCAAAATGCTATTGAATCTACATTTATTATTATTTATGTATCAAAAACCTGGGTTGAGCATGAATACTCATTTACTCCATCCTTAAGGTAGGTTGGGTAAAGGAGGATTATTGTGGTTTTCTTCCATCTTTGTCCTTATTATAATGTTACTAATTCCTTGTGTAAGGAAATGTATATTCGTGCTGACTAATTTATTTTTCGGTTAACAGAACGATATTTGCATTAGCCAAAAGCTCAGACATGAAATCCCTCGCCACATGATTCAGAAGGTATGCTTTATCTTGGATCCTTCTCTTTCTGTTTTTTCCTATGTTGATTCACTGCTTTTGTTTCGTTAGGAGCTCTTTCCTTCTGCTATTTCTGATTTCTCTTGGCAAACCATGAAAACCCATATCTTTGTATTTGCAGGTCATATGCTCACTTTGTAACACAGAACAGGAGGTTAGGTTTTATTATGTATTCCATTTGAGCTTACTGAATATTTGGTCACATCTTGGAAGTTTTTAAGAACTTTCTTTGTTTTGTATCTGTTGCACTGAGCTATTGTTTCTTTTGGGGTTATCCTCAGATTCAACAAGTTTGCACAAACTGTGGTGTTTGCCTGGGGAGATATTATTGTGGAATTTGCAAGCTCTTAGATGACGATGTGAGTATAAAGTATCCTATTGTTTGAATGTTGATCTTTTTCTGTTTAGTGCTGACAAAATTTCACTCTTGATGTGCAGATATCTAAAGAGCAGTATCATTGTGATCGCTGTGGCATTTGCAGGTAAAGTAACCCCTATCCCATTTCCCCAAAATCTGTCATACATTATGAGGAAAAGAAAGATATATCATCAGTCAGTTAGATTATTTAGGAGAATTTCAGATTTCACTATGCTGGAAACCTGAATATTATTTGCAGCTCCTATTAATGATGGCGCCTTAGTTTATAAGTTAATTTGTTTGACTAACTTTGTTGCAAACTATCTAAGTTAGTCGAACTGTCTTGTTTGCATAGTAATGACACTTCACTTTGCATTTTATAGGATTGGAGGGTCCGAGAATTTCTTCCACTGTGACAAATGTGGTAAGTGTTTTTTCTTTTTTTGTTTGATGTGCTTGTTTATGATATACAGCCTATCTTGATAATGATATTCTCTCTCCGTAAATCAGAATGTTGCTACTCTTTGCTTCTGAAAAGTGGTCACCCATGTGTGGAAAGGGCAATGCACCAGGACTGTCCTGTTTGTTTTGAGGTATTAAATAGACGTCTAATCACTTTCCAATATTGATGTTTATTTCATGTGAAGATACGTAAAGTAGCATGATGTGCAGTATCTGTTTGAGTCGAGGGAAGACGTGATATCTTTGCTGTGTGGGCACGCCATGCACAAGACATGCTTGGAAGAGATGCAGGAACACTATAGGTAAGTATATATCCCGCCCACCCCCCTCCCCCCCTCTCTCCCTATCATACAAACACTGAATTCAACATCATTTTGTATAAGGTATTCTTGCCCTATCTGCTCAAAGTCAGTTTTTGATATGTCAAAAGTGTGGGAGAAGATTGACATGGAGATTGCAGCTACACCCCTTCCTCCATATTTTGCAGACAAGATGGTCACTCTCTCTCTCACTCCCACCCTCTCTCTCCCTCTCTCTGTTTGTATTAAGCTTGAAGGGTGGATGCTGATTGCACTCTCCAATTACAGGTACAGATTCTTTGCAATGACTGTGGAAGCAACTCGGAAGTGAAATATCACGTCGTTGCCCATAAGTGCCCGGAATGCAAGTCTTACAACACCCGTCTCCGATAGACCTACCATTCACCATTTCAGTGCAATGAAAGCATATAATGTGCTGGAGCTGGAAGCACAGGCAGGCATACAATATCAGAAATTCAATATTTTCTTCTCTTAAGCCAGCTCAGTGTTCATTTTTCATTTTGGTATTGGTAGTGTGTTTTAAGTTAAAGAATTATCTGCATCTGTCATACTCTTGCACTGTTGTGTGTTGTCACCTTTTCTTTCAAACCTATGAGATCATCTTTAAGTTGTAATTAAGCGGATTGCTTTTACCTTTTTATTTGGTTTTAATCAATTTTTGTTTTGCCTTCAGGATTTTAATATTGTAATTCTTTGATTACTATGGGTTATTCAAGTAAAACTTTCTTCTAATATAGTTGAATCCTGCTCCTGCAAGCTTTTTTTATTGTAAACCATAAGCATATATTGTAACTTTGTAAAATGAATTTTTGGTTCTTTGTTTTTAATTTTCTTTTTGTAAAACTTCATTAATAAAAAGCATTATTAATTTTAGAGAAAATGGTATGATGAAATTTATAGTTGAATATTATTTGGATATTTTGTTTTGCATGATTAATTGCTATATTTTATTGTTTGATTTTATTTGTCTTGTTTAATTTTAATTTATAATTGATTTTGAATTAATTTTTTACACAGCCTACATGACAACACTCCAACATATATTAGAGCTACACCGTATATTTATTTGACACACCCTCACATGCACTAGGTACATGATGCATTAATTCAATAGTTGATGTTGTTTACACTGAAAAGTATAGATTGATTATAAAAAGTGCAGTTATATTACATTGTAAAGTTTACACTGAAAATCGATTGTCAGTGTAAACTTTTCAGTGTAATTAAATCATATTTTTCAATGTAAACAGTTTCAACTGTTGAGTGAGTGCACCATACACCAAGTGCACAAGAGAGTTACTCTATTTCTTTAGGGCCTGTGGATCAATAATTCAACTTGATCGCTTAAGCACTGGATACGATCCTTGTATATTTGTGCACAATGCACCTGATACATGAGAAATTTAGGGTGTGCTTGGTTGGGGGCTTTGGGGGTAAGGAATGGGTATGGAATGAAAAATGGGTGTTTGGTTAAAGGCTTTGATTCCTTACTTTGTGGATTTATATCCATGGATGTAAAAAATGGGTACCGGAAAAACGGTTTCTGCAGCCAGGCGCCGCCCAAGCTGCTAAGTCGATCTAGGCGGAAATCGAATTTCAACTCCGTTTCAGTCTGAGAGAGAGAGAGAGAGAAAGGAAAAAAGGTTTCACCTCTCAAACCCTAACTCCAGTGGCCATCCGCCACCGCCGCCCTAGCCCCTGAGTGAGGAAGCGGCTGCCGCTCTCAAACACAAGTCCACGAACTACTGAGGCGAAAAGGAAGGAGGGGGGGCGGTTGACTTGAAGCCGAAAATACTAACTTTCTACTAGTAGTTTCCCCGTAAGCGTACGGGTTCACTGTAGTATGAGTAAGTATAGCGACCAAGTATATCGAACCCAAGGGAAGGAGTGTATGCGAACAGATCCCTGAAGATCTACGCGTCGTAGCTAATATGAATGTATGTTTTTGAATTTTTTTAAAGAATTAATTCTAAACTAAAGTAAACTAATTAAATTAAAGAATGAATTAAACGAATTAACTAAGGTTTGTATTCAAATATGTGATGGTGATGCTCAGGATAGGAATTTCTACGTATACTAACGGAGCAGATACATAATCAAGATAATCGTGACGCGCAAGAAATAACCTAAGTAAAAGATTGCAAGATGAAAGCTCAAGAATTAAAACCCTAATACTTTATCCTAACAATCGACTTCACTAATCCACTACAAGTTAACGAGACCCTAATTTAAACTAAGGTGATGCGGTCGTCCTCCTTAGATAAACCGGTAGATTAATTAACCCCTTCTAAACCCTCTCATTAAGTCTACTCGTTGTTAAAGAGTGATAAGGTCGTCCTCTCTCGAACACTTTTCGAACTAAATTCAAAGGTAAAGTTAAGATTGATTTTAAGAATTCATTAATTAAGAGAATTAAAACTAAACGTCATGAATTACCCTAATTACATACCCACAACCTACTTCTACGAGTTCATCCTACCCCAAGCATGCAAGGGTTTTAGCTGGACATGGTTTTTACGAAAACAAGAACAATTGAAGAAGTAACGAACATGAACATAATGATTTTAACGAATAAATTATCAAACATAAACTAGGGTTTAAAGAAATAAATGCTAAGAACTCAAATTAAATTGATAAAACGAAGTCTCAATGTATTCAAGAACAAAGGTCTAAAGAAACGAAACTAAAAAACAAAAACCGAACTATGAATTCGTAAACAAAACCTCGAAAATGTAAAACTTAAGTTTGCTCGTCTCTTCTTCTCTTCCTCTCTCCAAAAACTAACTCTCAAAGCGATATGATATCAAGTGGGTCTGTCAAAACGTGTTCGGGACGAGTATATATAAGCATCGGGCCAAAGCGGGAACTCATGGGCCGAAAAACGAATCCGGAAGCACGGATCTTGAGAGTGCTCGAGCAAGCACGCTCGAGCTGTGTAGCTCGAATGGTGCAAGTGCTCGAGCGGTCCCGCTCGAGCTGGTCGAGTGCTCAATTTCTTCTGCATGTTTTGGGGCGCTCGAGCAACACGCTCGAGCGGTGGCGTCGAGTTACTCGAATGCGAGAAATCTTCTGTAAGTTTTAGGCGCTCGAGCAACATGCTAGAGCGCTAGTGCTCGAGTTGATCCACTCGAGTGACTCCAAAAGTGCTCCAACTAATACTTTTCTTCTTCCGCACTAATACCAATTGTATTTCTTCGATATCTTCTCATCCGGGCATCCGTTTGAGTCGATTCAAAGTCCTACGAACTCTCTTTTTCGCCCTCGATTCACCTATGAGCATCAAAGAGATAAATTCATCAATGTGTAGAAATAATACTCAATTGACTCTAAATACTCGATAAAATCGACCAAAACTGGGGTCTTTCTAACGACGAATCATGACAATTTCATGCCTAATAAGCGGTGCTCATGTTTTGAGGAGGGCGGCGTCGATCGATCTCCCTGAGTGAGTAAGCGGCCATCGGCCGACGATGGAGAATGAGGTCGACGACAACCTTTGTTCGCCGGAAAAACGAGGGTGAACGAACTCAGCGAAGAGAAGAGCCGAAGAGAGAGGAGAGAACGTACACTGAGAATTGATTGATTTTGGGAATTGACCGTTTATTTGGGAAGAAAGAGGAGAGAAGGGAGAGAGTCTTTTGGGAATGATCCTTGATTTTAGGAAATTAAGGCTTGATTTTAGGATCTGAGAAGATAAAATCGTGAGTAGGTTTAATATTAAAAAAATTATAGAAGCTAGGCGGATTTCTAGGCGGCCCAAAAACGCCCGCCTAGCATTTTCTGACTTTTGCATCCCTGTTTATATCCTAAAAGTAAGGAATCACTCATTCCTTAGTATTTTGGGTGGAATGACTATCATTCCACACCAAAAATTGCATTAATTATTTTTTAATTTATTAAATTGAAATAAAAATAAAAATAAAATATTTTTTATTGTTCAAATATAAAAATCATTAAGTAATGTTGTTTTCTAAAAAAAAATAAAAAAGAAGGTTAAATTGATTTCATTCCTAAATAAGTTGGTAAATCAAATACAGTTTATAGTAATGATAGTCATTCCTATTATCAACCAAACCAAACAATACAATTATATGAGCATATTTAATTACATTCCTCACAACTATCATTACCATTCCTATTCACATTCCTCATAACAAACCAAGCATCCCTTTACTCTTATTAAAATATAATATATCTTTAAGGATTATTAAAATATACTATATCTTTTAGAGATTGCTTAGTATTGTAACTCAAGTGCATTTTTTAAAGTTATTCATGTTATAATTGAAAAGCAATTGAAAAATCACTCTTATTTTTACTAAAAGGTCAACTCTTTAACAATTTGAAAGAGATAACTTTTTAGTGAAAACAAAAGTGAATTTTTAATGATAACAAATATATCTTTTAAAAAATGCACTTGAATTTTTTTGTACACTTGATGCACAAGAGATCTATTCATATATTAAAATATTATGTTCCATAATTTGATATAGAGTCTTTAAAATGACATTTATTTTGGAATATATAGAGTATATTACACAAGTTGTTTGTAAGAGTCTGATTAGGCGTGAAATTGTCGGAATTTATAGTTCGAAAAGCCCGTGTTTTGATTGATTTATATGAGTATTTAAAGTCATTTGAGTATCATTTTCATAAACTAATGAATTTGTCTCTTTGATGCTTATAGATGGATAGAGGGTAAAAAGAGGAGTTTGTAGGACTTTGAATCGACTCAAACGGATGCCCGGATGAGAAGATATCGAAGAAATACGAAAAGTATTAGTTCGAGGGAGAGCAAAAGTATCATTGGCGTACACAAGCGAGAAGAACTCGTGCACCTAGTGCACGAGAGGTCGAGCATAGTGCTCGAGCAAGACCGGGTCGTGCACCTAGTGCACGAGTGCTCGTGCATAGTGCTCGAGCAGGTTCAAGTCGTGCACTAAGTGCACGAGCTTGAGTGGTCGTGCACTTTTGGCTCTCTGGAAATTTTGAGCGCTCGATGGGATGATGCTCGTGCACTTAGTACACGAGTAGTGCTCGAGCATGCGTGGTTTTGGCCCATTAACTCCCGATTCGACCCGTTGCCTATTTATACCCCTTACGAACACGTTTTTTACCACCACTTGATACCACATCACTTTTAGAGTTAGTTTTTGGACATAGAAAGAGGAGAAGAGACGAGCAAGCTTAATTTTCACTTGTAATCGAGGTTTACTTACGAATTCATAGTTCGGTTTTGATTTTTAGTTTCTTTCCTTTAGTTCTTTGTTCTTGAATACTTACTTGAGACTTCGTTTTATTAATTGAATTTCAGTTCTTAGCATTTATTTCTTTAAACCCTAGTTTATGTTTGATAATTTCTTAGTTAAAATCATTATGTTCATGTTCGTTACTTCTTCGATTGTTTTTGTTTCCGTAAAAATCATGTCTAGCTAAAATCCTTGCATGCTTGGGGTAGGATGAACTCGTAGAAGTAGGATGTGGGTACGTGATTAGGGTAATTCGTGACGATTATTTTTAATTCTCTTAATTAATGAATTCTGAAAATCAATCTTAACTTTTCCTTTGAATTTGGTTCAAAAAGTGTTCGAGAGAGGACGACCTTATCACTCTTTGACAACTAGTAGACTTAATGAGAGGGTTTAGAAAGGGTTAATTAATCTACCGGTTTATCTAGGGAGGGCGGCCGCATCACCTTAGTTAAGAAGATGTCAAGTTTGATTATCCTATCCTTGACGATCTATCTTATGATTCTTACGATCTTGATTATTTTGACAGCTTGAAAGACAATGAAGATGTCAAGTTCTTGGGGATGAAGAAAGTAGAGGATAAGGACGACTTGGAAGCCGAGGAGTCAACTTTCGAGAAGATGTTCGATAAGGCGCCACCATTGGAGGCGAAAAAGGAGCTGAAACCACTCCGCGATCACCTCAAGTACGCGTATTTGGATGAGACCGATAAGTATCTGGTAATTGTGTCTGCCCTTTTATCTGATGATCAGCTTGAGAGACTTTTAGTAGTGCTTCGTAAGCACAAATCTGCTATAGGATGGTCGATCGCGGATATTAAGGGAATTAGTCCTTCCATTTGCATGCATAGGATTAGATTAGAAGAGGGTAGAAAAGTTGTGGTGCAAAATCAACATAGAGTTAATCCGGTAATTCAAGAGGTGATTCATAAGGAGGTTTTAAAGCTGTTAGATAGCAACATGATCTTTGCAATTTCTGATAGTCTATGGGTGAGTCCGTTACACGTAGTTGCTAAGAAGGGGGGTACCACGGTGATTAAGACTGAGTCTAATGAATTGGTAGCCACTAGATTAGTGACGGGATGGCATGTGTGTGTTGATTATAGGGAGTTGAACAAGGCAACGTGTAAGGATCACTTTCCTCTATCGTTCCTTGATAAGATGATTGATAGATTAGGTGGTTATGAGTATTATTGTTTCTTAGTTGGGTATTCGGGGTATAATCGGATCATGATAGCCCCCGAGGATCAAGAGAAGACCACTTTCACCTGCTATTATGGGACTTTTGCTTTTAGGAGAATTTTATTTGGGTTGTGTAATGCACCCGCCACCTTTCAAAGTTGTATGATGGCTATTTTTCATGGTTTGATTGAAAAGATTATGGAGGTTTTCATGGATGACTTCTCCGTCTACGGGGAGTCGTTTGATAAATGTCTAATCAATCTTGAAGTTGTGTTGAGCAGGTGTGAAGAGACGGACTTGGTGCTAAATTGGGAGAAGTGTCACTTCATGGTGAGAGAAGGTATTGTTCTTGGACATCATGTGTCCTCGAAAGGTATCCAAGTTGACAAGGCGAATGTGATTGCTATTGAGAAGCTTCCACCACCTTCGACCGAGAAGGGGATTCGGTCATTTTTAGGACATGCGAGATTCTATAGACATTTCATAAAAGACTTTTCACAAATTGCTAAACCCCTTTCGCGGCCTCTTGAAAAATAAGTCGCCTTTGAGTTTACTAATGAGTGTTTAGTGGCTTTTAACAGGTTGAAAGAAGTGTTGGTGAATGCCCTGATACTTGTGACCCCGGATTGGTCTAGCCCGTTTGTGCTAATGTGTGATGCTAGTGATTTTGCGATGGGAGTTGCTTTGGGGCAGATTCGTGAGAAGCGTTTTCACGCTATATACTATGCCTCAAAGATGTTGAATTCAGCTCAAGTGAATTACACGACAACCGAAAAGGAGTTGTTAGCGGTCGTGTATAGTTTTGATAAATTTCGACCCTACCTAGTAGGGACAAAAACAATAGTATATACGGACCACACAGCGATTCGGTACCTTATAAGTAAGAAGGATGCAAAGCCTCGTCTCATTCGTTGGATCTTATTACTCCAGGAGTTCGATATTGAGATTCGAGACAAGAAGGGATATGAGAACGTGATAGCCGATCACCTTTCGAGATTGGAGCTTACGAAGGAAAACACAGTGGAAGATCGAGAGGTGAACGATAAATTTTTGGATGAGAAGCTGTTTGGTTTAGGAGATATTCCGGTATATAGAGTTGAAGGGAAAGCGCCGTGGTTTGCAGATTATGCTAATTATTTAGCAAGTGGAGAGTTACCGGTGGAGATGGACTCGGTGCACCGGAAAGTATTTTTGAAGAAAGTTCAGGAATTTATTTGGGACGATCCATACTTGTTCAAAATAGGGATTGATCATGTGTTGAGAAGGTGTGTGCCAGAGGAGGAGTGGAGTGATATCATAAGGCATTGTCACACCTTACCATGTGGAGGACATTTGGGTGGAGAGAAGACCGGGAGGAAGGTGCTTCAATCTGGTTTTTATTGGCCAACTCTCTTGAAAGATTGCATGGAATGGGTTAAGAGATGTGATAAGTGCCAACGATTTGGCTCTATTACTAAGAGGGACGAGATGCCGCTGCACGTGTTCATGGAAGTCGAGGTATTTGACATATGGGGGATTGATTTCATGGGTCCATTTCCTCCTAGCAATAGATTCTTGTACATTCTCGTGTGCGTCGATTACGTCTCGAAGTGGATTGAAGCTGTCCCAACTAGAGTGAATGATTCCCGAGTGGTGATTGAGTTCTTGAGGAAGAACATTTTTGCGAGATATGGAGTCCCAAGAGCTTTGATTAGTGATGGGGGAAGTCACTTTGTGAACAAGTGGATGGAGAAGTTGCTGTCAAAATATGAGGTAAGTCATCGAGTCTCTACTGCTTATCATCCTCAATCTAACGGTCTTGCAGAGGTATCGAATCGTCAAATCAAGGAGATCCTTGAAAAGACGGTGAGCATTAGTAGGAAGGATTGGGCAATGAAGCTTGATGATGCACTTTGGGCGTATAGGACAGCCTTCAAAACTCCTCTTGGTATGTCTCCTTACCAATTGGTTTTTGGAAAGACATGTCACTTGCCCGTGGAGTTGGAGCACAAGGCATATTGGGCGATCAAAAAGCTGAATTTTGGTGGTGCCTTGGTTGGTGAGAAGAGATTACTCCAGCTGCATGAGTTGGAGGAGTTTCGAGATAGTGCCTATGAGAATGCCCGAATTTTCAAGGAGAAGACTAAGAAGTGGCATGATGCTCTATTGAGGAAAAAAGAGTTCAAAGTGGGTGATCAAGTCCTCATATTCAATTCGAGGATGAAGTTGTTTGGTGGAAAGCTCAAGTCCAAGTGGAACGGACCGTATGTTGTGAGGGAAGTGCATAAGAGTGGATTCCTTGAAGTCGAGAAGGAGGATGGACATATATTCATGGTGAACGGGCATCGAGTAAAGAAATTCTTCAACTTCTCTTATGAGAATAAGGGAGGTATTTTAGATTCTCAAGTCCCGTGAGCTCCTTCGAGCTCGGTCCAGCATTAGGACCTTAAAACTAGTGCTTAATGGGAGGCAACCCATTTTTACTTGCTTTTACGTGTTTTGTTCGTTTTTGTCGTTTTGTGAATCGTAGATGTTAACCTCGTTTGTTGAGTTTTTTTTGGTGAAGGCTTGTTTCGTGGTGCTTGATTCGAGTAAGTGAGCTTAAAGGAAAACAATTCATGAAGTTGGAGATGTTTCGAGTAGTGGAGCATTCGATTGTTGGAGTTTGAGGTAACCCAAACCCCAAACGTAGATCTCTTTGCGAAGTCGAAGTTTGGGGGGTGATGTTTTTTTTTCGGTCATTACTTTGCATTGATAGTAATTTAAGTTCATGAGAATTTAGTGTACTTACTCGTACGTACTCATTCTTTTCAAACTTTATTATTGCATAGCAAGAACAAAGTTTGGGGGTGTGTGTATTCGTACTTCGAGTTTGTACACGAAATTTTAATGAAAAATTGGTCAAATTTTTTGAAAATATCGATGCATGAGGGTAGTTGGATTGAATTAAGTGTGAGTGCATAAGTTCGACTTGAGTTGGCTTGGTGAATTACACGTTTGGAAGAGACCCCAACTCCTCGGTCGAATGAGCGATCGGGCTTAAATCGAGGAGTTTTCCAGGTTAGTACTCATGTTGGTCGTAAATTCTTGCAATTTGGTTCGAAAAGGTTGAAATTCGGGGTTGGGAAGTAGAAGTGCTCGAGTAGCCTGTTGGAGTTATACGTGAAAGTATGCTTTTACTTTGTATAACTCGTGTATCAAACACTCGTTTTATGAGAATAATTCTTTTATCGCATTTGCTTTAGTTATGATTGAATGTTGAATTTCTATTGCAAACCGTTCAATATATAGTACATGTTACATTGTAGTTAATGTGGTGATACCCGATCACGGAAGACAACATTAACAGTTTACTTGTAACTAAACGTACATTTTCACGACCTAGGTGGAATTGAACAATCCACCGTGAAAGGTCGATGTGTAAGGCTCAGATTGGTCTGTCTTGACTAAGAGATTGCACTAGCACATTTAGTATGTGTTGAAGAGGTCCTACAGCGAGGATAAATTCTTCTGTTCTGAAAGGTGAAGAATTAGACCTCAGTGGTTGTTGATTTCTTAATCTCCGTCACTTAAATAGGACCGTGTGTGCTTAATGGTTACTGCTTTGATTCATGTTGGGTGAGAATCATTGCGACTTCGAACTTTGTGTCTTGGGCAGTAATATTAATCATACGACGGTTGCTAAGATTTAATACGGAGAAACGCGTGCGAGTACGGCTCGTGTGATTAGTCCCCTTGGTGGGCTCAGAAGTTTTATTGTACCAAATCTTGCAAGTGAAGAATTAGTTTCTTCGGTACGAATAATAATGTTGAGCTGTCTTTACTACAAGGTGAAAGATGTTAATTAATTTAGAGCTATTCAGAAGCTTAATTAATTAATGGACTTGATAATCTTAAACGCGGGAAATAATAACCGGGAGCCCATATTATCGTAATATGGATTAAGATGGATAGTGCAATATTAATTTATTAGTGGTAATAATTAATATTAATGGGCTGAATTATATTGGGGCTCAATATTGAAATTCAGAAGTCCATTAGGAGGTCCAATCTTAATTCTCCTTAAAGGCCCCTCAAGTAGCCCATTAAGTAGCTCAATAATGATAAGGTGATTAAAATAAAAAGAAAATAATATGCTGATTTTTTCCTCTTAATTTCGAAAATATGGTTTTTTAGGAGAGGAAAGATTTTGTTGATTTTCTTGGAAAGATATTATGGAAGATAAGTATTCTTGGAATACAAGATTATCTCATATATTCAAGAAGATCCAAATCTTGGATTTTCTCCTTGTATTTTTCGAAAATTAAAGGCTTAATATGAAGGGTGAGATTTTTGTGGAATATTTTATTTTGGAGAAAAGCATATATAAGATATATTCAAGATTTCTTAGAGTCTAAGAAAAGATTTTCTCCAAGCCCAAATATACTTAAATTTTCGGCCCCTTCATATTATAAATAGGGGATGATTATTTCATCCCCAAGTACATAATTCCATGTGTTGGAAAAATCAAGAAGCATATATATTTTTCTTTTTCCTTAGTTTATTAAATTACTTGAAAGCATCTCCCACCGGTGATCAAGTGAGGTGAAAAGGGAAATACTTGAGAAGGCTTTGAGTTGATAGAGCGAGATTATAATTGTCTCGTATATCCAAAGGTCAATTCTACAAAAGGTACGTTAATCGCATATTTACTTGTTTATTCCGCCTAGTTAATATGTGAAATTAATTCAACATGCATGATGATAATTAGTTGTTGGAATTATTATTTGAATTAATTAGGATTAATTCATGCTAGTAATAATTATATTTAAATTCGTATTTAAATTTCATCCCGAATAGATTCCGGGCACCCCTATTTTCCCAACAACTGGTATCAGAGCCACGGTTTCGGGCTCTGAATTTTAAATTGGAATTTGAATTGTTAAACATTAAATTGAAATTGGATAGTAGAATTGTTAGATCTTTTTTGCAGGTATCCAATTGTCATGGTTTTAATGTTGTTAATTTCATGCGTGTGAATTAATTGTTTTTTAATTCGATTCGTTCGAATTCGTTTTTCTCGTGAGAAAATCTACGAGTAGATTAGTTGTTTTTATTTTGATTCGATCATTGTAATAGACTAGTCTAGATCTAGTATTTATTTTTTTTGTAAAAATAAATTGTAATCGGATCGTGACGAAGAACGAAGAATTAAAAACGGTGTACCCGGATGACGCATACAAGTGTGGCACGTGTATGGACGTAAAATCATGCAAGGGGTGAAGAAAACGAGGATGAACGGCGAAAAAAACGGCGCACGCCGTGCACAACGGAAGCACGGCGCCGCGCACACGCGTGCGCCGGCCTCGGGCGCGAGGCTGCAGCGCCTCGAGGCGCTCCGGGCGGCGCCTCGGCGCGCCTCCGTGCAGCGCCTCGGGTGCGCCTCGGCTGCACCTCGGGGCTGCGCTTCGGCGCGCTTCGGGTAGCGTTTCGGCGCTTTTTGGGCCGGGAAGTGCGCGGGCCCACTTTGTGGGCCGACGCGCGCTGTATCTCGGGCCGTGGAATTTTTTCGGTTTGGGTTTTTTTCCGTGTGATTTTAAACGTCGTCCCGAACCCCAAACGATGCTGTTTTTGATGAAGTGTTGTTGTTCGAGTGGGAGCATGTCGAGACGAACGTCGAAAAGCAACAAGGACGATTTTTCGCATCAAGACGTGAAGAAATTAAACCGTAACAATTGGATTTGAGTGCTCCAATGTGTTTAATTTTGTTTTGATAGATGTTTTATTTCGTGCACTTATTATTATTTGTTAATATGTGTTTGCATGAATTTAATTGTCCAAGAAAAACCTTACTTTCGAAAATTACTAAGTATGTTTTTATAATCGAAATTTTATTCCGGATATTAAAATTGGATTATTTTGACCTCCATAATTTATTTATTTGTGAAGTTCTTTTGGAATACATTTCCCCCTCGGATCGGCCAAAAGAACGGATTTCACATGAATAAATTCCGAAAGGATGATTGTGGATTATTACTAGTGGCGGTATTGACCCTCACCACGAGTGGCTTGCTCAAAGCGAAATAATAATCCTGTATTTAATTATGGTTATTACTTAGGCATAGAGAATTGATATTAACTTACTCCCCTCGGAGTCCCTGTCGGTTTCTATGTGGTCAAAGTGGGAGCCAACTATTAATTTTGAATTAAGGATTTGTAACTTTTAAGTTTGTAATCCGCTTGAATGTGTTTAAATGTATAGACCACCCCTCGTGGCGCATTTAAATTGTTTCGAGATGTTGGCTGATGCATGATTATATTGTTTTAAGGTTTCAGTATAATTGATGTGATCGAATTATGTGATAATTTCATATTTTTCTAGATATTGATATGAATGTATGTTTTATTTTCATTTCATCATGTCGCAACCTTTTAATCCACTATTTAATATACTTAAAGTTAATAAACTTTTTGGAGTGATTTATATCGATTGGAAATGTTTTTTTTTAATTTGTCCTTACTGCACGAAAACACAATTGGGTTATTTATGTTAATATACCCGGCAAGCCTAATGATAAGTCAAGCAATGGGTAGAGGCAGTTTATGATTGGAAGCGTGACAATGAACACATGAAGTGCATCATCTTGACATCTCTGTCTGAGGATTTGAGGCGCGTTCATGGAGACATTGTATCCGCTGTTGAAATCATGGAACACCTTGAAGAGATGTCTTCACATCAAACCCATGACTAATCAGTTCACCAGACATGACTCGGTCAAGTTGGAAATGGTGGAGGGAACGCCCGTGAGGGAGCACGTTCTCAAGATAATGGCATACCTTAACAAGTTGGAAGTACTTGGTGCGGATTTTGATTGATTTCATATACCATTCTCTACCGAGAAGCTTTGAGCAGTTTCTTCTGAAATGTCAGATGAATGAACGGACAAATCGTTTGTCCGAGCCCTTGCAAGCTTTAGTTTCGGTGGAGGTGAAAATGGAGCACCAGTCTAGTGCTATGGTGGCTAATGGTCCGTCTACCTCTTTTGGTCCCAAGGGAGGGAAAAAGAGGAAGAGAACCAAAGGGCCGGATCCAAGCAAATCTAATTGTTGCGAAAGGCAAATGCAAAGGCTAGCATCGAAGGGGAAGTGTTTTAGTTACGGTGAGAGAGGACAATGGAGGTCTGCCTGTTCCAAGCCTAAGAGGCTAGGAAAGTTAGGTAATTCACACACCTTAGTCGTCGAAACTTGTGAAGTGGTGTATGCTGTCTATTCGTGGATAGTGGATACGAGAGCTACTGATCACATTTGTTTCATGGGTTTAAGCTAACCCGACGACTTAACGGAAGTGAGATCCCCATCACATTGGGCAATGCTACGAGAGTGGCAGCTGAAGCAGTGGGAGAAGTGCGACTATCTTGTGAAGATAGAGTTATGGTCTTGAGAGACGTTCCTCATGTTCCTAGTTTAGAAAGAACTCAACCTTCAGTTTCTAAACTGTTTGAATAGATACTCAGTTTCTTTTAATAAGGATGTTATTATTGCTTGAAACGATGAGTTTATCTGTTCCGGAACTTCAATGGATGATCTTTATACCATTATTTGGGCACACCACTCACAAAATTGAATCTAATAACACATCGATTATTTCGAGTAATAAAAGAAAGCGTTCTTCGGAGATGAACGAAACACTTCTATGGCATCTTAGACTAGGTCATATTAGTCTAAAGTGGATAGAGAGATTGGTGAAAGACGGATCCTTGGAATCATTCCAAGTCGAACCGTTTCCAACTTGTGAATCCTGTTTAGAGGGTAAAATGACCAAGAGGGCATTTGGAGCCAAGGGGAATAGAACCACGGAAGTGTTAGAACTCGTTCATACCGATATGTGTGGTTCAATGACGATCATAGCAAGAAGGGGTATGAGTAAATTGTCTTTTTCAATGATTACTCGAGATATGGATACATCTACCTTATGATGCATAGGGAAAGAAGTATCAAGTTTCTACGATATGATCGTAGAGGCGAATACCTTAGCGATGAATTCTTGAACTAGCTATCAGACGAAGGGATTGTATCCCTGTTGACCGCACCGGGAACCCCTCAATAGAACGGTGTGGCGGAACGAAGGAGCCAGACTCTTTTAGAAATAGTCAGATCCATGATGAGTTATTTGGATTTACCCAAGTCGTTTTGGGGTAACGCCTTGGAAACAACGACTTACATTCTAAACTTGGTGCCATCCAAATCGGTTCCTAAAACCCCAATGGAATTGTGGACCGGGCGCAAGCCCAGTCTAAGACACTTGCGGATTTGGGGTTGTCCGACATACGTGCTAGACAAGGAAGCCGGTAAATTGGATCCACGTTCGGAATTAAGGTTGTTTATAGGATATCCCATGGGAACGAAAGGGTGTATGTTCTATAGTCTCAAGGATTAAAAGACCGTGATTAGTTCGCACTTTAAATTCTTGGAGGAAGACTATATGAACAAAAGAAAGCCCAGAAGTGAGATTACCTTAGACGAGTTAAGATGGCAAACTCCTATACCAAGTATACAAGATGATATACCACACGTCACACCTTCACAACGGAACCCCATCGTAGTGGGAGGATTGCAAGGCAACCCGAGAGATTCATGGGAATTGGAGAATCTTCGGATTTGATTCCCGGCGATGAATCAGACCCATGAACGTACGACGAGGCAATCCAAGATAAAGACGCAGAGGCGTGGCAAACCGCAATGGAAACCGAGGTGGGTTCGATGGATTATAGTCAAGTGTGGGAGTTGGTTGATCCACCTAGTGGGGTAGAGCCCATTGGATGCAAGTGGATGTATAAGAGAAAAAGAGGACCGGACGGAAGGGTAGAGACCTTCAAAGCAAAGCTTGTGGCCTGTGGCCTGTAGCTATGCTTAAGTCCATCCGTATTCTCTTGTCGATCGATGCGCACTTAGATTACGAGATCTGGCAAATGGATGTCAAGACAGCTTTCCTTTACGGAAGTCTTGATGGGATCTATATGCAACAGCCCAAAGGTTTCGTTGAAAAAGGCCAAGAGCACCTTGTACGCAAGCTTAAGAGATCCATTTATGGACTTAAGCAAGTATCGCATACTTGGAACCAGTGTTTTGATCAAGTTATTAAGTCTTATGGGTTTGTGATCAAAACAAGTTCGAAAGTTGTGTGTATAAAAGATGTGACGGAACTGCGGTGGTATTCTTAGTATTATACGTAGACGATATTCTGCTCATTGGAAACAATGTAAAGGTATTGTCAGACGTAAGGGTATGGCTGTCAAATCAGTTTGATATGAAGGACTTAGGGAAAGCCGGTCACATCCTTGGGATCAAGTTCACTCGAGATCGCAAGAGGAGGATGTTGGGTTTATCGCAAGTTTCATACAAAGCCACTGTTTTGAAGCATTTCAGCATGCAAGATTCCAAGAAAGGTTTTGTACCTTTTAGGCACGGAATCCATCTATCTAAAGAAATATGCCCTAAGACCAAGTGGAGATAGATGACATGAAAGACGTTCCGTACGTTTCGGACGTAGGAAGTCTTATGTATGCAATATTGTGTACGAGACCGGATATCTGCTTTGTCGTGGACATGATGGCAAGATATCGAAGTAACCCCGGGAAAGCACATTAGATTGCAATTAAATGTGTTCTTTAGTTTCTGAAAAGAACTTGGTATAGAATGCTGATTTAACAATCAGGCAATCTAATTCCCATGGGATACACGGACTCAAATTTCCAATCAGACATAGACTCCAAAATAACTACCTCGGGTAGTGTGTTTTGCATGGGAGAAGGAGCCATGACATGGAGAAGCGATTTGCAGAAATGCATCGCCGATTCGACCATGGAAGCCGAATAAGTAGTTGCTTGTGAAGTAGCGAAAGAAGCGGTTTGGCTCAAGTACTTCTTAGTGGACTTGGACGTTGTTCCGAATTTGCCCGACAAGATAACTGTCTTTTGTGACAATGCCGGAGCAGTTGCAAATTCAAGGGAATCGAGAGCCCACAATTCCAGCAAACACATTGAAAGAAAACACCATCTTATACGAGAAATCGTTAAGAGAGGAGATAAAGAGGTGGCAAAGGTAAATGTCGGAGGACAACCTAGTATATCCATTCACAAAGGGTCTGCCTCTGAGTACATTCGAGAGACATGTGGATGGAATGAGAGTCAAGACTATTGTCAATCTGCTTTAAGTATAAGTGGGAGGAATTATTAGGTTAGTGTAGGTTGACATGAGATGTCACGTAGAGCTACTACACTAAGACATGCGTGATGTATACTAAAAGTAGACTTTAAGTATAAGTGGGAGATTGTTGGAGTTAAACGTGAAAGTATGCTTTTACTTTGTATAACTCGTGTATCAAACACTCGTTTTATGAGAATAATTCTTTTATCGCATTTGCTTTAGTTATGATTGAATGTTGAATTTCTATTGCAAACCATTCAATATATAGTACATGTTACATTGTAGTTAATGTGGTGATACCCGATCACGGAAGACAACATTAACAGTTTACTTGTAACTAAACGTACATTTTCACGACCTAGGTGGAATTGAACAATCCGCCGTGAAAGGTCGATGTGTAAGGCTCAGATTGGTCTGTCTTGACTAAGAGATTGCTCTAGCACATTTAGTATGTGTTGAAGAGGTCCTACAGCGAGGATAAATTCTTATGTTCTGAAAGGTGAAGAATTAGACCTCAGTGGTTGTTGATTTCTTAATCTCCGTCACTTAAATAGGACCGTGTGTGCTTAATGGTTACTGCTTTGATTCATGTTGGGTGAGAATCATTGCGACTTCGAACTTTGTGTCTTGGGCAGTAATATTAATCATACGACGGTTGCTAAGATTTAATAAGGAGAAACGCGTGCGAGTACGGCTCGTGTGATTAGTCCCCTTGGTGGGCTCAGAAGTTTTATTGTACCAAATCTTGCAAGTGAAGAATTAGTTTCTTCGGTACGAATAATAATGTTGAGCTGTCTTTACTCCAAGGTGAAAGATGTTAATTAATTTAGAGCTATTCAGAAGCTTAATTAATTAATGGACTTGATAATCTTAAACGCGGGAAATAATAACCGGGAGCCCATATTATCATAATATGGATTAAGATGGATAGTGCAATATTAATTTATTAGTGGTAATAATTAATATTAATGGGCTGAATTATATTGGGGCTCAATATTGAAATTCAGAAGTCCATTAGGAGGTCCAATCTTAATTCTCCTTAAAGGCCCCTCAAGTAGCCCATTAAGTAGCCCAATAATGATAAGGTGATTAAAATAAAAAGAAAATAATATGCTGATTTTTTCCTCTTAATTTCGAAAATATGGTTTTTTAGGAGAGAAAAGATTTTGTTGATTTTCTTGGAAAGATATTATGGAAGATAAGTATTCTTGGAATACAAGATTATCTCATATATTCAAGAAGATCCAAATCTTGGATTTTCTCCTTGTATTTTTCGAAAATTAAAGGCTTAATATGAAGGGTGAGATTTTTGTGGAATATTTTATTTTGGAGAAAAGAATATATGAGATATATTCAAGATTTCTTAGAGTCTAAGAAAAGATTTTCTCCAAGCCCAAATATACTTAAATTTTCGGCCCCTTCATATTATAAATAGAGGATGATTATTTCATCCCCAAGTACATAATTCCATGTGTTGGAAAAATCAAGAAGCATAGATATTTTTCTTTTTCCTTAGTTTATTAAATTACTTGAAAGCATCTCCCACCGGTGATCAAGTGAGGTGAAAAGGGAAATACTTGAGAAGGCTTTGGGTTGATAGAGCGAGATTATAATTGTCCCGTATATCCAAAGGTCAATTCTACAAAAGGTACGTTAATCGCATATTTACTTATTTATTCCGCCTAGTTAATATGTGAAATTAATTCAACATGCATGATGATAATTAGTTGTTGGAATTATTATTTGAATTAATTAGGATTAATTCATGCTAGTAATAATTGTATTTAAATTCGTATTTAAATTTCATCCCGAATAGATTCCGGGCACCCCTATTTTCCCAACATAGCCTTGCTCGAGCACTAAGTGCTCGAGTGGTCGTGCACTGTGCTCGAGCTTGGCCAGGTCGTGCACCCCTTGCACGAGTACTTGTGCATAGTGCTCGAGCGGATGCACCGAGTGCACGAGCTCGAGTACTCGTGCGCTTTTTATGTTCTGGAACTCGGGGGCGCTCGAGCTGAAGTTACTCGTACACTAGTGCTCGAGTAGTGCTCGAGCAATCGCACTCTAAGATTTTAGAGCCCTAGTTCGATTTTTTCCACACTATAAATACACTTCACACACTTTTCACGCACCACACACACACTAGGTGCGATTTTGGCTGCGAAAATTCACACTTTGCATCAATTTGCTCACGTATTGTTCAATTTCTCCACTAATTTTCTTCAATCCTCAAACAAGGTATGTGATCTCTCACTCTTTTCATTCAATTCGTAGTTTAAACTTAGATTTGGCATGGATTGAGCATGAGAATTAGGGTTCATGACTTAGGTCGAAAATTTGGGGATTTTTACATAGCTTGTTGATTCTTGATTCCTTGTTGATGAATAATGCTTATATGTTATGGGTTTGCTCATTTTGCTTTAAATTTCGAAATTGCATGAGTAGAATGAGTGAATGTCTAGAGTGAGAAAGTAGGAATTTGAGAAAATTATATGGGTATTGCTTGTTGAATGAAGTTCTTGTGGATTGAGATTGCATTGAGTTATGAATAGATGGGAATTGAGTCTTGAGCATGTAAGGTGCATGTATGTGTGATGTTACTTCATGATAGACTTATGTTTTGGAGTTCTTGTGAATGGTGAAAGAGTATATGAACAGTAAATTGATTTGTTATCATGATATCACCCGTGTGTGAAACCTTGAACACCATTGATGAAATCTGAGCTTGAAAAGAGTGTTTGACTTGATTGAGATTTTTTTAGATATTCATGAGTTGGGTTTGGTGAATTGTTGTGATGCTTTAGGTAATGGCTCCTCCAAAGAAGTACGAGGATCGGTTCGTTGAGGGGGATGCATTGTTGGCTTTGACTGCAGAATTGACGAGGAAGGGATTGATGCCCTCTCATTGGGATAATTTAACATATGGAGAGAGATGGTTTGCTCACGCCTACCGGTGGAATTTGGTTGCTGGGAAAGTGGAGAAGACGAGGCGACCTTGCGTTGAGTTCATGAGGTAGTTAGGAATCGAAGACGAGATCAAGAGAGTTTTCGAGAAGAACAATATGCAGGAATTTTACGAAATTTTGGTCTCCATGAAGACGCACCAAGACTTAGTGGAGCAATTCTTAGCCTCGGTGAAGATGCAGGGGGATGGCACTTTCCGATTCATGATAAGGAATGAGTGGCATGGCCGGGGAGTACAAGGGGTAGAACGCACAAGCCTCGATAATTAGGAACCCGGTGATTCGATACTTGGAGAGGATCCTAGGAAATACCATTTATGCCCGCTCTGAGACGGGAACGGTAACAAGTAAGCAGTTATACGGGATTTGGTGTCTCTTGAACGTCAAGGATCACGATTTCGGTAGGGATTTCTTGGAGCACCATTACGAGGCCCCGTTCAAGCTTGGTGCTAAGACTTCGAAAGTTCGAGGAGGGGGATTGATTTCAGTATTTGTGAAGAGTCTGGGATTCGAGCCTTGTTCGGGTCCCTGCCCTGGCATGGATTTGGGGTTTGATCAGATGAACAGTACCCTAATGTTCGAGTGATGGTTGGGGAGCTACTGCATCAGATACAAGGACGATGATCTCTTCTCTCTTCCTAATAAGAAGCTCGTAACGTTGAAGGGGAAGAAAAGGCAGAACCTCGGCATGAACGGAGAGCAGCACCTGGCTATTGGTGCTAAGTACACGGCGAAAGTGGATAGCCGAGGACTCCGGGATACTAGGCCCGTGAAGAGAAACCGAGGAGAAGGCACAAGTGGTGTCGGTTCGAGCGGAGTGGAAGACTTGCAAGAAGAGGAGGAGCAAGAGTATGAAGCAGGACATGACGAGGGAGGAGCAGCGGGTGAAGAACCGCAAGAGATGGAGGTAGAGCCACCCGGGGTGCAATCGCCCGGGCCGTGGTACCCTACGTATGCTGATTGGATGCAGATGGGTAACCAGATCCAGACTCTCCAGACGGACGTGACGCATTTGCGTGAGACGCAAGATAGGCTGGACACGAGAACAGCCCGCATGGAGGACCAGTTCTCAGACATGCACCGTTGGATGGAGTCACTCTTCGTGTCTCACATGGGAGCTGATCACCCGAACTACCGCCCACCACCGCCTCCTGATGCATGAGAATCATGGGGATTTCCCCAGTTTCTGCCCCTTTTTCTTATCTTTTCTTTCCTTTTCTTTTCTTATTTTTGCTTTTGGAGTGTGAACTATTTTGTTTGAGTGATGTGGCTGATTATGGGGTTGTGATGGAAGTGTTATTCAAACTCTCGGGTTGTGATTTATGTTGAACTCATTGAGATATCTGATTTATTTTGTGCCTGTTAACCCTTGTTACTTGCTAATTGTTATTCTTGAGTATGATTTGATGAGTAGAGCTGAGTTGTAAGGTTGAGTTAGGAATTCTATTGTGTGAGTGTTTGAGTTAGAGTTGATTTGAGAGAGAACTAGTATGCTTGCAAAAATTTTCTTTTGAGTACTTGTGTGATGAGAGTGAGAATTCACTAGGACTAGCATGGTTGTGAAAGCCGTGAGGGTTGAGCCTTTTGAGATTAAGATACCTGAATTGATCTCTTCGTTTGTGAGTGAGTCGTCACCTTAGAGGATGCTAGAACTTGTGTGTGCTCTTGCTTCTTGATTGTGTCTAGTTTGATATGCCGAATGTGATCTTAGGCCATCTTTGTTTTGATTGAGTCACTTAGCCAAAAAAAATTCTTACCATTGATATTTGTCCCTTGATAGCCAGTTTGAGCCTTAAGCCTATTTCATTTGCTAACACATTTAAACACTATTCCAAGTTCCTAAGCCTTTTTGTCCCAATTTGAGTGGAGAATAGGAAAAGTGTGAATGTGAAGGGGTTGATTTGAGTTGAAAAAGGAGAATTGTGATTGCTTGAGTGATTATGAGAAAAAGGTATGATGAAGAATATGAGTTATGGAAAAGAAAAAAATTGAGAATGAGCAAAAAAAAAATTGAGCTCATGTGTTTGTGCGAAAAAAGAGAAAAGAAAAAAAAAAGTGAAGTGATTGAAAAAAGTGAAATGAGTTAGAAAAAAAAGTGAAGTGTTGAGAGTATTGGAATTGAAAGTGTGTTGATTGAAAATGTTTGAAGTATTCTGTTCCTAATCTCGAAGTACTAAAGTTTGAGTTTCTATTCTCCATTCACTTAAGTCACTTATCCATATTGTTATCTCACCTGTCCAAAGAGCCTACATTACAACCTTGAGAAAAGTCCTTTTTGATTCGGCATTGATTTCTAGAGTATGGTCGGAGTTGAGAGTGCTTACAAGCCTATGGCTGCTAACATGTGTGATTGATTGATTGAGTGAGTCCCTTTTTATTGATATACACTTGTGAGGGAGTGAAACACATCGTTGAGTGTACATCCATGTTTGATTTTGGTGGTTCTTGTTGTTATTGCATGAGAATGATGATGGGAGTGAGTTCGTATACATGTGAACGATCTTTGAAACTTGAGCTCTATTACTTGCATGATATGATTCTTGATTCATTCATAATAATTTCACTTGACTTATTATTTCATTGCTTGAGGACAAGCAATATGGTAAGTTTGGGAGGGTTGATTAGGCGTGAAATTGTCGGAATTTATAGCTCGAAAAGCCCGTGTTTTGATTAATTTATATGAGTATTTAAAGTCATTTGAGTATCATTTTTATAAACTAATGAATTTATCTCTTTGATGCTTATATATGGATAGAGGGTGAAAAGAGGAGTTCGTAGGACTTTGAATTGACTCAAACGGATGCCCGGATGAGAAGATATCAAAGAAATACGAAAAGTATTAGTTGGAGGGAGCAAAAGTATCATTGGCGTACACAAGCGAGAAGAACTCGTGCACCTAGTGCACGAGAGGTCGAGCATAGTGCTCGAGCAAGACCGGGTCGTGCACGAGTGCTCGTGCATAGTGCTCGAGCAGGTTCAAGTCGTGCACTAAGTGCACGAGCTTGAGTGGTCGTGCACTTTTGGCTCTCTGGAAATTTTGAGCGCTCGATGGGATGATGCTCGTGCACTTAGTACACGAGCAGTGCTCGAGCATGCGTAGTTTTGGCCCATTAACTCCCGATTTGACCCGTTGCCTATTTATACCCTTTCCGAACACGTTTTTGACCACCACTTGATACCACATCATTTTTAGAGTTAGTTTTTGGAGAGAGAAAGGGGAGAAGAGACGAGCAAGCTTAATTTTCACTTGTAATCGAGGTTTACTTAGGAATTCATAGTTCGGTTTTGATTTTTAGTTTCTTTCCTTTAGTTCTTTGTTCTTGAATACTTACTTGAGACTTCGTTTTAGTAATTGAATTTCAGTTCTTAGCATTTATTTCTTTAAACCCTAGTTTATGTTTGATAATTTCTTAGTTAAAATCATTATGTTCATGTTTGTTACTTCTTCGATTGTTTTTCTTTCCGTAAAAACCATATCTAGCTAAAATCCTTGCATGCTTGGGGTAGGATGAACTCATAGAAGTAGGATGTGGGTACGTGATTAGGGTAATTCGTGACGTTTAGTTTTAATTCTCTTAATTAATGAATTCTGAAAATCAATCTTAACTTTTTCTTTGAATTTGGTTCGAAAAGTGTTCGAGAGAGGACGACCTTATCACTCTTTGACAACTAGTAGACTTAATGAGAGGATTTAGAAAGGGTTAATTAATCTACCGATTTATCTAGGGAGGACGACCGCATCACCTTAGTTAAATTAGGGTCACGTTAATTAAGCACAATCTATTAACTTGTTAGTGGATTAGTGAAGTCGATTGTTAGGATAAAGTATTAGGGTTTGAATTCTTGAGCTTTCATCTTGCAATCTTTTACTTAGGTTATTTCTTGCGCGTCACGGTTATCTTGATTATGTACCTGCTCCGTTAGTATACGTAGGAATTCATATCCCGAGCATCATCATCTCATATTTAAAAACACACTCTTACGTTCATAGTTTATTTTTTTTCCTTTTCGCATTCATAGAGTAATTTAGTTTAGATTATATTTTATTTTCTTCTAAAAAACCCAAAACATACACTTAATATTAATTACGACGCGTAGATCTTCAGGGATCTGTTCGCATACATCCCTTCCCTTGGGTACGATATACTTGGCCGCTATACTTACTGTTGATGACCTTTTCTAACTAAGAAGATTAATGGCTGTTTTTCATCTAATGAAGATCATCAAACAAGAATCAAGATCATAGAATTTGAATAAGTAAAGCTTGAGAAATAAATTTGCAAGAGTTGGGCTATTTTCTTGAATTGTTCTCCTCCTCTTCATATTCATGAAGGGAGTATTTATAGACATACAAAGTGGCCATGTGTCACCATCTTGGTGGTTTAACCATTGGATCTTTGCCAAGTGTTAGGACACTTGTACAACATCTACACTATTACTCATTGGATGGGTGCCAAGTGTTAGGACACTTGGACCATATCTAAGCTAGTGACTCTTGGGATTCCCCATGTTGTACTTGGTTTTTGGCACTTCTGAGATGCTCTCGACGGTGACCGGCTGCTCGCTTGTACGTCTTCGTTAGATGTCATGGTCCTTTGCATTCCGAGTTGTTTGCTCCTTGCTTGGGACTGTTTTACAATGCTGCTCGCTCCATTACGAACCTGTTCGCCCAAATTGATTTTGGCTTGAGCCGCTGGCACAGCTGTTCTTTGCAAGGCTGCTCGCTCCAATTCTGCTTGCCGCATTAGTGCTTTCTACAAAGCTGTTCGCTCTACGAATCTGCTAGCTCCGTTACAAAGCTGTTCGCTCCACGAAACTGCTAGCTCCTTTGATTTGTTATCCTGTTACTAAATCTAATAATCTCCTGTTTATTAATTACTTAATTGTTCGCCACTCAACAATTGCCCCCAGCTTGGTCTCATATTGGACATGGATTGATCAATTGGGACCAAGCTATAATTTCTTTGAAAATTGAGCGAGCAAGAATGGAACATGGATGTTTACATGGGCGAGCATCTGAGCAGTTGGGCGAACAGACGAGCATGGGAGCTCACGTACGCGACCAATAGCGAACTCCTTTTCGCATCGCGACGGTTGGATTCCCGAGGCACGGAATGCAAGGCGTCGCGTCAGTCACGCGCGATCCTTAATTTGCCCATAGGGGCCTATAGTATTTTTAGGAAATTGCGTTTTTAACCCACCTTTATCTCTATAAATAGGCGGCAGCTTTCATTTCTTTCTTCTTCTTCGATCCATTCGCCTTCCGCCATTGACAGATATTTTGAAGCTTTTCCCTTGCAATTCTTGTGCTTGAATCTTCTCTTGTGTCACATAGATCTTAATTTTCGAAGGTAATTCATCTTGCATTTCCTTTTTCTACTCTTAATTTCGTAATTTTTGCACTTTTTCTGTATTTTTTGCGACTGTGGGTGTAATTCCGGCCATTCGCCGCCGTAGCGCCGCCATCGTAGCTTCTCCGGTGGCATCTTCATCCATATATTACCCCATACTTAGCCAAATTTCTTCATCTCTTATTTCAAATGGATTTTTCCCCCTCAAGTTCCTCCCAATCCGGACCCGGGCGAAACCCGGAAAAACGACCCGTAAGTCCGGATTCTCCGCGCAGCTCTGTTCGCCAAGCATTGGCGAACAACCCGCGCACGTTGTTGGTGGACGAAGACACGGACTCCGATGCGAGCTCTGTTGTTCGCTCGGTAGAGACGTGCGCCGCTGATCGCTCTGGCGATCAAGAAGAGATTCACCATCTTGCTCGCGAACCTGAAACGTCCTCCGACCTTGGCGAAGACTCTGCAGAAGTGGCCGCGGAGATAGAGGGTTCAATCGACCTCGAGGGCGACCAGGCTGACAATGCCGGCGAGCAGCGAGTTGGCGAGCAAGGAGGTCCTACGCTTACTTGGGAGTTTCTAAGGGAAATCAACTTCCCCATCTCTCAAACTACACCAGAATCCCGGATCCCGGAAGGAGTTGTTCGTGACAACGAGTGGGCGGACTATTCTGCTCGCTACTCGAAAACTTTTGCCCCCACATCGAGAGTAATCATGAAAGCTCAGGATGGGGATTATGCAGCGAGCAAAGTTGCCAGTGTTGTTATTGAGGAGGATCTGGCGAGCATTCGTGCAACATACAAGATTCCTTATGATATTTTCATGTATGTGCCGAAGAAAGAAGAGACTGCTGATCGCCCCCCACCTGGTTGCACGGCGATCAACTTGGATGTATTAAACACGGGTTTCCCGCTCCCCGTTCATCCGCTCATCGGCCGTTTCTTATCCGACATGAACCTGGCGATCACTCAAATTACTCCAAATGGTTGGAGTAGTCTTCTAGCCTTCATGACTCTCTTTGGTCTTGAGGGCTACAAGAATAAGATAACAACCGCGGAGATCCTTTACGCCTTGACCATTTCCGAGGATGGTGCTGGCTGGTATTACGCCAAGGCGAAAACCGGATTGAAACTCGTTGAGGGTGTTCCCAATAAGATTAAGGGTTGGCATTGCCAATTCTTCTTTATTGGTGGAGATTGGCGAGCAACTGAGGGATTCGCTGGCGGGCAGGCGCGCATCATGTCGCCTGAAGGCTTTGGAAAAATCAAACGTAGGGCTAATTTTGTCTTGCTAATTCATAAGTAGGACTAATTTTAATCCTTTTCGTTGTTTTGCAGGTCCAAGGAACTTGAAGTGGGGGCATCCCGATATTAGCAACGAATTTCTCTTCACCTTAGCCATCATCTCTCTTCGCGACGTTGCTAGTCGCGACATACACCATCTCTCGAAGGCTCATTGTCGCAAACTTGCTGGTTTGATTACGAGTCCTCACCACCTTGAAGCCCAAGCCGCCGTCCCAGAAGGTAACTTTTTATTTTTTGCTCGCCAATCACTTTTGCTCGGCCATCATTCTTGCTCGCCTAAACTTTTTTTTTTTTTTTAGATCAACGAGTCACCGTTGCTATCCCAGCTGTGCCCGAGTCATATTATCTGCTCGCCGGACGAGTCAAGTAAATGGCTGAGGCTTCAAGAAGGAAGATGGACCCTCCTCTTTCCATCATGCGACTCCGGGCAGGAGAGAACCCTTCTGGTCGCCCAGCCGCCGGAGCTGGTCGCCGCAAGCCTACGGCCAAATCTACTTCCTCTTCGCGGGATATAAGGAAGGAGAAGGAGAGGGAAAAGGAGAGGGAAAGGAAAAAGGCGCCGCGGGGCGATGATGTTCGCGGCGATGATCGTACTTCGAAGCGATCAAAAACTGTGGGGGAGGCGAGCAATATTACTCCCAGATCTCCTGCGTCTAAGTCCACCTCCTTGGAAGTGGAGGACGAACAACAGGTGGTCGCTAGTGTGGCGGCGACCAAGACTGTAGTGTACCCCAAGGATCTCTCCTACTTAGGTTGGGATCCTTCTAGAATTAAAGAGTAAGTTGTTTGCCCTCTTCAGGTTTCGTTGTTCGCTTGAGCTTAGTTGTCATTTTGGTTTTTACTCTTATTCTTCGTTTGGTTAGGTACAAACCGGAGCGTTATCCCGGCCGAGGAACTGCACTTCATCACTTCGCCGTTGTGAAGGATGCCCCCTCCAGCTTTCGCGACATTCCTGATGCTCCTGTTCGCCGAGCAGCCGAGATGGTCCCAAGAGCTTGGACCAAGTCGGCCAACACCCTTGTTAAGGGTCAGACTGTGAGTGACAATGTTCGCCTGATGGCGTACAATGCTAGCCATCAAGTGGTCCAGGCTCAAATGTTGCTCGATCAAGTTGCTGAACTCGAGCAAACGAATCGCGACCTGGGACGTCGCCTAGAAAGGATGGATGATGAGAAAGTCGCTGCCATCAAGGGGTGCAAGGCCGAGCACGCCAAAGAGATGGCTTTGATGGAGCAGAAGATGGACGCTACTCTGGCGAGTGAGAAGAATGCTCTTGATCGCTCTGAGAAAATGTTGCTCGAAGTGAAGACTGCTGATCTTCGAGCGGAGAGAGCTGAGAAAGAGCGAGCAGACTTGGCTGCTCGCCTACTGGTCGCCGAGGAGCAGATTAAGCGGTTGGAGGAGGAACGTAAGGACATGATCGACTACGAGGTCCATGAGCAGGAAGTGTTGGATAAGACCAACTTTGGGTATATTTGCGCCTTTGCCGAATGCTTGAGGTCCGTCCACTTCGCCCACAATCACAACCAAGATATTCGTGATGCGGTGAAGGCGGACTTCATGGAATATGTCAAGAATTACCCTCCTGCTCCTGGCTCTACCTTGTTCGTCTCTGATCTGGCCGATCTTGGCTTCCCCTTGGACGTCTTCGGCGAGGAGGTCGACATTGCTGCCCGCACTTATGGCGGCCAGCCTGATCCTACCCCAGTGGCGACCAGCACGGCGGCCACTGATGAAGTCTTTGAGGGGTTGCCTTCACTTCCCTTAACTCCTCTAGATGGAGCTGGCACAAGTGCCCCAGGCGAGCAGCCGAGTGCCCAGGCGACCAGAACTGCAGATGCTCCTCCTCCATCTCCCTCTTGAAGACTTAGTTTTTATTTACAATAGGATGTACACTCTTTCTGTATTTCTCATTCCTATTGTAAACATCTTTTGACTTAAAAGAAATGAAATTTTTTTGCTTATCTACAAATTTGTGCCTCTTTGTTTGTCTTACTTAATTGCTCGTTTCTTTCTTTTGCTTATGACAACACTTAGTCAAATTTTAAGTTGGTCATTTGGTTCTTATTGAACTTGACCTTTAGTTGTTTGGGCCATTTTGGTCGCTTGTGGACTTGGCCTTGTATTAATGTGGGCTATTGGTCCGTTATGGACTTAGCCTTATTTTTGCTTTTAATAAGCTTTCTTGTTCGTCTTATAACAGACTTGTATTTTGCAAATTTTTGGGCGAGCAACTAAGTAATTTGGACTTGAGGCTCAAAAACTAAAAGAAAGCAAGACAAAAGATAAATGCAATTATGCTCGCCTAGTAAGATAAATGCAAATCTGCTCGCTTATAAACTTGCGCAAAACTTTCAAAAATTACAAAAGATCTATTTACAAGCTTTCTAAGACTTACAGGACTTCACTGGTAGTACTTCTTGAGTAAAGTTGTATTCCAGGAGTATTGGGACGACTTGCCTTCCATGTCTTCAAGGTCGTATGTGCCGTTGTGCCACTTATTCGTCACCTTGTATGGGCCCTCCCAAGTCGGGCCGAATACTCCTGGTGGTGTTAAAACTTTTCGAAGTACTAACTCCCCAATTTCGAATTCTCTTGCTTTTACTTGAGAATTGTAGTACTTTGCTGCTCTTCTTTTGTAAATTGCATTTTTCAATTCTGTTGTTATTCTTTTTTCTTCAAACAAGTCCAGCTCTGCTGCCAGCGCAGCATTGTTTTTCTCTTCATCAAACGCAGCTGTTCGACCTGTCGGGACTTTTAGCTCAATCGGTATTACTGCTTCCGTCCCGAATGCCATTGTGAAGGGTGTTTCGCCTGTGCTTGTTCTGTGGGATACTCGGTATGCCCACAACACCTCTGGTAGCTCTTCTGACCACTTTCCTTGCTTGTCAACTAAACGAATCTTCAGTATATGCTTGATTATTTTATTCACCGCTTCTACTTGACCGTTCGATTGAGGGTGGTATGGTGTCGAGAAATGTTTCTTTATTCCCCATTTTTCGCAAAAATCTCTGATCTCTTTTCCTTCAAACTGTCTTCCGTTGTCCGTCACTATCGCCTGAGGGACCCCGAAACGACAAACAATGTTTTTCCATATAAAGTTGATCATTTTCTCCTGTGTGATCCGCCCGAGTGCTTCTGCTTCTGCCCACTTCGTGTAGTAGTCAACAGCCACCACCGCAAATCGAACATTTCCTTGTCCCGGGGGGAAAGGCCCAATGAGGTCAATTCCCCATTTCGCAAACGGCCACGGACTATTGACTGAAATCAGTTCGTGTGGGGGTTTGTGAATGTTTGGGGCAAACAATTGACATCTATGACAAGTTCGGGCAATCTTGATCGCATCCTGGAGGAGGGTTGGCCAGTAATATCCTTGCCTTATTGTTTTATATGCCAAGGCCCGTCCTCCGGCATGATTTCCGCATACACTCTCATGGATCTCTTTCAGTACTGCTTGTCCTTGCCCCCCAGCCAAGCATTTCAGAAGTGGGAGCGAAATTCCTCTCTTGTACAGCTGTCCGTCCATCACGGTGTATCTTGCTGCTCTTTTAACCAACTTGTTAGCTTCAAATGGGTTGTCTGGCTTTTTATCGTTTTGCAAATACTCTATGATTGGTACCCTCCAGTTGTCTTCTTTGAAATCTTCGTTGATCTGATAGATCTTGTAATCTTCGGTTGACGGTTTGGACATTCTTGTTAGCGTCACTTCCGACAATTCTGCTAGTCCGGCGCTGGTTGCTAACCTGGCTAATGCATCTGCTTGAGCATTATTGTCCCTTGGTATTTGTTCAATGTATATTTGTTCGAACAAGGAGGCTCAGTGAGCAACAATTTTTTGATACAAAGCCATGTCTTCATCCCTTGCTTCATATTCTCCTCGGACCTGGTTGACGTTCAATTGCGAATCTCCAAAGATCTGCAACCTTCGTACTCCAACTGCTAATGCTAGGCGTAACCCGACGATCACAGCTTCGTACTCTGCTTTGTTGTTCGTCGCCATGAACTCGAATCGAACAGCTGAAGTAAAAACTTGCCTATCCGGGCTTATCAAGACTATACCCGCTCCCGATGCTGTATTAGTTGACGAACCGTCAACATACATGTGCCAGGGACGGCTATGTCCTCTCGTTGGATCTTGGGGGAAAGTCAATTCGACTATAAAGTCTGCTAAAGCTTGCCCTTGATCGCTGTTCGAGGAGCATATGAAATCCCGAACTGGCTGATCTCCAAGGACCACTTTAGGAGCCGACCAGCTGCATCGGGTCTGTGCAGTATTTGCTTGAGCGGGAACGTTGTCAACACTTCCACCTGGTGGTCGAAAAAATATGGACGAAGTTTTCTGACGCTCATCACCAGTGCATATGCTAGCTTTTCTGTTGGTGAATATCTAAGTTCTGCTTCGTGTAAGGCATGACTTACATAGTAAATGGGTAGTTGGAACTTTCCTTCCGCTCGAACGAGCACTGAGCTGATTGCCACTTCTGAAGCTGCCAGGTACAAGTATAACTTTTCCCCTGGGATCGGTTTAGCAAGAATTTTCGTATCGCTGAGATATTCTTTCAGTTGCTCGAACGCTCGCTGACAGGCTTCTGTCCATTGAAACTTTCCTTTCTTGATGGCCTCGAAAAACGGCCTGCACTTATCTCCGGATCTTGAGACGAACCTGTTCAAAGCTACTAGGCATCCGGTTAGCCGTTGGACTTCTTTAACCGATCTGGGTGGTTGCATCTCCATGATTGCTTTCACTTTCACCGGATTTGCTTCAATTCCCCGCTGACTAACCAGATGTCCCAGGAATTTCCCAGAATGGACTCCGAAACTGCTTTTCTTGGGATTCAGCTTCATATTGTAGGTCCGAAGTATCTCAAATGTTTGAGCCAGGTGTTGTAAGTGATCTTCCTTTTTTGAGCTCTTGACAACAATGTCATCCACATATACCTCCATCGTCTTCCCGATGTGATCATCAAACATCTTGTTAACCAGTCGCTGATATGTAGCTCCAGCGTTGATCAGCCCAAATGGCATTCTCTTCCAGCATAGCAAATTTTTATTGGTGTAGAACGCAGTGTGCTCTTGATCATCGGGATGCATCGCAATTTGATGATATCCTGCGAATGCATCCATGAACGTTAGCAGCTCATATCCGGCGGTGCTATCAACTAGCTGGTCAATGTGAGGTAAGGGGAAGTTGTCTTTTGGGTAGGCGGCGTTAAGATCTGTGAAATCAATGCAGAGTCTCCACGCCCCGGTTGCTTTCCTGACCAATACTGGAGTTGCCACCCATTGCGGGCATAACGCTTGTTTGATTAAGTCGTTATCCAGCAGCTTTTTAACCTCTACGTCGAGCGCCTCGTATTTGTCGGGCCCAAATTTTCTCCTCTTCTGATGGATTGGCTTCTTCCTTGGGTCGATGTTGAGTCTGTGGCAGGCATGTTCGGGGCTGATGCCCACCATGTCTGCATGCGACCATGCGAACACATCGAGGTTTGCTTTAAGAAACTCAATCATGTTGGTCCTGTACGGCTCTGGTAGCTCGGACCCTATGAAGAGTTCTAAGCCCTCTTGGTTCGGGTCGACTCTCACAGTTTCCAACTCTTCGACTGGGGTAGCCCTTCGTTTCTGGCCTTTCCATCTGGGGTCAATAATGGGCCCTTCTGCCTTTAGCTCATCTTCGGTCTCCATCGGTTCTGCCCCCAGTCGTGGCTCGATATCCTCTGCATCAACGTTCATTGCCATTGTTTGTTTTTCTTCGGTGTCGGTTGCAGCAGCTTCTTTATTTCTTGTTTGGACAAACTGTTCATCTTCGTGTTCCTGCTCGTCCTCGTCCAACTGTGCGCCTACGCACAGCTGCTCGTCAATGCGCGGTTGTTCGTCTGCGCACAGTTGCTCGTCAATGCACTGTTGTTCGTCTGTGCATAGCTGCTCGTCGACTTCCATTATTTCAGTGTCGATAGAAGTCATGGCCTCGCTATCGTCTCCGTCCTTGTCTGAGCACCTGTCCGCCATGTTGACCTGATGATCCTGTAACTGTATTTGCAATAGACACGCACGAGTTTCTTCTGGTCTCCTTTGACTGTACATGCACCCTTCTTTGTTGGGAATTTTAAACAATAATAGTACGTTGAAACAGCTGCTTTAAATTCATGCAAGAAAGGACGGCCGAGGAACCCATTATAGGTGGACTGTTGGTCTACAACCAGGAAGTCCACCATTCTATTATTTTCCTTTCCGGGTCCTCGATTGATACAAGCTCTACTGCCAAAGTAACTACTCCTAGCGGGGTGGTTACAACATTTCCAAATCCTACAATCTTGTGATCACAGTCTTTGATGTACTCAGCGCAATCTCCCAGTTGGTCCACCGTGCTCTTGAACAGGATGTTCGTATAGGAACCAGTATCGACAAGTAGATGGTGCACTTTTGTCCCCATGATATTGGCACAAATGACCAACGAGTCATTGTGGGGAGTGAGTACCCCGTCTAAGTCTTTTTCTGAGAAAGTCAGGTCCCCCGTTCGTTTGGTCGATGGATTCGCGCCTACTTCCATCACTTGATCTACTGCTCTCAGTTCTGCTTTCCTCTTTCTCTTTGACATAGGTGGTCTCCCATCAGAACAACCACCTACTGGTCTAGTGGGTTCCAGCATTAGGATTTCTGGGATATGTCTTGCTGGGGCTGCTGGGACCTTCCTTCCCCTCTTACCAACTTTGCTTGGTTGGTCATCACTGTCTCCGTCATCCGAACTGGATTGTACTGGTGCCCTTGGTCTTTTGCCTGGTTCCCTTTTCACGAATTCAGACAGCTTTCCTTCCTCATAGAACCTCCACAATTGCTTCAATAGATCTCGGCATTCGCTCGTGAAGTGGCCGATGTTCTGATGATAAGCACAGTATTTGTTCGGGTTCAGCTTTCCTCTCTCTTGCCTTATCTTCCGCGGCTCTGACAACATCTCCCTGTCTTTAACGTTGTTGTACACAGCGTCCACGGACATAGTAAGGACTTGACTCAACTTTTCTTTCAACTCAGCTCCATCATTGAATGACTTCATGTTCTTCGGAGCTTTGTAATCGCTTCCTCCCGACTTCTTGCCAAACTTTTTTGGGTCGGCTTTGTCTCCCATCTCTCGGTGTAGGGCCTCCTGCATTGAAACATGAATTCCCACTTTGTGTCTGAACTCTGTGTATGTTTTCGGGCAAGTCAGATGCATTTCCTTCCACAAATCAGTTCCTTTCTTTAAACCAGGCATCACTGCCACAATCTTCGTGTCCTCACTCACCATCTCGCCCTCCAGTAAGACTTTATCAAATCTTTCCAGAAATTGCTTGTCAGACTCCTCGTCTCCCTGCCTAATATCTGCTAGACGGTGTCTGTGGGTCAAGTAAGACCCGGCAGTTGAGAAGTGGGACAGAAACTCTTTGCTTAATTGGGCAAAAGAGTTGATGGAGCCAGGAGCCAGTGCTGAAAACCATCTGTGCGAGCCATCTCCCAGGGTGAGTGGAAAATTTCGGCATTGTGTGGCGTCGGTTGCCCCATCGAAATCATAAAATCCGAATATTTTGTCGCATGAATGCGGGGGTCTGACGTTCCCTCGTACAAATTGATGGCTGGGAACTGTATCTTCTTCTGGATTGGTGCATTGAGGACAGATGGAGATAACGGTGAAGAAGGGAGAACAGTCGATCCGACACCTCTCTGAGATTCCAACTGTCTCTGTAATTCCTCGATCGCCTTTCTCATTTCCTGCAATTCATTTGGGGGAGTTCTCCCGATGGAAGGCTGTTCATCGTGATTGGGTTCAGTGACCTCTTCACGATGCAGTCCCTTGCCAACGGGACGTTTCTCCTGAGTTGTCTTCCTAGCAGCGTTGCTAGCTCCATTTGGCCCTAGTCGGCCAAAAACTGACCTCCTGATTCGGTCATGTACTGATGGGCGAGCAGGATGGTGTGATCGCTCCTCGTTCCTTCGGGATGGTTCCCTCCTATTTACATTCCTTGTACCTAGTCTCTCCAAAGCACTTGTTCGGGAAGTACTTTTGCTTGACTCATCTGCTCGACTTGGTGATGATTCTCCTCTGCTTCCCAGACGCTCGCTCAATGGAGCTTTTCCTTTATTTCTACGAACTTCCTCGCTGTCGGCCTCGTCCCGACGTGCATCTTCTCTTAGTTTACTTCTTTGTTCGCCCGTACGCTCCTGCTCGCCTGCTCGTCTGGTCGTCACAGGTGCTCTTGACGGTCCTGCTGCTTGTCGATTTTGTAATGATTGAAGGACAACAATCGTTTTTGCTAGTTCTTCGGGGTTTTGAGCAAGAGCTTCAACTTCCGGTGGAATCGTGTCAATAGTGACTTGTATATTCCTCTGCGAAGTTGCTCTTACTGTCCGTGCATGTCCTTCGGTGGAAGAAACCCTAGTTCTTGGTCTACGACTTGGAGATATACTCGAATGTCGTTCTTCTTGCGATCTAACCATTTTGACTATCAAAATATGGGTAAATGAGCAAATGGATGAGGTAATCTTGTTCTTGCAAACACCTTTTCCAAGGGTTACTAGCCTTGTGTGTGATTATGAAGGTTTAAAAACCCTAGTTCATGCACACATGCATTAAAACCCTTAAAGTGTTGTAAATCTTTGTCCTAAAAATGTGCACTCTTGTTTTCCGGCAGCCTCTTCCCGGATTCCGGCGAGATTATGCAGATTCCGGTGGTAGTCTTCAAACTTTCTTCGAATTTTACAAATCGGAGGTTCGATCCCTTCTTCTAGCGCCAATTGTTGATGACCTTTTCTAACTAAGAAGATTAATGGCTGTTTTTCATCTAATGAAGATCATCAAACAAGAATCAAGATCATAGAATTTGAATAAGTAAAGCTTGAGAAATAAATTTGCAAGAGTTGGGCTATTTTCTTGAATTGTTCTCCTCCTCTTCATATTCATGAAGGGAGTATTTATAGACATACAAAGTGGTCATGTGTCACCATCTTGGTGGTTTAACCATTGGATCTTTGCCAAGTGTTAGGACACTTGTACAACATCTACACTATTACTCATTGGATGGGTGCCAAGTGTTAGGACACTTGGACCATATCTAAGCTAGTGACTCTTGGGATTCCCCATGTTGTACTTGGTTTTTGGCACTTCTGAGATGCTCTCGACGGTGTCATGGTCCTTTGCATTCCGAGCTGCTCGCTTGTACGTCTTCGTTAGATGTCATGGTCCTTTGCATTCCGAGCTGTTCGCTCCTTGCTTGGGACTGTTTTACAATGTTGCTCGCTCCATTACGAACCTGTTCGCCCAAATTGATTTTGGCTTGAGCCGCTGGCACAGCTGTTCTTTGCAAGGCTGCTCGCTCCAATTCTGCTTGCCGCATTAGTGCTTTCTACAAAGCTGTTCGCTCTACGAATCTGCTAGCTCCGTTACAAAGCTGTTCGCTCCACGAAACTGCTAGCTCCTTTGATTTGTTATCCTGTTACTAAATCTAATAATCTCCTGTTTATTAATTACTTAATTGTTCGCCACTCAACACTTACTTATACTACAGTGAACCCGTACGCTTGCGGGGAAACTACTAGTAGAAAGATAGTATTTTCGCTTCAAGTCAGAGTCGAGCTTTTTTTTACTTAAATCAATATTGTAATTAACTAAATAAAACTTCATATTCTATAAATTATACTCTCTTTGTCCCAGTTTTGTTTGCTCATTTGATTGTGCGCGGAATTTAATGCGAGAGTTGAATTTTAGTATTTAAATGAATAAAGTAGTACTGAGAATGGTAAATGGTGAATAAAGTAGTATTTAAATAAATAAAATAGTATTGCAAATGGTGAATGATGAATAAAATAGTATTTAAATAAATAAAAGTGAATCACTTTATTTCCATTTTAGGAATTAGAAAACAAAATTGGGACGGACCTTTTTAGCAAATGGGCAAACAAAACTGGGACGGAGAGAGTAATAAATTAGAATTAACAGAATATGGAGTCAAATTTTATCTTGTATGATTTGGCTGCATCATTTAGGGCCCGCTTGGTTGAGGGTGATGATTATAGGGTAATGAGAATGATTCCATTAGTAGTGTTTGATATTATTAATACATTGTAATACGATTGAAAATGAGTTATAATTTACCTATTAAATGACTCCTCATTCATTACCTTAGCGGGCTCTTAGTGCAGTAACTTTAATTCTCATTATCCTATAATCATCATTCCCAACCAAGCGGGCTCTTAGTGCAGTAACTAAAAAAAGGAAAAGATGATTGAAGTGGCGTTGAGGGTGGGAGTGACAAATTAAAAAATAAAGAAGGGAAATGAGAATTTAGGGTTTATTTTAGATAAGGGCATAATGGATATTTTATAATAAATAAAGCTGTATTTTTAAATAATAGAGGGGTATATAGTCGGACCCAACAAAAATATAAGCAGAAAGCCCAGCCCAAGTGATCTCTGGAGAGGCTTGGGCCTGTTTGGTCCATCGGGCTTGAGTCGGTCTACCCCGTCAATTTATATATAAATGATGTATACACATATCATTTGAAATAAATAAATGATGTATTTGAATTTTGAAATATATAGATATTAATACAATGTCTTTTTATAACTTTTCAAATAAAAAATTAATTCATTTGACTATAAATAATGGGTATTTTTTTAAAATGGTAATTTTTCTTTTTTAATTTCTATTTTAAAAAAGGCCCAGGCTAAATACCCCTCCAACTAATGGAAATACACCTCCATCAATATTTTAATATTTTCTTAAAATTGTAAATTACATATATAACCTTAATAATTAAACAAAAAGAAAACCAAAGACTACATGCACCCCTCATCTCATTCTTACGTAGAAAACGTTCAACCATATATGTGTGAATGAAAAAAAATGAAATTGATCTTGTTTCTATCATAATACGATCAGATGATACAACAACGATTAATTCATTTTTTCGAACTAGATTCTAGTGAAAATGAGAGCATTTCAACCTTCCCATGTATGTTTTTTTTTTTTTCTCTTATTCCATAAGTTTTCTCTTTAATGTATAAAATCTAGTTTAAAATATTGAATGTTGTTAGTTGTTTATATTGTGTGTAATTGTGTGCGAAATATTGATATTTTATGCATTAAACGACGTTGAAAGTTGAATGATTGTCATTTGCTCATTTTTCTTTTCAAATTTTCGCCAAGCCAGTTTTCAAACCTTATTAGTCGAAAGTTTTATATATTTTCGAACACCAATTGCCGAAATTTTGAATGGTTAACGAGTTTCTGAAATTTGGTTAATTTTTTTAAACATTTTGCCGAAATCAGTGTTAATTTTGGGAACAGTTTGCCAAATATTACTTATTAGATTTTTTTTTCTTTTTATTAATAAGGGTATAAATAATAATATAAAAATTGCGTATTTATTAATGTCAATTAAAATGAGTAAGTAAATTTAGAAGGAGGTGTATAGCCTACTGTTTGAAGAAATTGGGATCGATTATTTAGCTTGTTGGCCCTTGAGCCCGAAAAAAGTTGGGGTAGGCTACGTTAACAGGCCTGATGAAATGATGGGCAAACTTGACCTAGCACATCATAGGCCCAGGTTATTTGCACTAGCCTCTATGTTAAAGACACTAACCGGATTAATAATTTAATACACTATTTTTTGTTCGGAATTTTTTTTTGAATTTTTTTTATTTTTTCGAACATTTTTTCCAAACATAATGAAATACAAAATATTTCGAAAAAAAATTCGATTTTTTTATTTTTTTTCGGATTTTTTTCCCGAAAATATTGCAAATTTTCAGAAAAATTAGTAGTGTATTTATTCAGTTAGTGTATTTAACACAGAGGCTAGTGCAAATAACCGTGGTCCACATCATATTATATAACTATTTAAATGAAATGGATTAAAATTTATCAACTAGACATTAAAAAATAACAGGACTAGCAAATAAATTATGCTCCTTTTAATTCAGATCAATTTTCACATTTTCTTTTGGTTTGTCCCACATTAATTTTTACAGTTCAAAAAATAAAATTATTTCATAAATTTTACCTTCACAATATTCATATATTTACACGTATAATTATTTTTACACTCAATCGCACAACATTCACACTCATTACACTTTCTTCTTAAAATGTGAGTCCCGATCAATGTGAAAATTACATGAAACAAAGAGTAATATACATTTACTTTGGATCAATCTCATAAACCATATGTTATAGTGCATGAATTGTCTACTTAAAAATGTTTTCATTTTCAATACACATATTTGTATTTAATAAAAGTTTTTATTTTAATGGTACAACTAATGGTTCGAACCCATTATCTTTCGACCTTAAATTTTAATTTAATTAGAAGTATATTGTTTCAATATTATAGGTAAGAGAGACATTATAAATTTTAATAGATTAGGAAATATAATAATGTTATCAAAAAAATTATTGAAAAATGTTAATGCACGATTTGATACGTGTATCATATATTTAAATTTTATCGTCACATATAGTAAATATATAAATTTGGCATAAAAAATAGCAAGTCTCTAATGTATTCGGTGCACCGTGCAATTTAACACAATTTAGAACATTTATTATTGTTTATACTAAACAAATCTCAGTTGTTTTCATTTAGTAGTTATAGTTGAAAATACACTTTAGTTGCATGATATACCCGACTCATACAAGACCTTGACAAAATACACATTCCAACCACAAAGATAAGATATTTAGGTTGTGCTTGGTTAGGGATGATGATGAATGAGATGGAGATGGAGATGAAAAAAGATAAATGAGGTAATCCAATAAATAATAAATCTGTGTTTGGTTAGAGATTGAGAAAAAGACCCACAAACTATCAATTTTTGTTTTCAAAGACCAATGGACTATTTTTTGTCTTAAAAGGTTTTAAAATATTAATTTTTGTTTAATAAGATCCCTAGTAACGAATATTCACGAATTTTTTTGAGTAAAAAATGATGAATCAACCAATTTCAATGTTATTAAAATCAAATTAGAAAAAAATAGTATCCCAAAGGAATTGTCTAAAAGAGAAAGAGGGAAAAGTATGAGATAATTATAAGAAAAGATATGAGAGAGATCGAATGTGTAAAAAATGTAGGAGAGATTGTAAGTGGGTGGAAGAAAGTAGTGATGTGATTCTATAAAGTGGGGTGAAAATAAATGTGTAAGTGTTTAATAGAGGTGTATGAGTATTTGGATGGGGAATTGATCTCCATCCTTAACTAAACAGAACTTTGAAATTTTATGCAGACCAATTAAATACTTCATCCGTCCAATTTTACTAGATCTATTTTTATTTATTTTTGGATGTCCAAATTTACTAGGTCTATTTCCTAAAAAATAAATATTTTACACTCTCGACTTACAACCTGCTTTACTTTTATTCACAGTACATTTCTTTATTAAAATTTGTGTCAAATCAATTAGGTTTGATAACATTAGACGGAAGAAGTATCATTTCTTAGTGCTTGAAATTATGAATTTTACCTATACGGTCTTGGTATACTCTTATTTATTTATGGAATACAAAAGTAACAATGACAAAACAATTAATAATGACAAAATAAATTGAGGTATTAAATGGGGATATATCAAATAATTGACAAAATATAGAGTTAAAATGATTCATATATAAACCAATGACGGATATTAGTTGTTTTCATTAAAGAATATTAGTTGTTTTCACTGAAGGGTATTACTCCATCCGTCCTGCTACTTTCACACCTGCCTTATTTGGACGTCCCACAATTACTTCACACCAAAAAAAAAAAAAAATAACTTCCTCTCACAAAAGTCAATAAAATATAAAATTACTACTCCATCTGTTCATGTAAAGTATGCACCATTTTTTGCACGTGGATTAATGCAATATGTCGGAGGGTATTTAGATGTCTAATGAGATCCGTTTATGAATAAAGTGATTATTTATGGTAAGTATGCATAGAAACATTACCATAAGCAATCACTTTATTCATAAACGAACCTCACAAGACACCTAAATACCCTCCGACATATTGCATTAAATGACGTGCAGAAAATGATGCATATTTTTCATGGACAAGAGTATTATTTAATTCAATCTCACACCCACATACTCCCTTATTTCTTAAAATATGTGTCACTTCCAAATGTGAAAAAAAAGATGGAATGTGTGGAGTAGTTGTTTTACTAAAAAGTATTTGTTGTTTACTGAAAACAAACTAAAACTCTTCAATAAAAATAGTTAATATTCTTCCAAAAAAGTAAGTAATATTTTTTAATAAAAACAACTAATATATTTCGATTTAGAATCCATTTCACCCCATATCTAATCTAACCCCAAATAATTTACACACTTTTAATAATTTTTAAATTTAAATACAAAAGTTATGGATCCGGTAAACATGGGCACCACACGCGTCCATTAAATTCGCGCCAGCAACGTTAATTTCCCCCAAAAAAAAATTGGGGGCATATTTGTAAATTCAGAAAACCCATCGAACCAGGCGTTCTCATTTTCTTCACTTCCCGACACACTATTTCCGCTCCAGAATATGTCACCTTGCTCAATCCGATGCCTAATTTTTTATTTTATGCACATAATCACGCACAACTGTGTGTGTATGGTATGAGCGTATGTATGCATGTGTAATTTGCTCGACCCTGGGTGGAATCGGGGGTTTTGGTATCGTCGTGGCGATTCGGTAGAGTAATTTGGCTTATTTATTTTTTGGTTTTGGTTTTTTACTGCATTTTTCGATTATCTGTGATTCAATCATGTTTAGTTGTGATCGGGAAATGATTTTCGTTGTGCTGGTGCAGTTTTTGCGGTGGTCGATTTCGTTCTGGTTGTTCGGAGAGATTTGCAACAACTTTCATCTCATCAGGTATTTCTGCTGTGTATGTGGTTGCATTTTTGGATTTTTTTGTTGATCGAATTCTTTTTTAATTTTCTAGATATCTGTTGTCAGACAACGATAATTTGTTGCTTTTAATTTGATGTCTTCACCATTTTTTTTAAAAACTTGTTTGCCCTAATTTTTTTTTGTGTTCGATGGTTCTATGATGCTTTAAGGCTACGTTTGTTTTGGGATTTAGGTGTGCTGGGAAGTCATGACTTTAAAATCATTAGATGTAATCATGTAAAATTCTTGATGAATAATAGAATAGAAGTGGTTGTTTTGGGATTTTTGTAGAGTGAAATTTTGCTTTATGTCGAATCAAAGGTTAATAATGACTAATGCTGTACTATTTTATTGTATCGTATGAGTAAAGTAGGAAAGAGAAAAGTGATGATACTAGTAATGATTGAGGGAGAGAGAAGAGTATAATAGGTTTATAGGTAATTTAGGTGTGGATTGAGTATGAGATTTGAGAACTGGATTTTAAATCTCTAACTCGAACGGGACGGGGGGTCGGAAAGTCCTAATCTTATCCGGGTGATTCCCAAAACAAACGCAGCCCAAGTGTGCGTGGTTATGGATAGATGTGTTAGTTGTGTGTTGGTTACAGTATTGAGGGATAGATCCACCCCTCGTAAAAACATTATTTAGAGTTCAACTGATAATTTAACAATTTTGCATGATATTTGGACTTCATTTTCTGTGGTTATTTCATCCCTGATTTTACTTTCTTATTGTTAACTATCAATTTCTAAATTTCCAGGTTATTGCTGATAATCAGTGGGGTTCTGGAAATTTTTGAAGGATTGTTGACTGCATATGATGGTTTCATATTCAAATGGTAGCTTATCTGGTGAGGCCCCAAACAAGAGGCCTTTAGAGAATGGTTATGTGCCAAAATATAAGCCCAGGAAAGTATCTGCCTTTCGGGAATTTCCACTCGGGTGTGGTAGCCCCATGACTGTGCCAGAGATTTCAAAACCTGAAGAAAATGGTAATTGTCAAACAGGGAATGTAGGTGATGTTGGAGTTTCAAACTTGGAAGCGATCAACGGTGTGGTGGCTAATGGTGCTGGAACTCCTAGGGCAGCTCCTCCAATGGAGGCTGAGGTGGTTGTAAACTATGAAATATCCGAATCTGCTAAGCTTAATGAAATAAAAGATTCTGAAAAACAAAATTTTGTGGGTTCTAGTGGTGTCAAATGCTCTGATATCAAGGAGCGTCAGCCACAAAAAACAGAAATCGACGGTGTGGATGTAGATGGGACTAAATCATTAGATGCAATAATGGAAGAAGTGATGACGAATGTTAATGCCTCCAAGAAATTGGTGATGGAAATTGGACCTCTAAGAATTCAGTTGCCAGATGAGGTTGGGTCTCATAATGAAATGGAGAGAGATACATTATTGGATTCATATGTGGAAGAGGTGACCACAGCAGTAACCAGTGGTTTCTCGAAGGAAGGTGAGGAATTGTTACCAGAAACCAATCTTAATGGAGTCGATTCACCGAAGGGAATGAAAAATGCTACTGATTCTGGAGGTGCTTCAGTTGAGAAAGAGCTTTCTCTGTGCAATCCACATGCATCTTCTTTGTTAAATGGCAGTATTGAGCCAGAGACTTTAACTAGGCCAAAAGATAATTATCGTCCGAGAAGAGTGTCTGCGATTCGTGACTTTCCTCCACATTGTGGGATTACAGCAGATGAAGAAAAACAGATGGTCTTGTCAGGAAATGGTTGTCTGGACAGGGCAGGAGAAGTTGAGTCGGACCCATCAGAGGCTATGTCAAAGATTGTTTCTGAGAGGGAGACAACAAAAGAGGTGCTGATGGGCTCTGAAGAAGGATGCCTGGTTGGACTTCAGAATGTTCTCGTTGTAAATGATACATCTGAAACATTGACTATTGATGCTGGAAGAGGACTGCCAGCGGAGTCGGCAGAAGCGGGGCCGATGGATTTTGAAAACTGCAACACACATTTACAGCATAGCATTACTGAGAGAACTGGAGCTAGTCCTGGCTCAGGTACCATATCCAAGGCAGCGATCGATAGTAGCATTAAGGATACTGGAGGACCAGTGGGGAAGAAGATTGCTGTCTATTCACCAGATCTAAATGATAAAGACGGGCCTCTTCATGATTCTAACAAGGAGGTTGTACATGGCCTGATGGCTGCAGTAAATTGTCCATGGAGGATATCAAAAGATGCTTCAAAAAGTTCTGATGGTGGAATAAGTGAACAAAACCTGAAGCAGCAAAATTTGTCTCAGGCACAGAACCCCAACGCTGTTGCTTTGAATAGTAATCTTAAAGCAAATTGTTCGGGAGGACCATCTTTGGAGGAGAGGGCATTTCCTGATTCCAATGACGCGGATGGAACTCCTGATTCATTGACCTACGTAGATGTGGAAGATTATGGTGCCCATGATGACAGTGCGCTTCAAATCACACCTATTTCCATGTTCTTGGATATCCATGAAAACTGTGATGATGATTACACAGGACCTATCCAGAACGATGTTATTGTATATACACCAGGTGACAATGATGAAACAAGGCCTTTCACAGAGGATGATGTGGATAAAGAGGTTGTGCATGGTCTGATGGCTGCACCTAATTGCCCATGGAGGAAAGGGAAAACAGTTTTGAGTAATATTGACAGGGAAATGAGCGGAGAAAAGAAGAAGCCGAATATTTCCTGGCGAAAGAAGGCTACGGCTAGGAAAAGTATTCCGCAAACACAATCTTCAGGGGCACCATTGAAGAAGAAAAACAACGCTCATGTTTCCAATGATGTGGATGAATGCACCCCTAAAACGCACTCTTCAAGGGCACCATCTAAGAAGAAAAACAAAATTTATATTTCCAATGATGTGGATGAATGCACCCCTAAAATGCATTCTTCAAAGGCACCATCTAAGAAGAAGAACAAAATTCATATTTCCAATGACGTAGATGATAGTCCTGGTGCTGTGATGCTCCCTGATGATGGAGACCATGTCTTTGAAGGAGACTTTTGTAAAAAATCTCCTATCAAATCACGAGATATTGTAGTTAACCTGCCTCCCTTTGGCACCAACAGTTCCGGCCCTGGTGATGCCCGAATGAGAGTGAGAGAAGCTCTTCGGCACTTCTATACTGTTTATAGGAAATCCTTGCAACAAGAAGAAGCAAACACAAAGCCGGAAGAGGAAGGAAAATCAAAGCAATCCAATCGGATTGATCTATCGACTGTGAAGTTTCTCAAAGATAATGGAAAAATGGTTAATACGGATAAGATTATTGGACCAGTCCCTGGAGTTGAAGTGGGTGACGAGTTTCAGTACAGAGTGGAGCTTGCTATTGTTGGTATTCACTTTCCCTACCAATCTGGTATAGATAATATGAAGATCGATGGCGTTTCGCTTTGTACTAGTATTGTTGCGTCTGGGGGTTATTCTGATAATCTTGATGATGCCGATGTCTTGATATATTCTGGGCAAGGGGGAAATGTTGCTGGGAGTTTTAAGACTAGGGAAGCTGAAGATCAGAAGCTGGAAAGGGGAAACTTGGCTCTAAAGAACTGTATTGACGCGAAAACTCCAGTTCGTGTTGTACGGGGCTGGAAGGAGTCAAAAATTGTTGATCCTATGGATGTGAAACCTAAGCTGGTCACAACATATATATATGATGGCTTATACACGGTCACAGATTATTGGTCGGAAACAGGGCCCCGCGGTAAGCAGGTTTTTCAGTTCAAGTTGGAGAGGAATCCTGGTCAGCCTGAGCTTGCTTGGAAAGAATTGAAGAAGTCAAATAAGTTCAAAACCAGACCAGGAACGTGTGTCTCTGATATTTCTGAAGGGAAAGAGCCAACGATTATTTCTGCTGTGAACACTATAGATGATCAGAAACCACCTCCATTCATCTACATTTCAAAGATGATGTATCCTGATTGGCTCCGCCTGAAACCCCCACAAGGTTGTGATTGCAACGGGCGATGCTCGGATTCAAGAAGATGCCCATGTGCGGTAAAAAACGGAGGTGAAATTCCATACAACCGCAATGGGGCTTTAGTTGAAACCAAGAATGTTGTATACGAGTGTGGTCCTAATTGTAAATGCCCTCCTTCGTGCTACAACCGGGCCAGCCAACGTGGAATCAAATATAAACTCGAGATCTTCAAGACTGAGTCAAGAGGCTGGGGTGTTAGACCCCTTACTTCTATACCTTCCGGAAGTTTCATATGCGAGTATGCAGGAGAGCTTCTAGAAGACAAGGAAGCTGAACAAAGAATAGGCAACGATGAATATCTGTTCGATATTGGGCATGATGTCACTGACTCTAACGAGCCTGAAGGACAGGAAAGTGTTGCTGAAATTACAGAAGAAGGAGGTTTTACAATCGATGCATGCCAATATGGAAACGTTGGAAGGTTCATTAACCACAGCTGTTTACCCAACCTTCATGCGCAAAATGTGATCTTTGATCATGATAACAAGAGAATGCCCCACATAATGCTTTTCGCAATGGAAAACATCCCGCCTTTGCAAGAGCTAACCTATCACTACAATTACCATAAGGGTGGTGTTCGGGACTCTGATGGAAACGTCAAGCGCAAGGAGTGTTATTGCGGTGCTGAAAAGTGTGATGGGAAGTTGTACTGAACTGTTCATGACAGGTGCTAATCGAGGTATCAAATTTTGGCTCCATTTCGCCCATGATATTTGTTATTAAATTGTTGTCTAAATTTTTTTTGCTAGCATATATGTCGAATTCTTGAGAAAGCTGTATTTGGTTTTACTTTCATTCATTCATTCTGAGATATTGTCAAGGAGAATTCATTTCGTTGTGGGATTTTTAAAACGTGTTAGAGAACAGAAATTTATTTCGAATTTTAATTGGGAAAATTATGTGATACTTTATTGGGAACTCTTTTCCTTTCTCATAATATTTTGATTCTATCTTGTAGGGGTACTACGGAATATTGGGGAATATTGGGAGACTTGGGCAAAACGAACAGTTTATGTAAGCTGTGTAAAAATTTTGTTCTGTAAGCTGTGTAAGAATTTTGTGCTCTCAATGGAAATGTGTAGACTTTATTTTACATTTTTGTTGTCAAATATAACTAAGAGTCAAAGTACAAAAATTACTCTTTTTTTTTATTATCTACATATAAAAAAATATTATATATGCTCGAAATTTCAGTGTGAAATAGAAAATCTTGAGCCGTATACCTGTATTTGCCATATCTATATTTTGTTTTTCTTTATAAATATGTCAGTCTTTAATGATAAGCTCTGCAACTTTCCCTAATATGAAGTCTTTCTGAGCTGATCACTGTGTCAGATTTAAATCTTACTCAGTTGAATTTATTTGTATCCAGTAGCTTAAAATACTAGTCTGAAAACTCAGCCCCACCAAATAATATCAGTTTCCACTTGAATTTATTTACATGTAGTAGCTTAAAATTCTGGGGAGAGAGAGAGAGTGAGAGAGAGAATCAGTTTGAATTGTGCAAACTGGATTTGTTAGAAAAAATGTGAAATGAAATGTGAAGACTAATATTATTAAAATGTGACGAGTGCACGGATTTAAAGTCCGCACACGGAACACTTGATGCATATGAGACTTGGTGATATATACTATGTATGTGTGGGTGGGTGTGTGATATTCTTGATTAAGAATCTGTTTGACTAAACTTATTTGAAACATCTTGTAAGCTCTAACATCTTATAAGTTATTTTAAGAGCTTATAAGATGTAATTTTAAGTAGTTTATAAGCTGTTAAAGTGTTTGATTAATACAATTTATAATATTTTTTAGAATTTATAATAAATATTATTTAAATTTTAATATAAAATAATATTCCTTTTTATGTTTTATTGTGGGGTAGAGGTGGGTGGGGGCGAGGGAGGAGTGGGGTGGCTTCAGGGTGGGGTGGGTGGTTAGTGGTGGAGATAGTTAGGAAAATAAGTTGGAAAATTTATAAATTGTTAGAAGCTTATTTTATAATATTATAAGTTGTTAAATATTTTATTTTATCGATAGTGTTTATAAATTGTTTTAAAGAGCTTATAAGCTCGGCCAAATGCCCCCCACATGTAGTCTACCTATTTACTCGGTTTGGATTCTTTATGGGACGGTTTTCTATATGTGGGGTTAAATAGTGCAGAAAAATGATTTGGTGAATTAGGATGGGCAGATTAATTACTCATAATATCTTCTGTTGCAAAGTAGTTGGCTCATTTATTTCTCCTCCCTTAGGCTTCCCTTTTTTACACGCAATTGATCTTATTCATATAATGTAGAGTGCCCCTCTTTGACCTCCTTACTTAAGAGGAGCTTCTTACAACGCAACAAAAACAAAAATCATTTCACATGTATGATTTAAATTCACAATTAATCACACAAAGAACTTTAAATCTGACTAAATTTATCATATTTTATCAGAATACTAAAACTAGAGATGGCCGGTTTTCCCACTTCATTCGATATTAAATGTTGTGACCAAAACAATTTATGCAAGTACAATGTACCTATGATACTCAACCAAGAAAAATTACACTTATAGTCGAATATGACTGAACTTTTTTCAGATTAAATAGGCTCGTGAACCTTATCGAGCTTAGTGTATTTTGTTATTTATCCTCTCGACATTTTCACAAAATTAATCGAGTTGAGCTCAAGCACAAAACATTAGACTCGATCAATTCAAGTCTATTTTCATCTCCGAATATATACTGAAATCGAGCAAAAACAAGGCAACGCATCAACTTAACTCGAAACCGTAAACAAAACAAGCTTACAACGATTAGCTTTCATACCACAGATTCAATAGAAGTTAAGAGAGATGTATATATCAGACAAAAAAAAAGGTCAATATATCGGTTCAAAATTTAGAGATCAAACAGGTGATAAAATCGGGGAGCCACTTATAGGGCTACTACCCTTTATAACATCACCATAATCCACAATAAATCTTCTTCTCTTCTTCTTCTTTTATCCTATTATCAAAACAAAAGAGAGTCCAAAACCAGAGACTACCCTACTATAACCATGAGAAACGAAACACTAGAACAACGACGATCATCCAAGGCTGCAATGACATACATAAAACAGCTCTCAGTAAATAGAAGATCACACCTATCTTGCAGTTTCATCAATCATGGCCACAGTCTTGCAGTCATCTCGACCTCCCTTCACAACTTTATTCACATGTGTCGGACGGACTTATTCAGTCGGTTTCCTCCTCATCGATCTCAATCTCCTGCGAACGGCACCCAAGGCTGCAAAATGCTTTCTCACCTCTGCACGAAATCAAACCAATAGAAAACAATTCGTTATACAAATCAATCGAAAATGAATTATGATACAGCAACGAGTATCGAGGCTAACCTATACATGTAAATGTCTTCACCATCCAATTTCTTATGGCAAGAGTTACAGAATTTCAAGAAATCCTCACAAGGATATGATGAAGCAAGAACATCATCACCTGCATTGCTCGTCGCATTATCATCTACCAAAATATCGGTCAATTTATCGTTGTGACATTCTAAAACGCAGTCACAAAAGATATGAGTAACTTTTGGGTTCGGGCCATGTTTCCTAACACAAGTATAATCCTCCGAGAGCTCGATTTCACTAGCTGGAATAGGACCAACAAAACAATTTTCAGAGTGATTGTTGTTGTCTAACTTCAGGCTTCCTCCAACGAGCCCCGAATCCAAAGGGTTTGGATTTGATTTGCTCTCGGAAATCAAGTTTCCAGAGCCAAGCCTCGATTTACGGTTCCCAAAATGGGTCAAGTGTGACCCATTATACCTCACCGAATCCATTGAACGAGCACGGAAACTTTCACTGAACTCGGGTTCAAAAAGTGGGGCTTCCCCGATTTCAAACACAACATCAGAATTGTTCGTTCGAATGTGGTTCGATTTAGCTAGGGGGCTAGGGAAAGCAGAAACATTCTTAGGGAGTGACTTAGGTTTCTCCATAGGCCTAACATTACTACCAAAAGTCGGACTCTTAACGCTCATCTGTCGTCCAAAGACTATAGTTTTATTATCAGACGAACGGGCATCCTTCCCCAACAGCTTAGTTTCGTCATCAAGCGAGTCTATGATGCTTAGACCTACTTTGCTACAATCCCAGCTATGCCCCTCATTGTGTGATGATTTTGTGCACCTAAAAGGGTTGCCGAAACTCGAAAAAATCCTAAAATCTAATGGGGATGTGGGGCTTCTCACAGAATCAGAGTCTGAATTCTTGGGATTGAATCCCACAAATAGCCCATTTACCTTCAAAAAGGAACTAATTTTATGCCTTTGATTCAAGATATCAGAGTGAAAATAGGACTCTGATATAGAATCAGGCATCGGATTATTCATCACTTGATCTTTCTGGTGCGATCGAGTCCTTTTCCTCAGCATTGTTCAGAAATTCAAAATCCCTATATCAATACCAAAAGAACATATTTCAATTATTGCGTTTTTTGAGAAAAGATACAATCAAGAATCAAATGAAGACAAAAATACAGCAGATAAATGAAACCCATTAGCAGCATTATACATTTGAACCAGAAACAATCAACCAACTCATGAAATTTGAAAAAATAAAAAGGGTTTCCCTGTTTTTCTCTAGATTCAGATTAGAATTAGCAACGGGAGTTGTGTTTAAATTTAAAATGGAAATAGAAATAATGAGGATATTTATTAAGGCTCAGTCTCGGACGACAGATTACTCAAGAATCGGAGGAGAACAAATGCTAATGGAAAAATTACAGAAAGATCGGAAATAATTAGAGAAATTTTCCAAGAAAACTTAAAAGGGTCAAATTTATGCTTAATGAAGAGTCAAAATAAGGAAACAAATCCAAATAATTATATGAACCAAAAAAGAAATGTTTTAGAGATTTCCCATATCTAGATGCACCATTATTAATTCTGAAACTAAAAAATATCCGATCAAGATCCTCCACAAAAATCATAAATAAAAAAATAAAATAAAAAGATAAACCCTCTTTGTCAATCCGTTGTTCTTCTACACATAACTACACTCAGATTTATGCACATTCACCCAATAAATTACCCAGAAAACAATTAATAATCGAAAAAACGAATTTCTAATTGAAAAAATCATGCTACCTGAGATTAAAGAACAAAATAAAACACACTGTTGTTGTGCATTTTCTTATGCAGAGAAAAGATTGGGGGAAATGAAATCCCACCTTGTTCTTCTTCTCTCCTCTGGAGAAATTGATGAGAGAGAATGGGGTTAGAGTGAGACGAAGGAAAAACCCAAATGCAGTGAAGGGAAAATGGCGACCCCTTTCCTGTCTTTATTGTGTGTGTGTGTGTGAGAACCTTGCACAGTACACCTCTCTCTCTCTCCTCACTTTCTCTCTCTACCTCTGTCGCATCAAAATCAGAGAAGCAATGAAACCCCTCTCTCTCTCTCTCTTTTCTTCACTGTGCTATTTTCACATTGGCTTTGATTTTAATTTTGTCCATGTGCGTGTAAATTTCCGCAATACTGTGTGTATTCGTATACGTATTGGTGTATTTATAGTTTTTATACAATGTACCCACCTCAACATCTGTACCATATTCAGTTTCCTAATACTTTGCCACGAAGGAATAGCTTTTTTTTTTTTTAACAAATTATCTTTAGGAAAATAGATATTATCCGAAAATAAATTATCTCTCTCAATGTAATTTAAATTGTGTTGTATTAATTGGAATATAGTGTTGAATTGTCATAAAAATATGAATATATGTGTGGTACTACTAATTATCTAGGTAAATCCCCATTGAAATAACATTCATGATGTGACACATTTGTTATTTAAAAAAAAATCATACGCAATATTTAAATACTGATAATTATTTATTATGTTGGTCTTCTGTGAAACTTGTTCATGGTGTGAAACTGATGCCATTTGATGCATTTATTTTTTGTCGTAATGTTTTATATTGTGATTTAAGTTTACAATTTTAAAAATATCAGTGAATACATTTATGATATTGAATTCATACTATGAAACTTTATAGGGGACTTTGTGTTATTTATTTTACTCGCTCTAGCTCTGTCCATTAAAATTATGTTTATTCCAAAATAATTCAATAATTTTTTTTTCACTGTCAACCATAACTTAAAGGGCAGTTAGTTAGTAATTCTTCAATGGTAGTGCAGTTGAAGTTCAAAATTAATGTAATTATGTTTTTTTTTCCAAACTAATAATGATGATTAATTTGAACAAAGTCATTATCTCCCCTCCTAAATAACATATTCCTCAATTTTCCCCTATTTCCCAACCAAAAGATAACAACTATTTATTTTTCACTTTTATTCCAAAATTAGGGCATAATTATAGTAATACAAGTACCATTGGGACAATCTTTCTTCTAACATATCATGTTTAATGCGAGAGTATAGATGAAAAATATAACTTTATTACCATTACCATCGAAGAATTCGAACCAATCGTCCCCTTAACTATTTCACATGTTGTTGACATTACAATTATAATATCTCAAAATATCTTTAGATAAACTTTAAATACGTTTCTTAAAATCTGTTAAAAAAATAACTAGCACCGTTTTTGTGAATGAACGAAGTATATTTTAGCATCAAATAAAATTGGATTCAAAATTTCATATACTTGTATATAATAATTGAAGGCAAAGTATAGAGTGAAGCTGATTTATATATAAATTATTGAAGGGTATTAATTATTATCACTGAATAGTATTAGTTGTTTTCACTAAAGAGTATTATTTGTTTACCCTGAAGAGTCTTAGTTGTTCCGTGAAAAACAACATAATACCCTTCAGTGCAAACAAATAATACCCTTCAGTGAAAATAACTAATACTCTTCAGTGAAAATAACTAATATCATTCAATGATTCATATATGAACCAATTTCACTATATACATACTCATAATTGAATTACTCGAACCTAAAAATCTCTTCAAAAATCGCAATTTAAATTACCGTAACACATAATACTAAACCTTGAGATAAGTATTAGGTAAATCGAATTGTAATATTAGGCATATAACATTTATGTTTACTTTTTTATAACATTTATGTTTACTTTACTAAATTGGAACGTTCTTATCCATTATTTTATCTGTTTCATAACTATTTTCACACTTGTCTTATATCTACTTTTTTTTAAGGTCCTGTAACTACTTTCACATTTAGAAAATGTTTAAAAAAATCCTTATAGAAATCAATAAAGTAATTTTATTTTATTAAAAAAATATTCAACTTCACTCATTTATTCATTTTTTTTAAAGTATATCATTCTTTGCAGTGAAAGTAATTTTGAAACAAAGAGAATATTAATTAACAAGTTTGTATCTAAACACTAGAACCCAAAATAATAAATTCATTTTTTCTTTTTTTTTTCTCAATCGATCCCGCTATATATGATTTATCAAGCACAATTTACAATTTTCTTGTAGCAAAAGGCGAAGCCCTCGCCCCCAGGGCCCCCACCCCCTGGCCCGACAGGACAATTTACAATTTTCTTCACTCGTAAACTGTTGCACAAGATAAAAAATAAAATTGAGTTCAATGCCTTTTTTTTTTCTTACTATAATTGAATAACTCAATGTCATGAAATTGCTATACATTGTACTTTAACAAATATAATATAGTTTGGATTTGATTAACTTTGTTGAGATTATCAGCATTAAATAATAATTTAAATGTTCTCATTTCACTATTAATCGTGTTGAAGACGCGTGTTGTACGTGTATATTAACTAAAAGTTGAGAAACATTTGAATATACCAATTATACACTTCACGTGGTCGTTTGGTTTGAGGGATTGCCTGAAACTGTTTTTATAACCTCAGTTAATTTTATGTTTAGTTTGAAGAATCGTATAGGATCATAACCCTAGATTATATTAAAATTTAGACATAATTCAATCCTTCAATCCAAACATACATTCACACTCAAATAATCTCATATAATCCAATCTCTTCAGCTTAATTACTGTTGATAGGCGACCAACAGGGACATAATATTAGCATAGAATCTCAGTCTAATAAGATTAAGGAATCATCAAAAGTGATAATGTGGAAGAGGACGAGCAGCAGGGACTATACGCCCTAGAAGGCGAGCAGTAGGGAATGTAGACCAAATGGAAGAGGACGAGCAGCAGGGACTATACGCCCTAGAAGGCGAGCAGTAGGGAATGTAGACCAAATGGAAGGGGACGAGCAACAGGGACTATATGCCCTATGGAGGCGAGCAGTAGGGAATGTAGACCAAATGGAAGGGGACGAGCAACAGGGACTATATGCCCTATGGAGGCGAGCAACTGGTCATAAAGGCCATTACGAGGTAGTGAACAATAAGAACAAGAAGACCAAAAGTCTCAATAAGAGGCGAGCAGGCGAGCAACTGGGATTATAAGGGTTTCCAATACCCAACGAAGACATACAAACGAGTAGCTGGGCACCAAGGAGAATAGCTGAGTGGTTTCAAAGACCAAGTACAACATTGGGAATGTCAAGAGTCACCAACTTTAGAAATAGTCAATGTGTCTTTACACTTGGCACCCATTCATTGGACAATAGATTAGTTGTTGTACAAAAGTCATAACACTTGGCAAAATCCCAATGGTTAAGCCATCAAGATGGTGACACCTAGCCTCTTTGTATGCCTATAAATACCCCTTCATTTGCATGAAGGAGGAGGAGGATTTTTCCCATAATAAAAAAGTTGCCAAACTCTTGCAAAATTATTTCTTGCACTATACTTAACCAAATCTCATAATCTTTGATCTTGTTTGATGATCTTAACTTGAGAAAACAGCCACTAATCATCATAGATTAGAAAAGGTCATCAACAATTGGCGCTAGAAGGAGGGTTCGAACCTCCGTTTCACGAAAAAGTCGAAGAAAGGTTGAAGAACTCCACCGGAATCTGCAAAATCCGGCCGGAATCCGGGAGGAAGCCATCGGAAATCAAGTGTACACATTATTTGAAGCAAAATCATCCATCTATACATCACTTTGAGAGTTTAAATGCATGTGTGTATGAACTAGGGTTTTCAAACCACTATATTCATACAAACAAGGCTAGTAACTCTTACAAAAGGTGCTTGTTGGAGACAAAATCATACTATTCATTTGCTTATCACTTGTACTTTGGTAACCAAAATGGTTCGATCACAAGAAGAACGACATTTGAGCACGTCTCCAAGTCGTAGGTCAAAAACGAGGGTTTCGTCTACCGAAGGACATGCACGTACGGTAAAAGCAACTTCGCAGAGAAATGTCCAAGTTACCATTGATACAATCCCGCCGGAAGTGGAGGCTCTCGCTCAAAATCCTGAAGAGCTAGCAAAAATGATTGCTGTTTTACAAGCACTGCAAAGGCGACAAACGGTCGGGCCATCAGGGACGCAGGCGGCGACCAACAGGGCAGCCGAGCAACGAAGCGAAGGAAGAAAAGACGCACGAAATGACGAGGTTGACAGCGAAGAAATCCGTCGGAATAAAGGAAAAGCTCCTCTAAGTGAAAGACTTGGAAGTCGAGGAGAGTCTACTCCGGGGACAGGTGAGGAGTCGAGCAGCGGGGACACAAGAAGTATAAGCCACTATCACACAAGAAGGGCAAGATATCACGGAACGCGTAGGGAGGATCAACAGAGAGGCGAGGAGCGAGCAACAGGGCAAACACACCCTGCTGCTCGCCGCTCAGTGCATGAAAGGTTAAGAAGATCAGCCTTCGGGCGATTAGGTCCCAATGGAGCCAGCAACATAGCTAGGCACGCCACTCAAGAGAAACGTCCCGTTAGCAAGGGACTGCGTCATGAAGAGGTCATTGAACCCAATCATGACGAACAGCCTTCTAGCGGAAAAACGTCTCCAGATGAGTGGCAAGCTTTGAAGAAAGCAGTGGAAGAGATGCAAAAACAGTTGGAGGAGAAGAGAAGCGACGGGTCGACGATGTTGCCATCATCACCCTTGTCCCCGGATATCCTTAATGCACCGGTACAAAAGAAAGTACAATTCCCGGCCATTAATTTGTACGAAGGAAATTCAGACCCAAAAGTACACCTGTCCAAATATACCGATTACATGATATCGGTAAAGGCGTCTGATGCAACTCAATGTCGGAATTTTCCATTGACTCTTGGTGACGGTCCTCACAGATGGTTTTCTGCACTAGCTCCAGGCTCCATCAGTTCGTTCATGCAACTCAGCAAGGAATTTCTCTCACACTTTTCCACGGTCGGGTCTTACCTTACACAGAGACACAGGTTGGCAGATCTGAGACAAGGAGATGAGGAGACTGATAGAGCCTTCCTTGAGAGATTCGATAAAGTCCTATTGGAAGGAGAACCAGTGAGTGAGGACACCAAGATTGTGGCAGTTATGGCAGGGCTTAGGAAAGGGACAGACCTGTGGAAGGAAATGCACCTCGCTTTCCCTAAAACTTATTCCGAATTCAGGCACAAGGCTGGAGTGTACATATCGATGCAAGAAACTCTACAGAGAGAGCTAGGAGACAAGGCTGATGCCAGGAAGTCGGGAAAGAAGTCAGGAGGGGAGTACAAGGCCCCTAGGAACATGAAAGCTTTCAGTGAAGGGTCCGAATTGAAGGAGAAATTGAACCATGTCTTATCCGCATCAATTGAGGCTGTGTACAACAACGTGAAAGATAAGGATATGCTGTCTGAACCCCGCAAGATACGACAAGAACGAGGAAAGATGAACCCCAACAAATTCTGTGCATACCATCAGACTATAGGTCACTTCACAAGCGAATGCCGAGATCTCTTAAAACAGTTGTGGAGATTTTACGAGGAAGGAAAGTTGTCAGAGTTTGTGAAGCGACAGCCAGGAAAGAAACCAAGGGTGGCAATATCCTCCGGCTCGGAAGATGACGAGAGCGACGAACAGCCGAGCAGGAGGGATCAAAAAAGGAAGAAAACGATGACAGCCCCAGCCGAACCCGTCCGAGAAATCTTAATGCTCGAGCCATCCGGACCGGTAGGGGGCTGTTCTGATGGTAGGCCACTGATGTCCAAAAGAAAAAGGAAAGCAGAGCTGAGGGCGGTAGCTCAAGTCAGGGAAGTTGGGGTAAATCAGGCTACTAAAAAGACAGACGAGTTGGTGTTTTCTGAGAAGGACTTGGACGGGATACTCACCCCTCACAATGACTCACTGATCATCTGTGCTAACATCATGGGGGCCCGAGTTCACCGTCTACTTGTGGACACAGGCTCCTACACAAACATCTTATTCAAAAGCACACTTGATCAAATAGATGATTGTGAGGGATATATAAAGGGGTGTGATCATAAGATAGTGGGATTCGGCGACGCTGTAACCGTTCCTTTAGGCTTAGTAACGTTGTCAGTCGAGCTTGTATCGACCGAGAATCCCGAAAGGAGACTGACTAGGATGGTTGAATTCTTAGTCGTAGATCAGCAGTCTGCCTACAACGGGTTTCTTGGTCGACCTTTTATAAATGAATTCAAAGCGGCTGTTTCAACGTACTACTATTGCCTTAAATTTCCAACTTCGAAAGGCCCGGGTACGGTTAAAGGTGATCAAAGAAAAGCCCGAGAATGCCTCCTGCAACTTCAACCCACTGACAACAGAATATCCATGATGGACGAGCAGCCGAGCAGCAGGGACGAAGGTGAACCTTCCATCCTAGACGAAATCATGGAGTCCGTCGACACTGAAGTGATGGAGGTGGACGACCAGCAGGGCGTGGACGAGCAGGAGGGCATGGTCGAGCAACAGGAAAGAGAGGCCGTACCCGAACTAAATCAGGTTGAAGACTTGGAACCAAGGCTGGGGGCAGAACCAATGATCAAGGATGAGATCAACTTTGAAGGGCCCATTATCGATCCTCGATGGAAAGACCAAAAAAGGAGAGCAACCCCGGTAGAGGAGTTAGAAGCAATAAGAGTTGACCAAAATCGAGAAGACTTGGAATTATTCATTGGATCTGAGCTCCCTGAGCCATACAGATCCAGAATGGAAGAGTTTCTCAAGTCCAATCTCGATGTATTCGCATGGTCACATGCTGATATGGTAGGCATTAGCCCTGAGCATGCCTGTCATAAGCTAAATATTTGTCCAACTAAGCGACCGGTGAGGCAGAAAAGAAGAAAATTTGGGCCCGATAAATATGAAGCATTGGACATAGAAGTGAGGAAGTTACTCGATAATGATCTTATCAAAGAAGCCTTATGTCCTAGATGGGTGGCAAACCCGGTGTTAGTGAAGAAATCAAATGGTACATGGAGGTTATGTATTGATTTCACTGATCTGAATGCCGCTTGTCCTAAGGATAACTTCCTGTTACCTCACATCGACCAGCTAGTGGACAACACGGCGGGACACGAGCTCCTTACCTTCATGGACGCATTTGCCGGATACCATCAAATACCAATGCACCCAGATGACCAGGAGCACACGGCATTTTACACCAATAAAAACTTATTATGTTGGAAAAGAATGCCGTTCGGGTTAATCAACGCAGGAGCCACGTACCAAAGACTTGTTAACAAGATGTTTGATGAGCACATCGGCAAGACTATGGAAGTATATGTGGACGACATAGTCGTAAAAAGCCCGAGAAAAGAAGATCATTTGGAACACCTCGCACAAACATTTGAGATACTTCGAGCGTATAACATGAAGCTAAACCCGAAGAAAAGTAGCTTCGGGGTACACTCGGGAAAATTTCTGGGGCACCTGGTCAGTCAACGGGGTATTGAGGCGAATCCATCAAAAGTCAAAGCAATTATGGATATGCAGCCGCCAAGGTCTGTTAAAGAAGTTCAACGACTAACCGGATGTCTAGCAGCCCTAAACAGGTTCATTTCCAGGTCCGGAGACAAATGCCGACCTTTCTTTGATGCCATTAAGAAAGGACAGTTCCAGTGGACGGATAATTGCCAACAAGCGTTTGAGCAGTTGAAGGAGTATCTGAGTGATACTAAAATTCTATCAAAACCCATCTCCGGGGAAAAACTGTACTTGTATATAGCAGCATCGGAGGTGGCCATCAGCTCAGTTTTAGTTCGAGCAGAAGGGAAATTTCACTTGCCAATTTACTACGTGAGTCAGGCCTTGCATGAAGCAGAGATTAAGTATTCGCCCATGGAAAAGTTAGCCTACGCACTGGTGATGAGTGTGAGAAAGCTAAGGCCATACTTCTTCGATCATCAGGTGGAAGTCTTAACAACTTTTCCATTAAGGCAAATCTTACAAAGGCCTGACACAGCTGGACGCCTTCTCAAGTGGTCGCTCGAAATAAGCCAATTTGGAATATCTTATGCACCTCGAACAGCGATCAAGGGACAAGCGTTAGCCGACTTTATTGTCGAATTAACATTCCCTTCAGAACCGACGAGAGGTCATGATTATCCATGGCACATGTATGTAGACGGATCATCGAATAACACAGCAACGGGAGCCGGGATAGTGTTGATCAGTCCAGACGAACAAGTATTCACCTCAGCCGTAAGATTTGAGTTCATGGCAACAAACAACGAGGCTGAGTACGAAGCATTGATAGCCGGGTTACGACTAGCTCTGGCTGTGGGGGTTCAAAGAATTCAAATTTATGGAGATTCCCAGCTGATAGTCAATCAAGTCCGTGGGGAATACGAAGCCAAGGATGAAAACATGGCCTTATATCAAAAGATTGTTGCTCACTTAGCTTCACTCTTCGAGCAAATCTACATCGAACAGGTGCCGAGAGACAGCAACGTGCAAGCAGATGCACTTGCCCGATTGGCTACTAGCACGGGACCAGCAAAACTTTCAGAAGTCACCATCACAAGAATCTCCAACCCATCCACCAGTGACTACAAGATCAATCAGATCGAAGAAGAACTGACAGAGGATGACTGGAGAACACCGATATATAGATACCTCAAAGATAACACAGTGCCTGAAGATCCCCAAGAAGCAACAAAGGTAGCCAAGCGAGCAGCAAGGTTCACAATCATGGATAACCAACTTTACAAGAGAGGATTTTCACTACCCCTACTAAAATGCCTAGCAAGGGGGCAAGGTCAGGAAGTTCTGAAAGAAATACACGAAGGGGTATGCGGAAATCACGCAGGGGGGCGGGCACTGGCATACAAAACAGTAAGGCAAGGTTACTACTGGCCAACTCTATTACAAGACGCAATCAGAATTGCAAAAACATGTCACAGGTGCCAGCTGTTTGCTCCCAACATCCATAAGCCACCAACGGAGCTAATTTCGGTAAATAGTCCATGGCCGTTCGCAAAGTGGGGAATAGACATCATAGGACCTTTCCCAACGGGAAAAGGGAATGTCAGATTTGCAGTGGTAGCCGTGGACTATTACACGAAATGGGCCGAAGCTGAAGCACTGGTAACGATAACACAAGAGAAAATGATCAGCTTTATCTGGAAAAGTATAGTGTGCCGGTTCGGAGTTCCACAAGCAATAGTGACAGACAATGGAAAGCAATTCGAAGGGAAGAAAATAAGAGATTTCTGCAAAAGGTGGGGTATCAAGAAGCATTTTTCAACACCATATCATCCTCAGTCTAATGGCCAAGTCGAAGCAGTTAACAAGATAATCAAGCATATCCTCAAAATCCGTCTGGTAGATGAGAAAGGCAAGTGGTCGGAAGAACTGCCCGAGGTACTTTGGGCATATAGGGTATCACAAAGAACAAGCACTGGAGAAACACCGTTTGCTATGGCATTCGGAACAGAAGCAGTCATACCTATAGAGCTCAAAATACCGACTGAGAGGATAGCCGAGTTCAGTGAACAGGAAAACAACAAGGCACTAGCTGCAGAGATGGATTTGATCGACGAAAAAAGAATCTCAGCAGAAATAAAAAACGAGATATACAAAAGAAGGATTGCAAGGTACTACAACTCACAAGTAAAAATCAGGGAATTTGAAGTCGGGGATCTGGTACTCCGAAAAATCCTAGCAACACCTCCAGGCGTATTTGGACCGACTTGGGAGGGCCCATTCAAGATAACTCAAAAGTGGCACAACGGCACATATGATCTCGAAGACATGGAAGGCAACTCGGCCCAATACACCTGGAACGCGGCTTTGTTGAAGAAATATTACCAATAATTAGGAAACCAATGTAAAGTTCTTTATAGGCTATCGTGTCGTTTATATTTTTGTAAGGTGTAAAATCGATGAAAATTTTACACTTTTTTGGGCAAAATTTGTAAGTAGATGAATGATGGTTCAATGAATTATGTACATAAGAAAGCAAAAGGTGTTAAAACCCAACTGTTCGCCAAACAGAAAAGCTGCTCGCCGAAGATACTATATGCATAAAAGCACAAGTACAGTGGAGGCGAGCAGCAGGGTCCATGAGACCAAAAGGCCCACCTGATCGCCCCCTCACAAGAAAGTTGCTCGCCAAAGATACTAAGTGCATAAAGCACAAGTATGGTGGAGGCGAGCAACAGGGCACATGCTAACGCATAATTGCTCGTCCCGAAGCTGAATGCACTTAAGTACAAATACGGCAAGTGGCGAGCAACAAGGCATAGAAAGAAACATGATAAGGGTTTAAGTTCTTAAAGAACAAAATAGACCCATACATGAACAACATGTATAAATTTGCAAAGAAAAGTATTTTACTTTCAACATAAGAAAGAAATACTTAAGCAAAAGATAATTAAAGGGCAGATAAGAGGCGAACAATAAAGTAAAAGTGCAATTCTCATTCATTAGCACCAAAAATTACAAGAGATGAATATACAACCATCATCCTATTGCATCAACTAAACAAAAAGAAACTAAGCCTAAGTCTCAGGAGCTGGCGGAGCAGGTGGCACCGAAGGATCTTGGGAGGAAGGAAGTGGAGCATCTTGCACAGTGGCCCCGGAGACCTGCTGCTCGCCTACAGCAGCAGAGGAGCTTACTTCACCAAGTGGATTAGGGAGAAGAGGACCCAAAGCTTCAAAGATAGTCATATCCCTATCCGCCTCCACCCTTTCCTTAGGGGCTATTATGCGAACGTCGTCTTTGAAGACACCCAGGTTAACCCCCATTTCTCCTAAGTCAGCTATCGGGATTTCAAAGCCAGGGGCCGGTGGGTTTTCAGTGACGTAATCTGTGAAGTCCTTGATGGTCGAGGTCATCACGTCCAGACCGTTATCCAAAGCATACTTCACATTCCTCACACTATCAGCATACGCGCAGATGTAACCAAGATTGGTGTTATCGGTTACATCCTGCACGTAAGTGGTGTAAGAAATAGCACGCTTGTTTCTCTTCTCCAGCTGGTCGACGTGGACCTTCAACGACTCCACTCTTTCCACCAGACCCACCCGCTCAGTCTCCAGGACTTGCAAACGATCGGTGGCAACACCCAAATCCAGTCTTAGCTTCTCTGAAGCATTAGACGCTATCATCTCCCGGTCCTCAGCAGCCTTCACCTCCCGCGTCCATGTGAGCTTGGCTCTCTCGAAGTCAGCTTTCAGCTTAGCCAACTCTTCATCTTTCTTCTTCAGCTCCTCGTCCCTCTTCTTCAACTGAACAAGTTGAGCATCACGATCCGCTTCAACTTGCTCGAGCCGTCGCCCCAAATCGCGATTTGTTCGCTCTAGCTCGACGGCTTGATCCAAGACTCGTTGGGCTGTGATTGATTGATGGCTCGAATTGTAGCTCAACAAACGAGCATTGTCACTAAGACTTTGGCTCTGAATTATTTCTTCGCCAGTCTTGGTCCACGAGCGGGGGACGTATTCCATGGCTCTGCGGACGTGGGAGTCTTTAATTTCGTGGGGCGCGGGAGGGGACTTCACACAGCTAAACTGGTGAAGCACTTTTGAGCGACCGGGATAATCGTTTTTCCGGTACCTGTTCGGAGGAAAAAGCCGTTAGAAAACTGAATCAAAGGAATAAACAGTCAAGTTAGAAAGGAAGATACTCACTCTCTCATTTTCACGGGGTCGTAGCCCAAGTATGAGTTATCAGGAGATGTGCTCCTTCCTTGACCGGCGATCATAGCGCCCACGACTTGCTGCTCGGTAACCTCCTCCACCGGCGAGGAGCGAGCAGTAGATTTGCCCACCTGGGAAGAACCTTGCCCTCTTGTTCGCTTGGCACGGTCATCCCCCTTACGTGGGGCAGCCTCCTTGGCTAGTCTTTTCTTGCCCCTCGTATCTTGAGGGGGTGGCGAGGAGCGAGCAGGAGGGCGGGGAGCGGGAACAGGGGCCTGAGGAACAGGGAGAGGGTCCTGAGGAGCTTCTTCTTCATCCTCATCGGCTTCAGCTCTAAGCCTGATCAAAGAAGTGCAAGGATCAAACTTTTTCTTTTTTGAGGGGTGATTAGCTGCCATCTGTTTAACCCGACGTGCGAGTAAGTGATAGCTTTCGGGAATGGGGGGAACAGCGACCGTTACCCTTTGAGCTGAAAATAACAACAAAAATTATTAGTAAAATTGGCAAGAAAAACTTATCCTGGACGACTAGCAGGGCCTAGGCGACCAGCAAGGCCTAGGCGACCAGCAAGGCTTAGGCGATCAGCAGGGCAAGGGTAAATAATAGGAGATACGGGAAAATTAATAAGTAATGTTTACCCTCAGGGACCTCAGCTTGTGCTTCCAAATGGTGAGCACTAGTAACAAACTGAGCGTACTTGCGGATGTGTGCTTGAGAGAGATGTTCGACACTCCGATCCTTAACGTTTCGAAGAGAAACCAACGCAAGGACGTACAGAAACTCTTCACTCAAATCCGGATGCCCCCACTTCAGGATACGCGGACCTGCAAAAACAAAGAAAAAGATTAAAATTAGTTCACCTAAAAGTTCGATGAACTAAGATTTAAAACCTACGCCGAATTTCGCCGAAATGCGTAGGAGAGTCTATACGCCCCGGTCCTCCCGAAAAATCGGAGGACGCCCGCCAATCGCCGCCAATAAAAAAGAACTGCCTGTGCCAACCCTTGACCTTATTGGGCACTCCTTCAATTAGCTTAACGCCACTACGGGCTTTGATATAATACCAACCAAGCCCTTCTTCATGAGCAGCCGAAGAGATAGTCAGGGCGTAGTGTATCTCCGTCGTGCTGATCTTATTTCGGTACCCCTCCAACCCGAAAAGGGTAATGAAAGACAGCAAAGTACTCCAACCGTTAGGGGTAATCTGAGTGATTGCCAAGTTGATATCCTTCAGGAATTGCCCGATTACAGGATGTAGAGGGAGAGGGAACCCCAGTTTAAGTATGTCGAGGTTGATGGCAGTGCAACCTGGAGGTGGGTCGTCAGCTCTCTCTCCTGGTTGGGGGGCATACAAATGGATGTCGTACGGAATGCGAAAACGAGATCGTATCCGAACTAAATCCTCCTCTATAATCTCGCTGGACACCCTACCAGCTGTGTATGGCGATGAACGGGCCTCCATAATAGGTCGAGCGGGAGTAGGGAAAGCCTGGTGGTACTTATTCGCATAATCGATCCAATCTTGTCTTCGAGCTACGGCTTTGGGAATAAGAGATTCGGGCATTGACCTTGAAACGGGAAAGTTTATCTCTCGGAGAAATCCCCATGTGACTCCCTCTTGCTCGCCCCCTGGTCCAGTTGCTCGCTGCTCGCTCCTTACTTGGTGCTCGCTGCTCGCTCCCCTCTCTTCTGGAAGACTCATCCCATCTATTTCAGCAGCGACCTCGGAAGAATCTTCACCCAAGTCCGAATTAGTCCCCTCTCGAGCCGAGGAGCGAGCAACGGGGCCTTGGACATCCTGCTCGCCCGAGCTGTCCACAGCATAAAATGAATCAACGGAGCGAGCAACGGAGCTCGCCTCAGAGCCCGTCTCTTCATCAACGAGCAGGGTCCTAGGGTTTTGCCCAGCTGCTCGCCGGAGCGAACGGCGAGGAACAGGGGCTGTCTGTTCATCTTCCATGGGCCTTTTTCCCAGATTTCGCCCAACAATCTCAATAGAGGGCGTATGACTTGAGGAAGGTGACGTCATCCTCGAAAACTTATGAAAATTTTCAAAAATCCCTCGTACAAATCAAACAACGGAATCGAACGAAGGAGGAAGTAATCACGACGGCGATGCGACGGCGACACGGCGGCGATGCGACGGCGACGCGACGGCGATACGGCGGCGACGATGGCGGAAGAGGAAAATGGAGAATAGAAATGGCGAAATTGAAAAGAAAAATGTAAATAATAACAAAAGTAAACAAGAAAAATCAAAGGATTTACCTTTGATTTGGATGAGATTGACTGAAAGATCGAAGGAAATAACGAAAAGAAAAGCTTGAAAACTCTCCAATGGCGGTTTGCTTGTGAAAGAGCGAAAAAGAAAGAAAATGGAAGGGGAGAGCTATTTATAGATATGGATTCGGAGGCAAAATTGAGAAGAGTAAGGAATTAAGGCCCCTAGTTGCAATTATAGGCGCGCACGCGTGGGCAGGCTGCGTCGCTTCGTAGTCCGTGCCTCGGGAAGCGAAACGACGCAAATCCAAGAGTCGTCCCTCGCTGCTCGCCTCCATGAGTTCTCCGCTGGTCGCTCCCCAAAAGTTCCCGCCTAAAAGAAATTCAAAACCCGGTTGCTCGCTCCATATAAAGTGGAAAAATTTCGAGTTCCCTGTTGCTCGCCTCCCACTACAAAATACATCTTACCTTATAGTTTGACATAAAAGGATAAAAATTCATCCTTATATGCCAAACTAGGGGGCATTGTTGATAGGCGACCAACAGGGACATAATATTAGCATAGAATCTCAGTCTAATAAGATTAAGGAATCATCAAAAGTGATAATGTGGAAGAGGACGAGCAGCAGGGACTATACGCCCTAGAAGGCGAGCAGTAGGGAATGTAGACCAAATGGAAGAGGACGAGCAGCAGGGACTATACGCCCTAGAAGGCGAGCAGTAGGGAATGTAGACCAAATGGAAGGGGACGAGCAACAGGGACTATATGCCCTATGGAGGCGAGCAGTAGGGAATGTAGACCAAATGGAAGGGGACGAGCAACAGGAACTATATGCCCTATGGAGGCGAGCAACTGGTCATAAAGGCCATTACGAGGTAGTGAACAATAAGAACAAGAAGACCAAAAGTCTCAATAAGAGGCGAGCAGGCGAGCAACTGGGATTATAAGGGTTTCCAATACCCAACGAAGACATACAAACGAGTAGCTGGGCACCAAGGAGAATAGCTGAGTGGTTTCAAAGACCAAGTACAACATTGGGAATGTCAAGAGTCACCAACTTTAGAAATAGTCAATGTGTCTTTACACTTGGCACCCATTCATTGGACAATAGATTAGTTGTTGTACAAAAGTCATAACACTTGGCAAAATCCCAATGGTTAAGCCATCAAGATGGTGACACCTAGCCTCTTTGTATGCCTATAAATACCCCTTCATTTGCATGAAGGAGGAGGAGGATTTTTCCCATAATAAAAAAGTTGCCAAACTCTTGCAAAATTATTTCTTGCACTATACTTAACCAAATCTCATAATCTTTGATCTTGTTTGATGATCTTAACTTGAGAAAACAGCCACTAATCATCATAGATTAGAAAAGGTCATCAACAATTACATCTATCCAATCCTGTCACATGAATCAAATGAGCCCAATAGTATATAATTAATATTGTTCTATAAAAATAACAGTGTTGTTCACTTATAATAAATATAACTAATTAACTAATACATTTTAGTAATAAAATTAACTAATACATTTTAGTAATAAAATAGTATTTTTTTTTTATCTGCATTGAAATTGTACTATCACTGGTGTATAAAACATTTGACAAATTTGATATTTGTTTAGGGGCAAACTCTCATATGCACCAAGTGCACGGTCCACTAATTCAACAGTTGACCATGTTTATATTGAAAATTTTGTTTCAATTACACTGAAAAGCTTACACCAACCACACTTTTCAATGTAATTGAAACAAACTTTTCAGTGTAAACATGATCAACTGTTGAGTGAGTGCATCATACACCAAGTGCACAAGAAAATTACTCTTATTTATAGGGTATTTTAAAATTTATAGATTCTTCACCAATGCTATGAATATAAAGTATAACTAATTATTTCTTGTGAATAAATAAAATAATTCCTAATGAATATTGGCTCATGTAAAGTTTGTACACGTGGGAGTAGAAATGCACAATACATACATGTCTATGTACATCATGATCATTATTATTAGAAAAATAATTGAGTCGAACTGGTGAAACAAATTATTAAATACCCTCAACTTTAAATACTTAAAATATATATTAAATATAATATTTATGTTTATCAGTTTATGTGTATTCCAGAAAAGGAATCAGAATTATTTTCTTTTCTTTGTGTCTCACTTTAGGGCATGATGATTCATCACAAAACGACAAAACAAGGCCCCATTTTGTGCACTTTACTCTATTTTTTTAATTTAATATGCAATTAAAACTGCCTGACCACTTTTGCCCTTTTTAACTTTTCCTTTTCTTTTTTTTCTTTTTTACTCTTTACTAAAGTCCAGCTCAACCTTTGACAAGTAATTTATTCGCCAATTTAATTTAATTTATTTTTCCGTAACTTTTTTTAAGTCAATAAATAACATGCATCTTTTTTCTTAACAGTGTTACTAATTTAAAATTTGTGGGGCATAGAATTTCTGAAAATTCCGTAGATACCTAAGGCTATACAACTTTTGAAAGACATGTGTGGTGTTTGTTTATCAATTGAGCCCATTGTATTTATATAAAGATACATCCTGATAAAAAAAATTATATAAAGATAAATCTTTATTTATGAATTGTAATTGTTGTTTTCTAATTCAAAAAAAAGAAGTGCATCGCATATTCTAGATAATGCATATTGTAAATCAATTTTATTTGTATTTTATATGTGTTTTAACATTATTAATTGTTACATTAAAATAAATTAGTTTAATGGTGATATTATATAATAACGAAATCTACTCCCCCATCTCTATTATATATACATGTTTTCCTTCTGTGGATATCTTCATTATAAAGGATTGTTTCTATATAGATTTTTTTTTTTCTAATTCATTTACTAATATATAGTCATATGCATGAATTATATTGTAAGGTATAACACTGTTTAAATAGAGTGATAATAAAAATATTACTTAACTAATTTACCTTTTTTTGAGCAAAAATTCAATCAACTTCTCTCTCTATATCTAATTGGGACTAAAAGTTTAATATCCTTTTGAATGGTACGATAAAACTAATTTACTCAAAACTACTCATACAAAAAATATACTCATTTCATTTTAGAAGAATTTGTACACTTTTCTTATTTGAACATCCCACACCAATTTGCATACTACTTAAAAAAAATTATTAATTTACATGCATATTTACAAAAATATACACATATCTACTCCTATGCGAATAATTTATCAATTTTTTTATTAAATGTGCAATTTTAAGGGAGCAAATACCCTAAAACAGTAACATCTTTGTATACTTATACTATCACCGCATTACATGTTTACAAAAGCATCATTAATATGATGTGACCGTATTAAAATAATATGAATTAAAGAAATACACAATTTTTTGTTTTCCTCTTAAGAAAAAATGCACGACCTAATCTTTTATCTCAGATTATATTTCGTCTAATATTCTTACATTATCATGGCATCTAAAATTTGCTAAAAAATGCTCTTACATATATAATTATTAATGATGTCAAATTGATGAAATTAATAGCCACCCAATCATTAATATAACCAAAAAATTATATGAAATTTATTACATACAAAATAACATATTCCCTTCAAAACTCATATCATTTCAAATATATGTTCTCTTTTTCTTTTCACACACACACATACATATATATATATATATATATATATATATATATATATATATATCGTTTTATTATTTTTTTTCCTTCAAAACTCATATATCTTTTTTTTTTCACACACATACATATATCGTTTTATTTCATATAAATTAACTGAATAATAAGTTAGCCAAAATATTATCCCCCATGATGTTTGATTATTAACGGAATTTGCAATTTAAATGAGGTTTTATGTTTTTTTTTTTTGAAACGGAGGTTTTATGTTTTTAAATGTCTGCGTTTTTTTTTTCTAATTTACCCCATAGGGTTATAAAAATACTTAAGATAATACTCTTATAGGGTTATAAAAATACTTAAGATAATACTCCTTTTGTCCATGTTTATTTGTTGCATTACCAAAAACATATATTTCATTCTCATTTACTGCTTCAATTTTGATAATAAAGCAACCCTACATTTATTTGTTGCATTACCAAAAACATATATTTCATTTTCATTTACTGCTTCAAAATTTGATAATAAAGCAACCCTACATTATATACGCTTTCCTTTCTATATTATGATATTTATTTTTTATGTTATTTTATACACACAAAATATCACTTTATTCCTTAATTACTAAGGACCCTTTTGGTGTCTAAGATTAGGTCAAGATAGTTTAGTTATGGGGTCTTGTAAGTTGTTTGGTAGGAATCTCTAGGCCCAAGATTAAGCTCAGGACCCGTTATTAATCACTGTTTTCCTCCATAAAATTATCTCATTAATTTGGACAGATAAACAATCTTAAAAAGCAAGATAATTAACTGATCTGAACCCATATTTTATCGTGGCAACCAAAAGGGCACTAAGAAGTCTTGAATGTCACCAACAAAATATTATTTTTCCACCTAATTTTTTTGAGTAGGTTTTATATGAAAACGTTTTATAATAAGCTTAACATGAAATAGTTTTAGAGTATCATTAATTTCATCGGGAGAATCATTAAACCTGTATCACTACTCTGGGTCAATGGTATTATATTGTAATTGTTTAAATTTTCTTGAACTCAGACTAATGATACCCCTGATGAAATTAATGATACTCCCGATGAGATTAATGATATTTTAAAATTGTTTCATGATAAACTTATCATGAACTATTTTCATATAATACTTTGCCAATTTTTTTTTATTAAATTACGTCCAAATATTTAAAATAACAAATTCAAGAAAGGAAGTAATATATTTCAAAATCTCAATACAATAAATTAAGAATATATTAAGAAGTTAATAATTTTTTTAATATATGTACAAGCATAATATTATATATCCACCACAAATATGTTAATGACACATAAACATATATAAACAATTAATTAAAATAATAGTGACCCCCTGCTTATATGTCATTAACACAATTATAGTGAATATATAATATGTTTACTGGTGGACATGTGAATATTTCCGTGTACACCGGAGAATAAATTTAATTTTACAGGTGATCAAACATTTAAAATTGGATTTGACTAAAAACCAATAATTTTCAGTAGCATTAATATGAAATGGTCAAGGGTATTCAAGACATTTAGTAATAACTCGCCGGCCGCGTTCACCTGTATTGACTCAGGTCAACGTTCAAATCAAAAGGTTCCCCAAGCACCGACAACTGACGGCGATTTCAGCCGCCGTTAGTTCGCCACAAAATTTTAACTCCGTCTCATTTTAAACATGACACGTCAGCTGGGTTGGCTTGACCTAACCAGGGTTGAGATGAGGTAACCACAGTTGGGGGGCCATCATGATTGCGTACTTGTACTATTCTTCACTTTAAGGTACTACTGTTTCCAATTTTGTCGTTTTCTCACTTTATTCTGGTTACCCACCCATTGAAGTTTCCTTTTTTTTTTTTTTGGACATATTAATTTAAATTGCAATAAATTTTTCTATGCAAATTTAACTTGCAGTATCATTAACAAGCGCTAAATATATATTTGGAATTGAATAATGCATTTATCTCGAATTTGACCATTTATTTTATTATTTTATATGTGTTGATTATATTAAAAAAATTGCATATGATTAATAAATATGGGAATTATATTAAACAAATAAAATAGATCATGACAGACAAATGACGCGTATTATCTTATGTTTATGGTCTTTTAATTATTTGCAGGGTCATAATAATTATTAGAAACCAGTATGCACCCAAGTATATATGTATTTAGATTTTAAATTTAATTTTTGAGATTTTTCAATTATCTGTATTTGTTAATTATTGTTTGAGATATTGTTGATTATTCATTTATTGATTGTTGCTTGGGTATTATTGATTAGTATTTTGGGTACTATTGATTCAAAACATACCGTACACATCAAAATGTATATTTTTCATACTTTTTGCAATTTACCAAAAAAAAAAAAAAACGAAAATAACATCCGAAATTGCATTTGATCACATTTGCTCATAGGTTGTGTGCGGGCAAGAGCGTATCAAGAAAGCAGGAAACATGCGACGACACACGTCCAATCAGTCTAACACACGTGTCCTTTGGTCGGTTGGTCAAGGGGGGCACACATACCTTGGGGCGCAACCAAAAAACCCTTAAATTTAATAAACTTCATTTGTTTTCTTTCTTTTCAAAATTTGAAATTGTAGAGTACTTCATTCACCTACTTAACTCGTACTCACTCTGTTCCAAAATTTTTTGCATAATAAAACGACATACTATTTTGAAAAATATATATTTTTTAAATAAAATGATGACATATAAGTAAAAATATGTATTATTGTGAGTGCACACAAATCAATAATATTTTTAAAAAATACATAAATAATTTTAGGATAGACGAATAAAATAAGTGTGCAAATAATGCGAGAATATTTAATATGCGCACGTAGGTTAATAGAAAATGTTAAATATATTAATAATAATAAATTATTACAGATTACATTCAAAATGTGGAAACATTTTGAATAAAGTAGGTGCCCAGTTGGATTTTCATCTTCAAATGGAAATATTTAAGTCTTTTGTTTCAAAAATATTTATTTTCTCAAAATTTATAATTTTCTGGGTGTACAAACAAATTAAAAAGTTCTTCATAAAAGACCGGCAGGAAAAGGTCAATAGAGTTTCCTTACAATCGACAAGAATTAACCCGATTAACATTTCAAATAGACATGATTAGAGTTAATTCCAACTCTACAAATCAAGAAAGAGAGTTCCCTCGAGAAAGATCAAGAGAGGCAATTGAGAAAGTCGATTGGGTTGATGTATAATGATTTGGATTAATTTTTTTAATCAAATGTATTAGATTAATTGTGGTCTAAAAAGTAATGACATTAAAAATAAATAAGTGTATATTATGAGTGTAAAATCTGTGAATCAATTTTTTATTATTATTTATGGACGTCCAAATAAATGAAGTATATAAAATAATAATGCAACAGAGGGAGTAATAGTTTAATATGTGCTAAAATATTATTAAATTTACAAAAAAAAAAGTGAAGTTAAATTCACGTGATTTTTTTTTTTTAGTATCATTGTTATACATGTGCACTATTACTATTATACAATACACAATTACTATTAGGTTAAGCATATTATATATACATATAACACTGACTCTAAAAAGGAGTTCACGTGAATCCAAATTCAGGAAAAAAATAATTCCTATCAATTATGCATAGAGTGAATTTTTTTATATATAAACTATTTTGCATTAATTTTTAATAGACCAACTATTATTCTTTAGTGTAGATAACTAATACCCTTTAGTTAAACAATTCATATTCTTCAACTAATATTCATTGGTGAAAATAACTTGTACCCCTCCAAACTAACACCTTTTAGTGAAAACAATTATTATCCTTCAGTGAAAACAATTAATACCCTTTAAATTGTTCATACATAAACCATTTTCGCTCAATAATTTGTCATCTACTAATTTATGGAATAATTATAAAGTGGTTAAAAATGAACTATTTACAAATTGATTCAAAAATTTGCATAAATACATAAAAATATTTTTACAGAAGATTTTTTTTTTTCCAAATATATATGGGTGCAACTCTCTTGAATTATAATTAAAGTTATTTTTTGAACTTGTAAATGCCACTCAATTTATAGGGGGATGTGTGAAAATGGGCCAAAACTTGAATCCACAATGTGGGCCCATTGTGTTCAATAATTTTTAGTTAAAGAGGATATTTTGTGTGCCACTTATTAATTGCTAATTATTAGTAAACTAGAGTGTACCCACGCGAATTTCGCGTACTGAAAAAATATATATATTTATTTTCTGTAGACATTTAATATAAGAGTATTTTTGTTTAAAAAATTTCGAGGTATATACAATAAATTATGGGGTTTGTTTAGCTGTGACCCGTGCCCTTCACTAAATTCTATAGGTATATCCTACAAACTAAATAATTAAAAAAAACATCAAAATTCACATAAATTAATAACAATTATGGAATAACATTACTTGGACTAATAATTTAATAATAATCAATTTCCATTTCAATATTGAATAATTTATAAATTAATCAACATTATTAGTTTTTTGGAGTATACGGTAAGAAATTAATTTATATAAGAAACAATACAAAATTTGAAATAAACTTTAAAGTTACAAATATCCGTTCATCGATCAAAATGAGTTCCAAGTAGAACTTGTCTCTATTAAAATCATTAAAAAATATTGTCCAACTTTTTCAATCCTAACTTTAACGGTCAATTTTTGGCTCTCATTCTTGATATTAGAAATCAGAGAAAATTGAGGTGTCATACTCTTGAAATCTAAAATGAGATTTAAATTACAACAATTAAACCATCATAATTATTCAGATAAAAATACATGGTATAATTAAATTTATTATTTGTGCACATGAAGAATATTTAAACTGAACGATGTATAGCATAAATCAACAATCATTATTACATTCATATTGATATTGATATTTAAATCTAATCAAATTGTGAGCACTTAAAATGATGAATTTAATTATAAAATAAATATACTAATAACAATAGATATATAACTAACCAACAATTGATGGGAGAAATCTCAGCAAAAGAGTGGAACAAATGAAACTTTGATGTGAAAAAATGAAATACAATATGCTCTTATTTATAATAAAAAAAAATGCATGCAATATTATATCTTGTCCATAATAAGAATATATCATGTAATATACCTTTTATTTTAGGTAAAAATAATCGAACATTATATTATATTATATATACTAACTCAAACTTAGAAATGATAAACTTAGATTCATTCAATAAGTAGATCATATTTAATTACATTAAGGTTTGGAAAAAATTTGATTTATAATAAATTCTAAAAATAATTAAATAAGAAAATGGAAAAAATATCTATTTGCATTAATTATGCAGATATAAATTAATGATTTACATTTAATGATATAGAACGAAGGGTCGAGATTAAAAGTTTAACCAACTTTTAATGAGAGCACAGTATTTCAAAATGGAGAGATTTGAGACATGCCACATCAGCCTAAAAATAAGGTGGTGTTGACACATCATCTTGGAGAGGTTTGAGAATATATTATTATAGTGTGTACCCCCGCGAATTTCGCGGTCTGAAATTTTTTACAGTTTCAAATTGTATTTTGCAGTTATAATTTTATTATAAAATATGTGTGTTACAATCTGTTATTGATGGTAAAATATTACATGGTGACAATATTTTTTGGGAATCATATGATATCTCAGTGACAATATCTTTTCCGAAATATTTTAAATTACTTCTACAAATTTCACATCTATCAAGATTTTGCAAAAATAAATTCCAAAAATATCTAAGAAAGAAATCGTTCAACTGTGAAAAAAGATTTGCTTGCATTAATTTAATGTTTAGAATAATATTTCATATTATACGTAAATATTTTGTTTCCATTGATTAAAATATATTCATAATTATTGTATTTTAGAATAAGATATTTTTTAAAGTATTAATACTTAAATTGTTAGTAAAGAAACTTAATGTTCTTTTTGGCCAACACTATAATTTTTTAACCATGAAAATTTTATTCCACATATTTTTTTTAGAAATATACATTAACTAGTACAATCCCCGCGAACTTCGCGGGTTCCGATAAAAAATGTTAGGTTTTACTTTTAAAAACATTATATAAATATATTTTTATTAATTTGGTTATCTAATTATTAATTATTTATTTTTGGCAAATGTATTAACATTTTTTGGTATATTGTAATCGAACTTTATTCGTCCCATATTTTATAAAATTTGGCCTAAATTAGACAAAACAAAAAAAAGAGTCTTAGATTTGCAAGTTTGTAAAGATATTGTCCTAATTAATTTTGGAAGTTCGTAAATATATTATCTCAATTTTGCAAACTCGTAAAAAATAGTATTCTAATTGAACAAACACTCATAAAAATAGTGTCCTAAATAAACATTTTTTTCCGTTATAGCCAATTTAGTTGATGGTAATGAAGAGTATTAATTTTAATTTAAAGAACATTAATTGGTTAAAGTAAAGTGTATTTAAAAATAATTATAAGTTGTTCATATATGAAATAATTTAATTTCAAAACATACACTCAATACTAATATTTTAATGTTTAAACACGTAATACCAAGATGAGGTTAATCATGTTTCTAATCCATAGCCAATATTATCAGAACTACGAATTGAATTGTATACAATAAATCATGTCTTATAACTTATATCTAAATTAACTCATAAGAGAAATAATTTTTTTTCTTCATGTTCGTAAATATATTTTCTCAATTTTGCAAGCCCGCAAAGACAGTGTCCTATTTTTACAAACAATCATAAGGTAGTGTCCTAAAATAACAAAAATTCCCTTATAATTTTTTTTGTCCCATGAGAACAGACGGTATGCAACAATAGTCATTCTTAAGATATTTTAGGTCCCGTAATTTTCTTAAATTCGGTCCCATAAATAGTTATTGTCGAGTACCAGAAGAATGCATAAGTTGCATTATTATCATAAAGATATTTTATGAATATTTCTAAAGTATAATGAGAGAAGTTATTATATTATAAAGAATTTAGGACTAAATTCGGAATTTTTAACACAACTTATTAAAGAATTTTAGTCTTCCGCTTTAAAAACTCGATGCACATTTTTAGGAATATCCTATAGGACTAATTCTGGACTAATTTAAAAACTCGGCAGATGTTTTAGGAATATCCTATATTTTATTAATAATCTAGGAAAATCTTTGAATATTTTAACACAATCTTTTTTGAGAATTTTAACACAATACCGAAGAGACGTTAGCTAAAAAAATAAATAGAAAATAATTGCTAGAAATCCGTAGATGTTATTGTATTAGGACCAAATTCAGAAAATACAAAAGTTAATAGAAGCTATTATATTATTGATCATTTTAGGACTAGTTTCAGATAACACAAAAGTTAATGTTTTTAGTTATAATTATATGTCACATCATTATAAATTAATTATAATTGCCTATCTTTAATGTATCATTATAATATCAACGCCAATTGTAAATTATTATAATAATCATTAATTATAATTAAAAGACCAATTTCAAAAAAACAAAAAAGTTAATAGAAGTTATTATATTATTATTATAATTTATCTATATAATGAGAGAAGTTATTACATTAAAAATATTTTAGGACTAATTTCAGAATTTTCAACACAATATTTTTTAAGAATTTTTAGTTGACCAATTACAAAGTAAAATACAAATTATCCAAAATGCAATACGTCGTTAGTACATTAAAAATATTTTAGAACTAATATAGGAATTTTTGACATAATATTTTTCAAGAATTTTAGAATTCCGCTTTAAAAACTCGGTGCACATTTTTTAAAATATCCCATAGGACCAATTTCGGTCTAGTTCCAAAAATTGGCGCACATTTTAGGAATATCAATATTTTAGGAATAATTTAGGGCTAATTTTGGAATTTTAACACAATATTTGTAAACAATCTTAGCCTTCCACACAATATCGAAGAGACCACTAATTCAATAGAACAATATTCGACATCATTTTAAAAAAACAACAATCTTGGACGAAATTCCAGCATATGTTTAAGAGAAATTTGTAGTCAATAATGTAGATATTTTAGGAACATTTAAAAAACATAATGATAAAAGTTTATCAATAAAATTAATGCATGCTACCAAACTTGAAAAGAAAAGAACAAAAAAATATGGGACCAAATATCATGAGTTAACACCAAGAATTATGTGAATGAATATTGTATCAAAAGAATAATAATTTTGCAAAAAATATGCGGACTAATTTTAGGACCAATTTTGGAATACACAATAGTTAATAGAATTTTCTTATAATAGGACCATTGGAAAACACAAAAGTAGAAGCTATTATATTATTGATCATTTTAGGACTAATTCCGGATAACAAAAAAAATTATATGATTAGTTATAGTTATACGTTAAAAGTCATTGTTACATGTAATATGAAAATAAACTTGGACACTGATATGGTTTAAATTCATACTATATTTTTAATTACATTTATACATCACATCATTATAATTAATTATAATTATCTCTCCTTAATGTATTATTATAATATTAATTACATTTATAAATTATTATAATTATAATTAATTATAATTAAAAGGTTACACCATCATCATTAATTGTAATTATATAACTTTAATTACAATTATAAATTATTATAATGATAATTAACTATAGTTAAAAGGGTACATCATTATCATTAATTATAATCACCTCACTTTAATTTGTTGTTATAATTGTATGCTACATCGATACAAATAAATGATATCTCCTCCATTATACATATCTATATAATAAGAGAAATTATTACTTTAAAAATATTTTAGGACTAATTTCAAAATTTTCAATGCACTATCTTATAAGAATTTTAAGTTGACCAATTTCATTGTAAAACACAAATTATCCAAAATACAATACATCGTTAGTACATTAAAAATATTTTAGAGCTAATTTAGGAATTTTTAACACAATATTTTTCAAGAATTTTAGTCTTCTGCTTTAAAAACTTGGCGCATGTTTTTTAAAAGTGTTGGTAACCTGATAATCCATCATCATTATATTCATGTTGTAGCCCCCAACAGTCGCCCCATTTGTTGAATTTTTAAAAACATATTTCAGATAGAATTTAATATTAAGGACACCATCATCATTACACCTTTGTCATAACATCCATCATCAAGGGGAATATAATATTAAGGGACACTAAATTATCAAGAGACATTAAATTATAATTACATCCTTGTCATAGCACCCATCATGCTCTAGTCATCCATGTCATGGACTAAAATTGTTGTCTTAATAATACACGGTTACACACCTTTTACAAAGTCAATTAGAACTTAATTTATACCAGTGATCCAATATAAATGATTCTATTTAAAAAAAAAAATCCTTTAAACGACACAATTTAGTCCCATAATTTTCTAAGACTCTTGATCAAAAAAGAATTGAATTTTTTATAAGGCACATTCGAGGCATGCACTATATTTATTAAAAATTAACCAGTTAATGAATAGAAGTAATTACACAAATTAGTTGATCATAGCCTATTCCAGGACCATTTTAGATATAGGAACCCATTATGCTCCTGCCATTCATGCCATGCACTAAAATCGATAACTTAATAATATAAATAAATCCATTTAAAAATAATCCTTTATACGACACATTCATGCCATGCACTATACTTTTTTAAAAATTAATCATGTAATGAATAGAAGTAATTACACAAATTAGTTGATCATAGCCCATTCGGGAACCATTTTAGATATAGACTATTTTAGGACCTAAAAATACTAAGGGGAATTTAATATCAAGGGACACTAAATTATCAAGAGACACTAAAAATTATAATTACACCTTTGTCATAGAACCCATCCTCAAGGGGAATTTAATATTGAGGGACACTAAATTATCAAGAGACACCAAATTATAATCACACCATTGTCAGAATACATATCAGTTGAAAACCAATTAAATCCAAATAATAGGAATGTCAAATAATTATGAATACAATTTAACAATGTCACTTGAATTTATTAATACAATTTATTAATCTAAATAAATTATGCATTGAAATCAACATTCCAATAAATAAGAATAACCAATAACTATTAGAGTCAATCACAATTTATTTGAATTAAATAAAATTTGTATAACATCCAAATTAATTCCTAATTATAAGAATCTCCAATAAATACCAGGCTTAAACACAATTCAATTCAAGTTAATAAAATTTATGTAGACTAAAAAAAACCCAAGGAAGAAAATTAGTCCATTGATGGAGCCATATGTTATACAAATCAAAACAATATAAGTTAATAAGACAATTTTCAAAACAAAAAAAATCGAAAAAAAACCCCATAATTTTAACAGATCAACCAGTTAATGAATCTAAGTAATTAAAATAATTATTACAGGAGACCATTGAAGAGCACTCAATATCAATAGACATTAAATCATCAAGGTCGAAGGACCAAAAAATAAAAAACTGAAAAGTTAATAATCCATATCAATCTATCATCTCCATTATAAAATCAAATAAGGACATGATACAAACATAAGCAATGTAGCGAATTTAACATTCCAATCTATACTTAATTTTTTAATCATAACATTTAATTTGGGCGCATGGTGGCAAATGTTTTACCAGGCAATGCATGTACCCATATTGGCGTAATTCATGAGATGAAACTCGATACGATTTTGAAGATTATTATTAAATCTTTTAAGGGAAAAATAATTCCAATTATACGATGGGTCATATGTTTGAATTAATTTGTATTAGATATATATTATTACGAATACCCAAGAGCCAAACTAAAAAAAACAAATAATAGGGATGTCCAATAACTATGAGACTTAAACACATTTTAATTGAATTAAATCAATCCAAAGAATAAACAATAACTATAAGAGTTAAAGACAACTCATTTGAATTAAATAAAATTTATATATCATTCATATTAATTCAAAATAATGAGAATATCCAGTAAATACCATCCTTAAAAACAAACTAATTCAAGTTAATACAATTTATTGTTCATACTAATAATCCAAGGAGGAAAATTAGTCCAAAGATGGGGTCATATGTTCATACTAAAAATGATTAGCATCAATTATCCTGAAATCATTATTACACAAATCACAACAATATAAGTTAATAGGACCATTTTTAAAATATTAAAAAAATAAAACGGGGAAACTTTTAAGTCCAGGACTATTCAATAGACATTAAATTAACACCCAAACAAAATTATTAACACAAATTCCCAATATTCCGAAACACGATACTTCGCTTGAGCATGAAACTTATCTCCAATGTTTCAACACTATTGGTTTCATTCTTTTTATGTTTTGATAGTTTAGTGATTGGAAAATTAATCAAAACATGAATTGAATACTTTCAACTGTAATAAAAAAATTGGTAAAACCCTGTGTGAAACCGTCTCATGGTATGAAACAATACATGTCAAATAATTATGAATACAATTTAAATAATTTCACTTGAATTTATTAATATAATTTATTAATCCAAATAAAATATGCATTGAAATCAACATTCCAAGAAATAAGAATAACCAATTACTATTAGAGTTAATCACAATTCATTTGAATTAAATAAAATTTATATAACATCCAAATTAACTCCAAATAATAAGGATGTCCAATAAATACCAGACTTAAACACAATTTAATTCAAGTTAATACAATTTATGTAGACTACTAAACACAATTCAATTCAAGTTAATACAATTTATGTAGACTACAAATAATCAAAGGAAGAAAATTAGTCTATTAATAGAACCATATATTTAAAACTATCATCATCCAAAAGAATAATACCAAACTATCATCATACTTTAAATGTATAATTAACGTGATAACATCCAAAGATATACCCTCAACTCATGTAGCCATGCATACCAAGCTTAAGATTAGAGGACCAAAATTAAAAACGCTGAAAAGTCAACACCCATTTTATAAAATAGGAGACTTAAACACACATTTTATTCCTATCTTATACCGATAAATACACATAGACCGCTTTAGACATTTCATTAGAACTAATTACATATAAATACTTCCAATATTTCCACGAAAATTAACAATGGAAAATTAACAGCCCATGTCAACTTAACATCCAAAGGAGAAGTGGTTGATCATTTTATTCCTATCTTATGACCATAAATACACACAGACCATTTTAGACAAGTCATTGGACCAAACTCAAAACAGTGGAAAATTAACAAAACATATCAATTTATACACATCAATTAAATAATTAAATAACAATTATGATACACACACCAATAATAAATTGAAATTAACATTCCAAATAATAGGAATAATCATGAGACTTAAAAACAATTCAATGAAATTAAATACAATTTATGAAGACTTATAATCAAATTTAAGGGAGAAAATTTATCCAAAAAAAATAGGGCCATAGATTTAATATCCAAAGGAGTAGTAGTCATCAACCACATCAATAGAAAAAACGGTTGAAAATTGTCACAATCGTTAATGCAAAATACACTATGAAATGACTACGACGCCAACCGGTCGCTTACGTTCCAAGTTGATCGATCAGACCAACACAAAATGAATTTTTGCCATACCAAAAATCGACGGAGGCAATGATCATAAAAAATTTACTACGTTGAAGCATGGATCAATAGGAAAAAAATATATTCAAAAGACAAAAATTACACAACAAAATTTCATTATAAATAATACGGAAATACAAACGTTAACATCGAATTTCCCCGGAACAAGACACACGATGAACAATTCTATCGTACAAGTAAAGATGAACAATCCTATCGTACAGGTAAATATAAATACACAGTGGCACGATTATGCTATTGACGAACAATCATATCGTAAAATTAAAGATGAACAATCCTATCATACGAGGAAATATAAATATATAGTGCCACGATGGATCGACTAATCATCAGGAATCAACTTGACGTGTCTTCTACAAATAAAGTGAAAGACGTTCTTTCTCCCCACCGGCGGCCGAACTGCTTTTATATGTTTATAAATAAAGTTGTATTGGCTGAATAGGATGCATAAAGAGAGTGAAAGGAAGAAGAAATAGCCTCAGTCCACCCATGCTTCGCCATTCCTCGAAGTCTAATCCAAATTGTTGATGAAAAATCCCTTTTGGGGGCCAAATGACTCCAATCTCTACCGTATGTGCCAAAGAAGAATGAGAAGAAGCCCGAAAATAAAAGCAGAATCACATTCGTACGACATGGAAGAAAAGGCAAAGGAATCATGAGGAGAGAACCAAGGATGGAAAAATAAGAATGACAAATGAACAAATTTATAGGAAGAATTGTCAACGATCTACGGCCGAGATTAAAGATGAAATGAACCAATGGCTAAGATGATTGGACACCTAAAATCAACATGGAACAAAGGATATTGGAATGTCTACATTTGAAAGATGCCACATAGGCAAAAGTTGTTTTACCAATATAAAAGATTTGATTTGATTATATAACATTCTTTTACTTATTTATCATTTACAATACTAATTTAATATTTTCATGTTAAAACAATATAAAAGAAAAATCGAAATCATAGTCTAAAAAAGAATATATGTATTTTACAGTTTATGGTTTATTTTGGCGGTAAAATTTTATCCAAAAATAAGCTTTTGTATTACAATCTATTATTCAAGGCAATATATTATATTTAGTGGCAATTTTTATTTTTTTTTTTGGTATCATACTCTATTTCGGTGACAATATCTTTTTTCTTAAATATTTCAATTTCCTCCTACAATTTTCACATCTATCAATACTTTGCAAAAATAACTTTCATAAATATCTAAACAAATAAATTGTTCAACTGTGAAAAAAGATATGCTTGCATTAATATAATGTTTAAAATTATATTTCATATTTTACATAGATATTTTGTTTATTGAATGCAAGATATTATATTTGGTGACAGTAATTTTTTTGGTATCATACACTATTTCGGTGACAGTATCTTTTGTGAAATATTTCAACTCTCTCCTAGAAAAAAATCACATCTATCAATATTTTGCAAAAATAACTTCCAAAATATCTAAGAAGAGAAATTATTCAACCATGAAAAAATACTTGCTTGCATTAATATAATGTTTAAAATAATATTTCATATTATGCGTAAATATTTTATTTTCATTAGTAAAAAAAGTTTCTTTTTTGTCATCACTATAATTACTAACCCATAAAAATTTATTCCACATATTTTAAGAAAAAATATATACATTAATTATATAAGATTTAACAATCTTTTACTTATTTATCAATTACAATACTCTTTTAATATTTGTATGTTAAAAAAATAAAAATCAAAATCAAAATCCTAGTTTATAAAAGAATATCTGTATTTTGCAATTAATAATCTATTTTGGTCGTATAATTTTATCTAAAAATAAACTTTTGTATTACAATCTATTATTGAAGGCAAGTTGGTTGCAAGATTTTTTTAGTATCATACGCTATTTCGGTGAAAATATCTTTTCCAAAATATTTCGAATTTTCTCCTACAAATTTCACATATATCAATATGTTGCAAAAAAAAAAAAAATCCTAAAAAACAAAAAAAAATCATCCAACAATGAAAAAAGAATTGCTTGCATTACATTATTGTTTAAAAGAATATTTCATATTATACATAAATATTTTGTTTACACTAATTAAATTTTATTAAGATTTATAGTATACTATAAAGAAATAACAACTCAGTAGTAACAACTCTAACTTTTACAAATAATTAATTCATAAAAAAAACTATTTTTTTTTCCATCCGTCGATTTCCAAATTATCCCAATAAACTGGGGCCGTGAGACTGTTTTTGTTACAGTGATGCTCCGGGTTTGGATCGTCATACCAAGTATTTATCCATATTTATGCAAGAAAAAAATGACGATTCAATTAGATTAAAAAAAAAAATTCTTTTACCCGATGTGGTGGTGTGCGGTATTCCGATGCGGTTTAAGGCCGCGGTGATTTGAGGGAAAAATCCATGAGGAGGCGGCGGTTCGTGAATAACCTGAGAGAAGAGAGACAACATCGTGAGAGAAGAAGAGGAGAAAAAAACAATATTATACCTATAAAGAAAAATCAAACAATGAATGAGAAAATAAAGAGAAGAGGAGATGATTAGGGTTGTAAATCCGAATGAAAACTAAAGTGATATTTGACATTTATAGAAAATGTAAAATGAAATGTACGGTTGAGATTAAAAGTATAAAACTCATGGTGTAGATTAAGTTTTAATATGATTTAAAATATACCTAAAATAACTTTTAAGGAGAATGCAGGATTTTGAAATAAAATAATTTGAGAGGTGCCACGTCACTTTAAGAGAAATGTGGTGCTGACACATCATCTTGGAGAGGTTTGGAAATATAGTATAATAAGATAAGATATTTTCAAATCAAACAATTAACAAGCTCTTAAATAAGAAGATCGGGCGTTGCCACGATAAGCTATCCAGGTAAAATCGATTAAACGGTTACTTGTACTTTTATAAGTTTAAAATGTGAGTATGTATAGAGCAAAATTGGTTTATATATGAATCATTGAAGGGTATTAGTTGTTTTCACTGAAAAGTATTACTGATTTACACTGAAGAGTCTTAGTTCATTTTCACTGAACAACTAAGACTCTTTAGTGTAAATCAGCAATACTCTTCAGTAATACAACTAATATTCTTCAATAAAAACAACTTATACCCTTCAGTGATTTATGTATAAACCAGTTTCACTCTATACTTTGTCTTAAAATGTTACATATATACTCCCTTGAAAAATGTACTATATTATTATATTCGTTTGTCCGTGAAAAATAATTCACTATCTTAAAATAATATTTTACACTATAAACATAATCTTCTTTAATTTTATACACAGTATATATATATATATATATATTTTTTTTTTTTAAATTAGTACAAAAAGCAATAGAATTATATATTGCGGACGAAGGGAGTATTGTTTAGTCCTGAAATCATCGAGACAATTTGAAGTCTGTCTACAACTCCAAATAATAAAAGTGCACAAATAGTTTTTTTATTAGCAATTAAAAAATTAAATTTATTGTTAAATCTATCGGTAATTGTTTAGTGATTGTTAAAATCATTCTTCCATGACATCTGATTACCGATATTTAAAATCTTATTTCTATATCTTATAAAGTTTTAAAAAATTACTTCAAATCTCTCTAAATATTTTAAATTTTATAAACTAAAGGATAAAAAATATACTTGAATTTGTACAATCACATTTGATAAATCAACCTAAATACATAGATAACAGAAGCCTATTTAGATTGAAAGTCGATATTATTAGAGTTGGATTAATTGAAAAAAAAAATTATGACTTTTATTAATTACAATATAAATTTGTTTTCTTTGCAATTTTATACACCAATTTTATAAGTTATGCAATTTGAAACATCTGATAGTTTTCCGTCAACAATTAAATTACATGGTTGTCGAATATGCCACATAGTCCACATAGATGCCAATAAATAAAATTATGATTTTTTATAATGAGAATAACACGCTTAAAATATATTTCAACTTTAAAAACATAACTTAAAATTGTATTTTAAAGACATTGTTTTCATTTTTAAAAATATTATTTTATTTGTTGGCGTCAATGTGGATATTTATGAATGTTTTCGTCAGGGATGTCATTTAATTGTTGACGAAAAATTATCAAATGTTTTAAATTGTAAAATTTATAATTGGTGCATTAAATTGCAAAGAAAATTTTTTTATGTTGTAATTAATAAAAATCATAAAATTCATGAATTTTCTTAAAATTAACCCATTAGAATTAGATATTTGTAATTAATATTGACGGTCCCTTTATTAAAAGAAATTGAATTTATAGTACTTGTCTACTTGATTTGTTTGTTTTGTCTACAATTCATCATGACAGCATCCTTACCTTAAATCTTTAATTGACATACACAAATTGTTGTTTAATTTAGAATAAAAATATATAAGATCCTATTGATTACTTGTGCCTTAATAATCTTATTTTGAAGTTCTTAGTTTTATATCATCCACTTCATTATAAAATACATTTTTTCCTCATTATAAAATACTAATTTCACACTTATGTTATTTGAATGTCCCATAATTACTTTTACACTCGTTAAAAAAAATTCTCCCTCATAAAAATTAATAAAATATTAAAATACTACTACCTCCGTCTACAAAAAAATATTTTCACTAGTTTACACGTGGTTTATTGCAATATGTCGGAGGGTATTATGTGATATTGTGAGGTACGTTTATGAATAAAATGATTGCACATATTTTCTATAAACAACCACTTTATTCATAAACGAACCTCACAATATTCCATAATGTCTTTCAACATGTTATATTAAACTATTTGCAAATAACTGAACATACTTTTTGTGAACGAAAAGATTATTATTTTACTCAATCTACATTTACATATTATTATTTTTAAATAAAATCTAACATCTACTACTTATGAAAGTAGTTCTACGAAATAGAAATAGTATTAATTAAAAAAAAAAAAAACAATTGAATCCAAGCATGAAATGACAAAAGTGTAAATAAAGTAAATTGAAGCAAATTATGAAAATAAGCAGTGGAAGAAGCAAATCTTGGACAGGCAATTGGATTTTAGCTTATAGAAATATTCAAACATCTGGATTGTTCTCCATGTGACAGATAACCAGTACACTGACATTTTACTAATTTACTAAGGCCATGTTTGGGTCACAAGTTTAATATTTTGTGTTCCCACTACTTTATTCAAACAATATCCCATCACAATTAACGAAAAATTCTACCATCATATAAAATTGTACCATCACAAATTATGCTTCATCATAGCCGTTTGCAGAATTGGGTCTCCTTTCTTTTAAAATACTTTTTTTCAACAAATTCGAGATGTATAGAGGATAATTCGTGCATCTCTTAATTTAATCTTTGGTAATAGGTATATGTATTGTCCGATAAAGGGAATAATAGGATGAATTTGATTTGTTATTTCCTACTCACGTGTACTTTTGAGATTGGAAATTTAAATATGGATATTTTAAGGATGTATTTTACATTCATGTAGAATTTATTTAACTTGTTTAATTCAAATAGTTGATTTTAAGTTCTTTATTGAATTAATTTTCTTTGAAATGGATTTAAAATAAAGTGATCTATAACACACTCATTTGAAATATACGGATTTGATATAATGCCCACCGGTGGGCATAAACTTATATGCCCACCTCGAATGTGATAATGACACGTAAACAAATTTAAATAGGGGCTTCACTATTATTTTAATTGATTACTTAAATTTGCTTACGTGTCATTATCACATTCGCGGTGGGCATTATATCAAATCCGTTGAAATATATCATTTCTCTTTCAAGTATAAAGTTGCAAAATTATACATATGCACGTATCACGCATGCAATAAACATGTTCACACAATAAAATACACACGTACACATTGTATACAAAATAAACATTTTCAATACATACACATATTATCATATTAGTTATGATCATTGTTGTTAAATAACTAAAATGAGAAAAAAAAAAAAGTTCCATATGTCTAAATTTCTCTTACAATGGATTAATTCTTTTCACAAATCCACACTTTTAAATTTGCATTTTAAAAAATATTATTCAATATGATTTTTTTTTTTAAATATTCTTTTACGACTCTTGTGTGATCTCTGTTTAACTCTTATACCACCTTTTCATAACATTTATACAATCTATATATATATATATATATATATATATATATATATTTTAGATATTGGGTGATATTTTTTAAAATGCAATCTTAAAAGTGACATTGTGTCAAATTTTCCATAAAGTTTTGCATGTATAAGATGTACAATATATTTCAAGTGCATTCTTAAGCAATGTACTGTTTAAAAATACACTTGAATTACATTATGCATTTGATGTACAAGAAACCTGTTCATAATAACTCTTATCTCGAGAGTTCGCCTCACGTACACCAAATGCATTGTCTAACTATTCAAACACATTTTAAAATAATATAAGATATTTTTTACTGAAAAATGCAGTTGTTTTCATTTACACTTTTCAATAAAAATTGTTTAATACATTTTTTAGTAAAAACAATTTATATATTTAATTATACACTTGAATTATACGATAAGTCTGGTGCACACTAGATTTTATCCTTTTTATTATAATAATACACAAGAAAATTACATGAACCAGTCTAAAGAAATGAATCCCGAATGAAGATTTGAAAATTGAACTTAAAATTTGAGTAAGTCTCTTATAAGTCATTTTGATAGTGTAATTCAAAATAACAATATTATTATTCATATTTCGATTGTTCTTTTACTTTCGACACAAATTTTAATATGTGAATTGTTTATTAATATTTATATTGATAGAGTCATTTTTAGTCACATTGTGGTAAATAAAAGATGTAAAAAAAGGTATAACGTTACTTTTGATCGCATTTTGGTAAATAAAACTTGACTATTCATAGAAATGTGTAATCAAGAATAAGACAAACCTTTAAGATAAAGGGACAATCGAGATTGGAACGAATGAAGTATCTTTTAATGAAACAATAAATATTATTAAAAATTACACACAAAATGCAAATAAATTTTACGGTGAACGGGTTAATTATATATTTTGCCAAAAAAAATTACTACTTTCTTATTGAAAACTAAACTTATTCTTTTATTTATACAAGTACTTTTGTACTATTTTTTAAAAGCACTATTATTTATAATAATTCTAAAAAAGTTACTTTTAAAATTAAAGTACTTTTTTTCTCATTGTACTAATTAAATTCATTTCGCAGTACAACTTCACACTAAATTTGCTACTTGAAGAAACCTGCAATGCAAAACAAAACAAGAGAACTTATTTCAATTAATAAATGAAAGCAATTACGATAAAAATTATATTTTACAATACTTAGAATCACATTCAGTATTCGACATCCTTAATTTTTTTAGGCTTAAAATATAGTCGAGTATGAATGAATTTGGGCTTATGTAATACTCCCTCGATCCTAGACCTAATAATCTTCGCCTTTTTTTTTTTAAGTCACACTATTCACATTATTTTAAAATATATTTTATTTATTGGATGTAAAAAAATTAATAGAATAAATTTTTTTTTTAAAGTGTATCACTTAGTATATGAAAATTAATAGGGAACTATTGGAGTATAATCACCGCACACTTCACCAATTAAGTATAATTTCATCAAGCTACAAACGTAGTAAAAGAAATTCACTTGACTTCTTATGCCATCTCATCACTTATCGGATTGTAGTGAACAATATGGAGTTCAATATCGAATAATTCAATTTATTCTTAAATCCTATTATTAATTATAAGATTAATTGTATAAAAAATTACGAATAAATTCACAATCTTTTATTACAATTTCAATTTAATAGCCTTTTGTTATAATTTCAATTTAATAACAACCTTTTGTTATTGTTTTAATTTAATAAAAACTTTTTTTCCCCAATCTCACACACTGACACATCAACGATAGTTGGGAAAATAGTTCATATAATAGCACTACAATAATTTATAATTCATTTATTAAATAATAAAATTTAGAACATTTTGACACTTGTTTGGATCGAATCGGATAAAAACGAAGATTTTACGAGTGTTTGAAAATGAGTGGCAAAATTGTAATTTCTCCAAAAGTTGACCTTTGACCAGTTGACCGGTCAAACTTGACCAAAACTTTATTATTTGCAAAATGGTCCCTGGACTTAATATAATTCTCTTTGACATCCCCTAAACTTATAACCTTTTATATAAATAGGTCCTATTCGGAGTTTTACACCTCCGATCGCAAAACCGAAAATACCGTTGGAATCCTTACGATCTCGGCTACCTTTTCCACCAAAAATACGAGACAAACGGACACTCGAGACCACCATCAACCGGTAACCGCCATGGCTGCAACAACAGAAGCTTCAACTCTGTAAATTCATGGCGATGACGCCTCCCTCTCACCATTGACAACTAAAAATAGTCCTCTAAGCTACTTCTACACCCAATAGCAACCATAATTCACTCGAATTCATCCAAAATAGGATTCTAAATTACCGCTCAAATGGGTTTAAAACAACACTTTCAAATCAATTTATCTAATGATTTATACACCGGTTTCACAAATTATAAAATATCATTTTAATCGTCGCAGGCAGGCTTTATGAAGGTATAAGGCTCGTCACCTATCGTTCACCGGAACGACGGTGGCGGCCGGAGGAAAATATGGCAATATTCCGAATTTTCGAACCTTCAACTACAAATTCGCCACGATACAAGCACCAAAACAACAAAATGACTTCTTTTCTAGAATTTACGAGTCACTGCGATCATTTTGATATATAGTATTATTAATTCCAGTAGACGCCGGTGACCGAGCACGGCGGCGATGAAAAGAAAAGAAAGATAAAAAAGAAGAAAGGAAAAGCTTACCTGTGTTATCCGAAAAATCCTTAAGAAGTAAGTTTTCTATGTCGATAAAAAATAAACTCATTTTACTATACTTATCGGCGAATTTTCTTTTTATTTTAAATTATAATTAATATAGATAGTTATCCGAATGTTAACTAAATAATTTACCAGCCAAATTGTATTACTTATTTTTTTTTATATAACTATATTATTATATATATATACATTATACACAACACACATATATCCATCCATACTTATTTAAATTAAAATATAATAGCATAAAAATATTACTCATTTTTAATATTATTAATACATAAATTATAAAATTAAAAAAATGTAAACATTAATAATTCTTATAGTATTTTGGGGTGTTACAAATGGTACTATAAATCCATAAATCTACAAAGAAAAAACAGCGCGAGCCCAACATTTTTCATATTTGATCTCTCTGAAGTGTTCAAAGTATGACATCATCAACACCTCCAATGGGCACAGAGCTCGCCACCGTTCCACCCGCCGCCGAGTCTCAGCTATCTTCTCTCGTTTACGGTAACGCATTTTGTGGAGTGCGCACACACTCGCACAGAGACTTATTGTGTGTTTATACACAGTAATAGATTACGCGAATTTCTGATGCTTCGTTCGGATTCTGATTACATGCGCTCAGCCTCTCGATTTATCTCATTGGTTATGATTATCTCATGCGTTCAAAATACTTTTATCTCATTGGTTATGATTATCGTACGCTTTACCAATTAAGTAGAATTTCATCAAGTTACAAATGTAGTAAAAGAAATTCACTTGACTTCATATGCAATCTCATTAACTATCGAATTGTAGTGAACAATTTGGAGTTCAATATCGAATACTTCAATTTATTCTTAAATCCTATTATTAATTATAAGATTAATTGCATAAAAAATTATAAATAAATTCACAATCTTTTGTTATAATTTTAATTTAATAACAACTTTTATTTTTATTCCAATCTCACACTGACACATCAACTATAGTTGTGAAAATAGTCGTATAATAGAACTACAATAATTTAAATTTCGGGTGAATGACCTAAAGCCCCATTTTGCAAGGCTTAATTGCCAATAGCTACTCCAATTTCCCTATTGTTGATGACCTTTTTATGATCAAGATGATTAGTGGCTGTTTTAGCTAAGAAAGATCATCAAACAAGAATCAAGATCATGGAATTAAGCTAAGTAATGCTTAAGAAATAATTTGGCAAGAGTTTTGCTCTTTTATTGAATTGTCCTCCTTTTTTTCATGCACATGAAGGGAGTATTTATAGACATACAAAGAGGCCATGTGTCACCATCTTGGTGGCTTAACCATTGGATCTTTGCCAAGTGTTAGGACACTTGTACAACATCTACACTATTGCTCATTGGATGGGTGCCAAGTGTTGAGACACTTGGACCATATCTAAGCTAGTGACTCTTGGAGTTCCCCATGTTGTACTTGGTCTTTGGCAATACTGAGATGCTCTCGATGGTGACTGGTTGCTCGTTTGTACGTCTTCGTTAGATGTCATGGTCCTTTGCGTTCCGAGTTGTTCGCTCCTCGCTTGGAATTGTTTTACAATGTTGCTCGCTCCATTACGAAGTTGTTCGCACGAATTGATCTTGGTTTGAGCCGCTTGCACAGCTGTTCTTTGCAAGGCTGCTCGCCCAATCCTGCTTGCCATATTAGAGCTGTTCTGTAAAGCTGTTCACCTTACAAAGCTGCTAGCTCCACAAAGCTGTTAGTTTTTTTCATTTATTATCATGTTATCAAGTTTAATGATAACTGTTTCGTTTATTAATCATTCCCTTGTTCGCCCATCAACAATTGCCACCTAGCTTGGTTTCATGTTGGGCATGGATTGATCAATTGGGACCAAGCTATAATTTCTTTGAAAACTGGGCGAGCAAAAATGTGACATGGTTGTTCACACGGGCGAGCATCCGAGCAATTGGACGAACAGACGAGCATGAGAACATGTGCGCGTGACCAACAGCGAACGCCCTTTCGTGTCGCAACGGTTGGATTCCCAAGGCACGAAACGCGAGGCGTCGCGTCAGTCACGCGCGACCCCCAATTTGCCCATAGGGGCCTACAGAATTTTGGGAAAGTTGATTTTTCGCCCCAGCCTCATCCTTATAAATAGGCGTCGACTTCTTTATTTCTTCTTTCTGAACTTTTTAAATTTCTGCCATTGACAACCGTTTCGAAGCTTTCTCCTCTTGCAATTCTTGTGCCCAAATTTACTCTTGTGTTACTTAGATCTTCGTTTTCGAAGGTAATTCGTCTTGTATTTCCTTTAAATTTCAATTTCGTGCACTTTCTCTTTCTTTTTCGTATTTCTCGTTATTGCGACTGTAATGCCGGTCGTGGACCGCCGTTGCGCCGCCGTCCTGTTGATTCCGTCGCCGTCGTAACTCCTCCATTGGCGTCATTATCCGTATATTACCCCATACTTAGCCAAATTCCTCTATTATTTATTTTAAATGGAGTTTTCCCCCTCAAGCTCCTCTCAATCCGGACCCGGGCGAAACCCGAAAAAATGACCCGTAAATATGGCTTCTCCGCGCAGATCTGTTCGCCAAGCGTTGGCGAACAACCCGCGCACGTTATTGGTAGATGAAGGCACGGACTCAGATGTGAGCTCCGTTGTTCGCTCAGTAGAGATGTATGCCGCTGATCGCTCTGGCGATCAAGAAGAGATTCACCCTCTTGCTCGCGAATCTGAAACATCTTCCAATCTTGGAGAAGATTCTGCAGAAGTGGCCGCAGAGATAGAGGGTTCGATTGATCTTGAGGGCGATCAAGCTGACACTGTTGGCGAGCATAGAGGTCCTACTCTTACTTGGGAGTTTTTAAGGGAGATCAATTTTCCCATTTCTCAAACTACACCAGAATCTCGAATCCCGGAAGGTGTTGTTCGCGATACCGAGTGGGCGGACTACTCTGCTCGCTACTCGGAGACTTTTACCGTTCCATCAAGGGAGATAATGGAGGCACGCGAGAGCGAGTTTGCGGCGAGCAAGGTTGCTAGTGTTGTCATCGAGGACGATCTGGCGAGCATTCGCACAACATACAAGATTCCTTATGACATTTTTATGTATGCGCCAACGAAAGGAGAGACTGCTGATCGCCCTCCTCCTGGTTGCACGACGATCAACTTGGATGTGCTCAATACGGGTTTCCCGCTCCCCGTTCATCCGCTCATCGGCCGTTTCTTGTCCGACATGAACCTAGCGATCACTCAAGTTACTCCAAATGGTTGGAGTAGCCTTCTAGCCTTCATGACTCTTTTTAGTCTTGAGGGCTATAAGAATAAGATAACAACCGCGGAGATCCTTTACGCCTTGACCATTTCCGAGGACGGTGCTGGCTGGTATTACGCTAAGGCGAAGACCGGATTGAAACTCGTTGAAGGTGTTCCCAATAAGATTAAGGGTTGGCATTGCCAATTCTTCTTTATTGGTGGAGATTGGCGAGCAACTGAGGGATTCGCTGGCGGGCAGGCGCGCATCATGTCGCCTGAAGGCTTTGGAAAAATCAAACGTAGGGCTAATTTTATCTTGCTAATTCATAAGTAGGACTAATTTTAATCATTTTCGTTGTTTTGCAGGTCCGAGAAATTTGAAGTGGGGGCATCCCGATATCAGCGACGAATACCTCTTCACGTTAGCCATCATTTCTCTTCGTGACGCTGCTAGTCGCGATTTGGAACATCTTTCAAAAGCTCATTGCCGCAAGCTTGCTGGCTTGATTACGAGTCCCCGCCACATTGAAGCTCAGGCTGCTATCCCCGAAGGTAACTTTCTTGCCCGCCTATTTTTCCTGCTCGCCTAACCCTTGTCTTTTTCTTGACAGATCAACAAGTCACCGTTGCTATCCCGGCTGTGCCTGAATCATATTATCTGCTCGCCAGACGAGTTAAACAAATGGCCGAAGCTTCAAGAAGAAAGATGGACCCTCCCCTTGCCATCATGCGCCTCCGGGCAGGAGAGAACCCTTCTGGTCACCCAGCCGCCGGAGCTGGTCGCCGTAAACCTGCGGCCAAAACTACCTCCTCTCCGCGGGATGCAAGGAAGGAAAAGGAGAGGGAACGGGATAGGGATAAAAGGAAAGCGCCACGAGGCGACGATGCTCGCGGCGCTCGCGATGATGATCGTGTCTCGAAGCGATCAAAAGCTGCGGTGGAGGCGAGCAGCATTGTTCCCAGATCTCCTGCATCTAAGTCCACCTCCTTGGAAGTGGTGGACGAACAACAAGTGGTCGCTGGCCTGGTGGCGACCAAGAGAGGCGACAATCCCAAAGATACTTCTTATTTGGGTTGGGACCCCATCAAAATTAAGGAGTAAGTTAACTGTCTTGGACTTTTTTGTTGTTCGCCGCTTGGCGCAATGTTGCTCGCTTACTGACATGTTTTTATTTTAGGTATAACCCCGCGCACTATCCTGGTCGCGGGACTACTCTTCACCATTTCTCCGTGGTGAAGAATGCTCCTTCTTCGTTTTCTGACATTCCTGATGTCCCTGTTCGCCGAGCAGCCGAGACAGTTCCCAGGGCCTGGACGAAGTCGGCGAACACCCTTGTTGCTAGCCAATCTGCTAGTGACAATGTTCGTTTGATGGCGTACAATGCTAGCCATCAATTGATCCAGTCCCAGATGCTGCTCGACCAAGTCACGGAGCTCGAGCGGACAAACCGTGATTTGGGTCGTCGTGTGGAGAGGATGGACGAAGAAATAATTTCCGCCATCAAAGAGTGCAAGGCCGAGCATGCTAAGGAGCTGGCCTTGATGGAGAGTAAGATGGAGGCCTCCTTGGCCGGCGAGAAGAGTGCCTTGGACAAGGCTCAAAAGATGATGCTGGAGGTAAAAACTTCAGATCTGAGAGCCGAAAGGGCTGAAAAGGAGCGAGCAGACTTAGTTGCTCGCCTGCTAGCTGCCAAGGAGCACATCAAGAGATTGGAGGAGGAGCGCAAGAACATGATCGACTATGAAGTCCATGAGCAGGAGGTGTTGGATAAGACCAACTTTGGGTATATCTGTGCATTTGCTGAATGTTTGAGGTCTGTTCACTTCGCCCATAATCACAACCATGATATTCGTGGCGCGGTGAAAGCGGACTTCATTGAATATGTCAAGAATTACCCCCCTGCTCCTGGCTCTACCTTGTTCGTCTCTGATCTGGCCGATCTTGGCTTCCCCTTGGATGTCTTCGGCGAGGAGGTCGACATTGCTGCCCCCACTTATGGCGGCCAGCCTGACCCTGCTCCAGCGACGACCAGCGCGGCGGCCACTGATGAGGTCTTTGAAGGGTTGGTGTCTCTTCCTTTAACGCCAATAGATGGGGCTGGCACAAGCGCCCCAGGCGAGCAGCCGAATGCCCAGGCGACCAGCACTGCAGATGCTCCTCCTCCTGTTTGAAGACTTAGTTTCTTTTTCAATAGGACGTTTTCTTCTTTTTTGTGCTTATCAGCTCATCCCTATTGTAATACATTTTGACTCAATGAAACGAGCACTTTTGCTAATCTTCAAATTTGTGCCTCTTTGTTTGTCTTACTTAATTGCTCGCCTCTTTGCTTTTTGCTTATGACAGTTTCTAAGTGTTTTTTTTTAAGGTAAACACTTAGTCAAATTTTAAGTTGGTCATTTGGTTCTTATAGAACTTGACCTTTAGTTGTTTGGGCCATTTTGGTCGCTTGTAGACTTGGCCTTGCATTAATGTGGGTTATTGGTCCGTTATGGACTTAGCCTTATTTTTGCTTTTAATAAGCTCTTCTGTTCGTCTTATAACAGACTTGCATTTTGCAAATTTTTGGGCGAGCAACTGAGTAATCTGGACTTAGGGCTCAAAATCTAAAAGAAAGCAAGACAAAAGATAAATGCAATTCTGCTCGCCTAGTAAAATAAATGCAAATATGCTCGCTTATAAACTTGCGCAAAAATTTAAAAAATTACAAAGGATCTATTTACAAACTTTCTAAGACTTACAGGACTTCATTGGTAGTACTTCTTGAGTAAAGTTGTATTCCAGGAGTATTGGGACGACTTGCCTTCCATGTCTTCAAGGTCGTATGTGCCGTTGTGCCATTTATTCGTCACCTTGTATGGGCCCTCCCAAGTCGGGCCGAATACTCCTGGTGGTATTAAAACTTTTCGAAGTACTAAGTCCCCAATTTCGAATTCTCTTGCTTTTACTTGAGAATTGTAGTACTTTGCTGCTCTTCTTTTGTAAATTGCATTTTTCAATTCTGCTGTTATTCTTTTTTCTTCAAACAAGTCCAGCTCTGCTGCCAGCGCAGCATTGTTTTCCTCTTCGTCAAACGCAGCTGTTCGACCTGTCGGGACTTTTAGCTCAATCGGTATTACTGCTTCCGTTCCGAATGCCATTGTGAAGGGTGTTTCGCCTGTGCTTGTTCTGTGGGATACTCGGTATGCCCACAACACCTCTGGTAGCTCTTCAGACCACTTCCCCTGTTTGTCGGCTAAACGAATTTTCAAAATATGTTTGATTATTTTGTTCACTGCTTCTACTTGGCCGTTTGACTGGGGATGGTACGGTGTTGAAAAATGTTTCTTCATTCCCCACTTTTCACAAAAATCTCTTATCTTTTTTCCTTCAAACTGTTTTCCGTTATCTGTCACGATTGCTTGAGGCACCCCAAAGCGACAAACAATATTTCTCCATATGAAGTTGATCATTTTCTCCTGTGTGATTCGCACAAGCGCTTCTGCCTCAGCCCACTTCGTGTAATAGTCCACTGCCACCACTGCGAACCGAACATTTCCTTGTCCCGGGGGAAAAGGCCCAATGAGGTCAATTCCCCATTTCGCAAACGGTCATGGACTATTGACTGAAATCAGTTCGTGTGGGGGTTTGTGAATGTTCGGGGCAAACAATTGACATCTATGACAAGTTCGGGCAATCTTGATCGCATCCTGGAGGAGGGTTGGCCAGTAATATCCTTGCCTTATTGTTTTATATGCCAAGGCCCGTCCTCCGGCATGATTTCCGCATACACCCTCATGGATCTCTTTCAGTACTGCTTGTCCTTGCCCCTTAGCCAAGCATTTCAGAAGTGGGAGCGAAATTCCTCTCTTGTACAACTGTCCGTCCATCATGGTGTATCTTGCTGCTCTTTTAACCAACTTGTTAGCTTCAAACGGGTTGTCTGGCTTTTTATCGTTTTGCAAATACTCAATGATTGGTATCCTCCAGTCGTCTTCTTCGAAATCTTCGTTGATCTGATAGATTTTGTAATCTTCGATTGACGGTTTGGACATTCTTGTTAGCGTCACTTCCGACAATTCTGCTGGTCCGACGCTGGTTGCCAGCCTGGCTAATGCATCTGCTTGAGCATTATTGTCTCTTGGTATCTGTTCGATGTATATTTGTTCGAACAATGAGGCCAGGTGAGCAACAATCTTTTGATACAAAGCCATGTTCTCGTCCTTTGCCTCGTACTCCCCTCGAACTTGGTTGACAATCAATTGTGAATCCCCGAAAATCTACAGCTTTCTTACTCCAACTGCTAATGCTAGGCGTAACCCAACGATCACAGCTTCGTACTCTGCTTCGTTGTTCGTCGCCATGAACTCGAATCGAACAGCTGAAGTAAAAACTTGCCTATCCGGGCTTATCAAGACTATACCTGCTCCCGATGCTGTATTAGTTGACGAACCGTCAACATACATGTGCCAGGGGTGGTTATATCCTCTCGTTGGATCTTGGGGGTAAGTCAGTTCGACTATAAAGTCTGCCAAGGCTTGCCCCTTGATCGCTGTTCGAGGAGCATATGAAATCCCGAATTGGCTGATTTCCAATGACCATTTTAGGAGGCGGCCAACTGCATCGGGTCTGTGCAGTATTTGCTTGAGCGGGAACGTTGTCAACACTTCCACCTGGTGGTCGAAAAAATATGGACGAAGTTTTCTGACGCTCATCACCAGGGCATATGCTAGCTTTTCTGTTGGTGAATATCTGAATTCTGCTTCGTGCAAGGCATGACTTACATAGTAAATGGGTAGGTGGAACTTTCCTTCTGCTCGAACGAGCACTGAGCTGATCGCTACTTCTGAAGCTGCCAGGTACAAGTATAACTTCTCCCCTGGGATCGGCTTGGCAAGAATTTTCGTATCACTGAGGTACTCTTTCAACTGCTCAAACGCTTGTTGACAGACGTCTGTCCATTGAAATTTTCCCTTCCTGATTGCCTCAAAGAACGGCCTGCATTTATCTCCGGATCTTGAGACGAATCTGTTCAAAGCTGCTAAGCATCCTGTTAGCCTTTGGACTTCTTTAACCGATCTAGGTGGCTGCATTTCGATGATCGCTTTCACTTTTACGGGATTTGCTTCGATTCCTCTTTGACTAACTAAATGCCCCAAGAACTTCCCAGAATGGACCCCAAAACTGCTTTTCTTAGGGTTCAGTTTCATGTTGTACGTTCGAAGTATCCCAAACGTTTGAGCTAGATGCTGCAAGTGATCTTCCTTTTTGGAGCTCTTGACAACAATATCGTCTACGTACACTTCCATCGTCTTCCCTATGTGATCATCGAACATCTTATTGACCAATCTTTGATATGTAGCTCCAGCGTTGGTTAACCCAAATGGCATTCTCTTCCAGCACAACAAGTTTTTGTTGGTGTAGAACGTCGTATGCTCTTGATCATCGGGATGCATCGCTATTTGATGATATCCTGCGAATGCATCCATGAACGTGAGAAGTTCATGTCCAGCGGTGCTATCAACTAGTTGATCGATGTGAGGCAATGGGAAATTATCTTTTGGGCAGGCGGCGTTGAGATCTGTGAAGTCGATGCAGAGTCTCCATGCTCCAGTCGCTTTTCTGACCAATACTTGATTCGCCACCCATTGCGGGCATAACGCTTGTTTGATTAAGTCGTTATCCAGCAGCTTTTTAACCTCCACATCGAGCGCCTCGTATTTGTCGGGCCCAAACTTTCTCCTCTTCTGATGGATTGGCTTCTTCCTCGGGTCGATGTTGAGTCTGTGGCAGGCATGTTCGGGGCTGATGCCCACCATGTCTGCATGCGACCATGCGAACACATCGAGGTTTGCTTTAAGAAACTCAATCATGTTGGTCCTGTACGGCTCTGGTAGCTCGGACCCTATGAAGAGTTCTAAGCCCTCTTGGTTCGGGTCGACTTTTACAGTTTCCAACTCTTCGACCGGGGCAGCCCTTCGTTTCTGGCCTTTACATCTGGGGTCAATAATGGGCCCTTCTGTCATTAGCTCATCCTCGATTTCCACCGGTTCTGCTCCCAATTGTGGCTCAATGTCCTCTGTATCAACGTTCATTGCCATTGTTTGTTCTTCCTCGTTGCTGGTTGTAGCAGCTTCTCTAGACTGTCCATCTTCGCGTTCTTGCTCGTCCTCGCCCAACTGTGCGCCTACGCACAGCTGCTCGTCAATGCGCGGCTGTTCATCTGTGCACAGCTGCTCGTCAATGCCCGGCTGTTCGTCTGCGCACAGCTGCTCGTCGATTTCCATTATTTCAGTATCGATGGAAGTCATAGCCTCGCTACCGTCTCCGTCCTTGTCTGGGCACCTGTTCGTCATGTTGACTTGGTGATCCTTCGATTGTATCTGCAAAAGACACGCACGAGCCTTCTTCTGGTCTCCTTTGACTGTACCTGCACCCTTCTTTGTTGGGAATTTTAAACAATAATAGTACGTTGAAACAGCTGCTTTAAATTCATGCAAGAAAGGACGGCCGAGGAACCCGTTATAGGTGGACTGTTGGTCTACAACCAGGAAGTCTATCATCCTATTCACTTTCCTTTCCGGGTCCTCGACTGATACAAGCTCAACTGCCAACGTAACTATTCCTATCGGGGTGGTCACAGCGTTTCCAAATCCTACAATTTTGTGATCACAGTCCTTGATGTATTCGGCGCAATCTCCCAGTTGGTCCACCGTGCTCTTGAACAGGATGTTCGTATAGGAACCAGTATCGACAAGTAGACGGTGCACTTTTGTTCCCATGATATTGGCACAAATGACCAACGAGTCATTGTGGGGAGTGAGTACTCCGTCTAAGTCTTTTTCTGAGAAAGTCAGGTCCCCTGTTCGTCTGGTCGATGGATTCACACCCACTTCCATCACTTGATCCACTGCTCTTAGTTCCGCTTTCCTCTTTCTTTTTGACACGGACGGTCTCCCATCGGAACAACCACCTACTGGTCCAGTGGGTTCCAGCATTAGGATTTCCGGGATATGCCTTGCTGGGGCTGCTGGGACCTTCCTTCCTCTCTTACCCGCTTTGCTTGGTTGGTCATCACTGTCCCCATCATCCGAACTGGATGATACTGGTGCCCTTGACCTTTTACCTGGTTCCCTCTTCACGAATTCGGACAGCTTTCCTTCCTCATAGAACCTCCACAACTGCTTCAATAGATCTCGGCACTCGCTCGTGAAGTGGCCGATGTTCTGATGATATGCACAGTATTTGTTCGGGTTCAGTTTTCCTCTCTCTTGCCTTATCTTCCGCGGCTCTGACAACATCTCCCTGTCTTTAACGTTGTCATACACAGCATCCACGGATATGGTAAGGACTTGATTCAACTTTTCCTTCAACTCAGCTCCCTCATTGAATGACTTCATGTTCTTCGGAGCTTTATAATCGTTTCCACCAGATTTCTTGCCAAACTTTTTTGGGTCAGCTTTTTCTCCCATTTCTCTGTGTAACGCCTCTTGCATTGACACATGGATCCCTGCTTTGTGCCTGAATTCTGCGTATGTTTTCGGACAAGTCAAGTGCATTTCCTTCCACAGGTCCGTCCCTTTCTTTAAACCAGCCATCACTGCCACTATCTTCGTGTCCTCACTCACCATTTCGCCCTCCAGTAAGACTTTATCAAATCTTTCCAGAAATTGCTTGTCAGACTCCTCGTCTCCCTGCCTAATATCTGCCAGACGGTGTCTGTGGGTCAAGTAGGACCCGGCAGTTGAGAAGTGAGACAGAAACTCTTTGCTTAATTGGGCAAAAGAGTTGATGGAGCCAGTGCTGAAAACCATCTGTGTGGGCCATCTCCAAGGGTGAGTGGAAAATTTCGGCATTGTGTGGCGTCGGTTGCCCCCATCGAAATCATAAAATCTGAATATTTCGTCGCATGAATGCGAGGGTCCGACGTTCCTTCATACAGGCTGATGGCCGGAAATTGTATCTTCTTCTGGATTGGTGCATTGAGGATGGATGGAGATAACGGTGAAGAAGGGAGAATAGTCGATCCGTCACCTCTCTGAGATTCCAACTGTCTCTGTAATACCTCGATCGCCTTTCTCATTTCCTGCAATTCATTTGGGGGAGTCCTCCCGATGGAAGGCTGTTCATCGTGATTGGGTTCAGTGACCTCTTCACGATGCAGTCCCTTGCCAACGGGACGTTTCTCCTGAGTCATCTTCCTAGCAGCGTTGCTAGCTCCATTTGGCCCTAGTCGGCCAAAAGCTGACCTCCTGATTCGGTCATGCACCGATGGGCGAGCAGGGTTGCGTGATCGCTCATCGTTCTTTCGGGATGGTTCCCTCCTATTTACATTCCTTGCACCTAGTCTCTCCAAAGCACTTGTTCGGGAAGTACTTTTGCTTGACTCATCTGCTCGACTTGGTGACGATTCCTCTCGACTCCCTAGACGTTCGCTCAATGGAGCTTTCCCTTTATTTCTACGGACCTCCTCGCTGTCGGCCTCATCCCGACGTGCATCTTCTCTCATTTTACTTCTTTGTTCGCCCGTACGTCCCTGCTCGCCTGCTCGATTGGTCGTCACAGGTGCTCTTGACGGTCCTGGTGCTTGTCGATTTTGTAATGATTGAAGGACAACGATCGTTTTTGCTAGCTCCTCCGGGTTCTGAGCAAGTGCTTCTACTTCTGGTGGGATTGTATCAATGGTGACCTGAATGTTTCTTTGCGAAGTTGCTCTCACCGTTCGTGCATGTCCCTCGGTGGACGAAACCCTAGTCCTCGGTTTACGACTCGGAGATACACTCGAATGTCGTTCGTCTTGTGATCTGACCATCTTGGTTGCCAAAATGTATGAGATAAACAAAGGAGTGAAGTAATCTTGTTCTTGCAAACACTTTTCCCAAGGGTTACTAGCCTTGTGTGTGAATATGAAGATTCAAAAACCCTAGTTCATGCACACATGCATTAAAACCCTCAAAGTATTATATATCTTTGTCCTAAAAATGTGCGTTCTTGTTTTCCGGCAGCTACTTCCCGGATTCCGGCGAGATTTTGCAGATTCCGGTGGGAGTCTTCAACCTTTCTTCGAATTTTTCATAAACGGAGGTTCGACCCTTCTTCTAGCGCCAATTGTTGATGACCTTTTTATGATCAAGATGATTAGTGGCTGTTTTAGCTAAGAAAGATCATCAAACAAGAATCAAGATCATGGAATTAAGCTAAGTAATGCTTAAGAAATAATTTGGCAAGAGTTTTGCTCTTTTATTGAATTGTCCTCCTTTTTTTCATGCACATGAAAGGAGTATTTATAGACATACAAAGAGGCCATGTGTCACCATCTTGGTGGCTTAGCCATTGGATCTTTGCCAAGTGTTAGGACACTTGTACAACATCTACACTATTGCTCATTGGATGGGTGCCAAGTGTTGAGACACTTGGACCATATCTAAGCTAGTGACTCTTGGAGTTCCCCATGTTGTACTTGGTCTTTGGCAATACTGAGATGCTCTCGATGGTGACTGGTTGCTCGTTTGTACGTCTTCGTTAGATGTCATGGTCCTTTGCGTTCCGAGTTGTTCGCTCCTCGCTTGGGATTGTTTTACAATGTTGCTCGCTCCATTACGAAGTTGTTCGCCCGAATTGATCTTGGTTTGAGCCGCTTGCACAACTGTTCTTTGCAAGGCTGCTCGCCCAATCCTGCTTGCCATATTAGAGCTGTTCTGTAAAGCTGTTCGCCTTACAAAGCTGCTAGCTCCACAAAGCTGTTAGTTTTTTTCATTTATTATTCTGTTATCAAGTTTAATGATAACTGTTTCGTTTATTAATCATTCCCTTGTTCGCCCATCAACACCTATGTTGCAATGAACCACAATTAGTGGGCCCATATGCTGAAATTCTTCCACTGCCAAATTCCCTCATTTCTGCCAATTTGACAGGTTCCAGGCCAGCTGTCCTCTTTTTTGTTTTGAAGCCACTTTTTTTCTTTACCTCTCTATTTCGATTTTAGCTAATTATTTGCCCTTTTTCTTTAATTTCATTCCCTCCAAAATACTTTTGAATTAAAGGGTTCTAACTTTTGCAATGAACCACAATTAGTGGATGAGAACTTTTTATTTTTATTTTATTTTGTAGGTTATAACTTTTTTTCTTCCAAATTTAGCAGAAATTATTTTTAGTATGAATTAACACAATTAAAAATAAATAATAAATGCACAAACCACAATTTTATTACCAACAATTTGAAAATTACATCTAAAAATTCTAAAATTACATTAAATATTTGCAGAAATGTAAAAAAAAAAAAGGTTGCATATATGGTTGCAGAAATGCAAAATTCAGTTGCATATATGGTTGCAGAAATGCAAATTTTAGTTGCATATATGGTTGCTGAAATGCAAATTTTAGTTGCATATATGCCGTCAACTTTGCAGATCCTACTCTTTTCCTTTAAGCTCAAATTCTATTAAAATGCCTGTAAATCAAAACTCAAAAGTCAACATCACCATCCAAATAATAAATATTGAGCCAAAAATTGAGCCAAATATGCATCATAGATTATCAGATTGGAGCCAAAATATGCAGCACAAATTTGAGCAAAGAAAAAACAAAAACACCAAATATGCATCACAAATTGTCAATCTTCCACAACTAACTTAAACCTCATATTATGAAATTCCAAATATGCAGCACTAATATTAATACTCTTCTTCTAAAAAACAAAAACTCCAAATATGCAGCCCAATTTATCAATTTTCCACAAGTAACCAAACCTCATATTATCAAACTCCAAATATGCAGCACTAATATTAACACTCTTATTAAAAAATCAAGCCTCAAACAACACACAATAATTAGGACAATTAAGCAGGAATTGAAAGAAATCAACTTAGAAACAGTGAAAAATGAGGAATTAAAGACAAAAAGTCTGATAATTAGAGAGGAGAGAAAAGGATAAAGAGATAGATCATCTAAAGCAAAGGCTCCTCTGTGTTTCTAGACCCAGATCCACTCAGGGATGGCGGCCATGCGCGACTCCAGCGAGGCGGCGGCGCGCGACGGCGGGAACGTCTCCACGATGGCGACGGACGGACAGATCGGACGCGAACACTCTCCAAGCGGCCCGATCTAGGCAGCAGAGGACCATCGTGGGGACGCAGAACGGAGCAAAGGAAGTGTGGTAGTGTTGATTCTACCAGATCCACTCCCTCCCTCGATCTAGCGGTGGGAGGCGGTGGTCGATGGTGGTGAAGCGGTGGGGGTGGGGCAGATGGGGGGCGATGGGAACGAACGAGGGACGATGGTGTTATGAAGAGAGTGGGGATGGTGGTTCGTGGTGGTTGTTGGACTATGATGGGCGGTGAGGGGCTGAGACGGTGGGGGTGGGGACTGGGTTTGAGGCGGTGGAGGGCTGCAGAGAGAGAGAGAGAGAGTAGATGGGGGTTGGGGGATAGGGATGGGTACATGCAGAGAGAGAGAGAGAGGGAGGGATGGAGGGAGGGAGAAAAGATAATGGGGGGTGGGAGAGATTTTTTCTTTTTGACTGACGGAAGAGAGAGGAAAAATGGAATATGAGTGAGAAAAAGAGTGTGTGTGGGGTCCATATATTTGAGGTTGATTGAAATAAATTGGGTCTTTAGGTAATGTAGGGAAATTGGGGTGGGTTTGTGCAATTAAGGTCCAAAAAGTGTGCCTCAAGGCAATTAATTTCTAAATTTCGTTTATTAAATAATAAGATTTAAAAATATATGTTGTAATTGAGAAAAAAAGTAAAAATACCATGACTTTTTTTTTTCTATTAACTCGTAACTTATGTTTTTAGGTTTTTAAATAAAATTGTTCATAACACTTAAAATTAATATTTATTCTGTCTTTAACTTAATTATTATATTCCTTGTAAAAAAAAAAGCTTAATTATTATATTAGCCCCACAATTATCTGATATTTACAAATAGACCCTGAAGAAATGGTACTATAAATCCATAAATCTCCAAACGAAAAACAGCCCGCGCCCAATTTCATTTTTCATATCTGATCTCTCTGAAGTTTTCAAAGTATGGTATCATCAACACCTCCAACGGGCACAGAGCTCGCCGCCGTTCCACCCGCCGCCGAGTCTCAGCTATCTTCTCTCGTTTACGGTAACGCATTTTGCGGAGTGCGCACACACTCGCACGGAGACTTATTGTGTGTTTATACGCAGTAATAGATTAAGCGATTACCTGAATTTCTGACGCTTCGTTCGGATTCCGATTACATGCGAACGGTCTCTCGATTTATGATATTCATCATCGAAGATATTTGAAACTAGGTTAACTTAGCTAATTACTAGACTAATTATGCATGTTTTCAATATAAGTGGATTTGATACTTGTCGCGATATTTGTGTTAGCAGTTGTTAAGCAGTATTTATCAGTTAATAAATGTATGATGACAGGAGAAATACAAAATTATAAAAAAAATCCGAGCAGCAAGTAGAATCTACAGCGAATTTCAAATTTTACAGATTAGTATTATTCTGTGCACCCAATGATTCTATTTTCTGTGAATAGTTTAAAGCTGAGACTTCAGATACTTAATTTCTTGCGGATTCTGATTTCTAAATTAGGTTTTGCATCAAGTTATTGGAGATATACATGTGACATGTTTAGCTTCTTTTAGAATTATATATTGGTCCTTTAATAGAGTGAAATAGTTAAATCGTACATATAGGGTGAACTTCCACATGGCCATAAACAAAATTCTGTGTATATAAGGTTGATGTCATTATAACCACTTCAGAAGTATCAATAGATGTCATGACTTTGCAATGTATAAAGTTATCAAGAGTCGTGGATGCTTTTGCCTTATAAATGTCCCTATCTAAAAAATTCCTCATGACTGTTTGACATAACATATTAAATACTAGATCAGTTTCATAAATTCATTGCTTACGGTTCCTACCTGGTTATATTATCTGTGAGATGAGCAGAACTCTCTCAGAACGTGCAACTTGCAATGGACAACATGCTTAAGATGATAAGGTGAGTCCCTGCTGATCAAGTTTGTTTAAACTCATTATAAGCTATATTATAGTTTCTGCATTATTTAACGTTTGAAAACTACAACCTCAGATTTCATTAGTAGTCATGTGATTCGATTTGTTGTCTCTTCACTTCCACTCCATTCTGCAAATAATTAGATATTTTAGATTCATGTACTGCTGTAAAACAACCGTGACTTATTTATACTGATTCACTATTGTATTCTATGTTCACCTATTTCCATTTGAAAAAAACTTGACAGTGAAATTGATCAGAACTCTGCCTCCATAAAGGAAGAGATAGAGAAGTCCAAAGATTCCGTGCTTCAGAGGAAGATTGACTTAGAAGAAGAGAAAGACCATTTTCAGAAAGCTGCTTATGCAGTTCTTGACATGCTTAATAATCGTGATATCAATTGAATTTCTAAGGTTCGCAGCTTCTCTTATAATGGCTTGAAAGTATCATATTGACATGCTTGTATTTATGCATATAATACAGAAAGTAAGACATAGCATTGCCAATTGCACTCTCTGAATTCACTTGTCCTCAAAAGATGTACAAGTGATCATTGTCCCTTAAAGCATTAATGTCTTCCACTTGAGATCCATCAGCCATGAGAACTGTGGTTCCTCTTTTCCCAAGCTTTTTCTCTGTGTTCACGAAACATTATGAGTGCACACGTACAAATTACACAGATCTCTTGTTCTACTTGTTGATTAAAATATTGAAGTACAGCAGTGATCTTATTGTTAATGTGAGATCAATGAAAATATGATGTGTTGTAACCGGAGAAGTTGCTCACCTGCTAATGTATGAAGGTCTTCTATTGAACCAGGAAGATGAGCAAGTTTTCCCCCATTTTCTTCTTTTTGTTTGATATCTGGATGATGCCCATGGAGTACCACCCTTACTGGAAGTATGTTTGGTGTATTAACCATGGGGCTTCCTGAACACTCATGTGAGTAAGGCTATGATAAATCATTTAGGGTTTTTTGTTCCCTTGCTTATCACACAAGTGTGTGCCATGTGAGAACCAAACATATTGCACTGCTTCAACGAATGAATCGGCTTATGCCCCTAGTTGTGCCGCTTAAGGATGAACATTTGCCAAGTGGATTCATTATGTTGTTCATTTCTTGGACATCTCATTTTCTAACATATTTATGATATGGCCTAACATTCGGCAAGTAATTTGCCTATTATTAACTACCAAGATTAGAGAGTTGACAATATTGTTTAGGTGAGATGGTGGCTTACCGTTCGCTTCTTGGACTGGCCCCTCACGGTTTTGAGGTACCTCCATTGGTGGCCCCTGAAAATAAACAATTAAATTTCACCTCTTGTCATCTACTTATTGGGTATATCCTTACATTTTTCTTCATCTTACAGAGGAGATTTTACAACATTAACAAGTCGTGATTTAGATTTAGTCATTTAGGTTAGTGCAGAAAGGGAAGGTTACCTCAATATTTGTTTCACCCAGCAACTCTGGTACAAATGGCAACTCCTCTAGCTCCTCCTTCTTTAAGCCCTTCAGACGCTGAATTTAAGAACATATTAGTAGGATTTTTATGACATATGCTCATTTACTAGTCGTGCAAAATAATCTCAACTGGCTACTACTGTGTTCATTTCCAGGACTCTAACCTGAATTAAATTTGAGACAATTATCTTTCCATCTTCGCTGAGAGGCCCCACCAATTGCTTGAAATTATTGTGACTAACTCTGATGACCTGGGAGAGCCTCTTTGTTCTCACCGTGAAAGGCTGGGGAATATTGAAGATCACCCCAATTTCTCCAAACATTTCTGGAGACCCTAATTTTGACACAAACTGGAAAATCCCCAGTCAGTCTCGTTAGGCCACAAACAAAGTTAATCGATAGAATTGTTGGTTACATGAAAACATTCTCAATACTATCTGAAACTTTGAATCCATTTCCAGTAGGTTACTGCTGTATTTCCAGCTGGGAGTGTTAATATTTTACTGCGGATATGAAGCTTCTTTTTTGTGCATGTAATATTGTGGTTGAGTTCTTTTTTTAATGATTCTGTTCCTTCTCTAGCTTTAGGTTTTCATCTGTATATTAGGCACAATTAGCTGCAGTATATTCATGAGCAGAATATTCATTTGAAATGATATGCACTAATTACAGCATATGTCTTTTTCATTCATGTAATCTGTTATTAATATCTTCACCTTCAACACTGTTCTGGATTCCATTGCAGGGAGATTTGGTATTTTGAAGAAATGGCTGCTGAGGAGGGCTTCCTTTTTGTACTCGTCCATTATATTACTTCTATTACTTACAGATTGGAAAAAATGTGGACACCAGTTGAATAATTTTGGATTTTATGCTTTCAAACACCCCGTACATGTATGTAGTGTGACATTTCATAGGTGTACTTTCACTTCTTATTGATCTTCTATTACCTATTAAAGATGGGATCTATTCCTTTGCAGAAGTTTGATAAAATAGAAACATTGTGATTACTTGTGTAAGAAGTATTCTCTACTTAGGGCATCAGATGATCATCATGTGGGCATATATTAAGAAGAGAATAAAAGGAGAGCATACCTGCTCCGTTCCATTTTGGTGTGTCAGCACTTCCTGCAGTTTTAAAATTTATAAGACATTGGCTGTAGAAATTTGTGAAATAATAATCGAAACAGATTATCTTTCATACCACTGCTCCGGATACTATGATGTAGAAATCTGTTGATATTTCGTTTTGTATGACTATATCCACTTTGGGAGGATAATATTCTGCTCTCATGTCGGAAACCTGTGGAAAAAGGCAGCACAAAGACTGGTTAAAAGAACTAAGAGTATATACTATCTTGTTTATTAGAATTTGTATTGATAAAGTTGTTTTTGTGGCACTGTGGTAAATAAAATATATGAAAAGGGCACAACGTTACTTTTGATTGCAATCTGGTAAATTAAAATTGATTATTTATAGAAAAATGCAATAAAGAATAAGACAAAGTTTTAAGACAAGGGGATAATCAAAATTTGGACGGAAGGAATCTCTTTTAATGAAATAATGAATATTATTAAAAAGAGTATGTATAGAGTGAAATTGGTTTATATATGAATCACTGAAGGGTATTAGTTGTTTTCACTGAAAAGTATTAGTTGTTTTTACTGAAGAGTATTACTGTTTTACACTGAAGAGTCTTAGTTTATTTTCACCGAACAATTAAAACACTTTAGTGCAAATTAGTAATACTCTTCAGTGAAAACAACTAATACTCTTCAATGAAAACAACTAACACCCTTTACGGATTTATGTATAAACTAGTTTCACTGTATACTTTGTCTTTTAAAAATTACACACCAAATGTATTTTATGGGTGAACTGATTAATTATATACTTTGCCAAAAAAAAAGTTATTACTTTCTTATTGAAAACCAAACTTATTTTTTTATTTATACAAGTACTTTTGTATTGTTTTTAAAAAGCACCATTATTTATAATAATTCTCAAAAAAATACTTTTAAAATTAAAGTACTTTTTTTCTCCTTGTACAAATTAAATTCATTTCGCAGTACAATTTCACACAAAATTTGCTACGTGAAAAAACCTGCAATGCGAAACAAAACAAGAGAGAACTTATTTCAATTAATAATGAAAGCAATTACGATAAAAATTATATTTTACAATACTTAGAATCATATTTAGTATTCAACATCCTTAATTTTCCCTAATAATCTTCACACTTTTCATTTTGAACGTCTCACAATAATTTTCACACTAAAAAAAATAGAAATAAAACATTTTCACACTTCTCGCTTTATTTTAAAATATTCTTTATTTATTAATTCAAAAAATCAATAATTTTTTTTTTCTTAAAAAATATGTCACACCACGTATTAAAATTAAAAGGAAACTTCGGGATATGATTGTCGTACGCTCTACCAATTAAGTAGAATTTCATCAAACTACAAACGTAGTAAAAGAAATTCACTAGATTTTGTATGCAATATCATCAACTATCGAAGTGAACAATTTGGAGTTCAATATCGAATAATTCAATTTATTCTTAAATCCTATTAATAATGATAAGATTAATTGCAAAAAAAATTAAGAATAAATTCACAATCTTTTATTATAATTTCAATTTAATAAAAATCTTTTGTAGTTTTAATTTAATAACATTTTTTTCTTTTTTCAGTCTCACACACCAACACATCAACGATAGTTGGGAAAATAGCATAGAACTACAATAATTTAAAATTCATTTATTAAATAATAAAATTTAAAAATTTATATTGTAAATGAGAAAAAGGTAAAAATACCATGACTTTTTTTTTTACATAACTCTTAACTTATGTTTGTAGGTTTTTATATAAAATTGTGCATAACACTTAAAATTAATACTTATTCTGTCTTTTAACTTATTTTTTTTCTAAATTAAATTGAATTTAATTAATAAACGTGAATTAATATGTGTAAGATAATAAAATAAGGTAAATATAAAAAATAATATTGTTTTATTGTCATTTGCGAAAATATCTATTGAGTAAAAAGAGAGACATATTTAATAAGTACTAGCAATTAATATATGATAGAGTGGGTACTATTTCATTTAGGGGTCGTTTGGTTCACGGGATGGGATTGAGTAGATGGGATTGGATTAAATGGGATTGGATTAGATGACAATGGATTAGATAAGATTATTTGAGGAGGAATGTGTGTTTGGATTGAATGATTAGGTGAGTTTAAAGTGCAATATATCATTTTTAAAGCATGAGACTATGGAGTCTCACCATCCATAAGGAATTATTTAGGGCCCGCTTGGTTAGAGGTATTGATTATAGGGTAATAGGAATGATTCCTTTAGTAGTGCTTGATATTATCAATACATTGTAATGAGATTGAAAATGAGAGATAATTTACCTATCAAGTGACCTCCTCATTCATTACCCTCAACTTGAATGACTCTTCAATCACTTTAATTCCCATTACCCTATAATCATCACCCCCAAACAAGCGGGCCCTTAGTCCCTCATTCTATGGATTCAGTTTATGACTCGGGCCCCAATTTTATCCCTGGCCGTAAACCTGCGAACCAAACTCAATATTACATGGGATTGAGTGAGACTAAAACTTTAGTCCCACCCAATCCACCGAACCAAACGGAATATTAAAGTAGAAATAAAATAAAAAGCAAAATATATGAAATTAGTTCAAACATGATCACTTTGAAGAGTATAAATTGTATCACTAAATGATACTATTAGTTTTGAAAAATACAAATTATTTTTAGCAAAGAGTACAAAAAAATATTAGTTGTTTACACTAAAAAATTATAATTGTTCATTTAAAAAGTATTATAAAGTGGTTTATACATCAATATGTTTAACATTATACATACTCAAAATAAAAAGTCAGTTTCCCTTTTATGTTTTATATTAGCCCCATAATTATCTGATATTTACGAATAGACCCTGAAAAAATGGTACTATAAATCCATAAATCTCCAAACGAGAAACAGCGCGTCCAATTTCATTTTTCATATCTGATCTCTCTGAAGTTTCCAAAGTATGGCATCATCAACACCTCCAACCGGCACAGAGCTCGCCGCCGTTCCACCCGCCGCTGAGTCTCAGCTATCTTCTCTCGTTTACGGTAACGCATTTTGCGGAGTGCGCACACACTCGCACAGAGACTTATTGTGTGTTTATACGCAGTAATTGATTACGCGATTACCTGAATTTCTGATGCTTCGTTCGGATTCCGATTACTGCGCACAGTCTCTCAATTTATGATATTCATTATCGAAGACATTTGAAACTAGGCTAACTTTAGCCAATTACTAGACTGATTATGCATGTTTTCAATATAAGTGGATTTGATACTTGTCGCGATATTTGTGTGAGCAGTTGTTAAGTATTTATCAGTTAATAAATGTACGATGACAGGAGAAATACAAAATTATAAAAAAATCCGAGCAGCAAGTAGAATCTACAGCGAATTTCAAAATTTTACAGATTAGTATTACTCTGTGCACCCAATGATTCTATTTTCTGTGAATACTTTAAAGCTGAGACTTCAGATACTTAATTTTTTGGGGATTATGATTTCTAAATTAGGTTTTGCATCAAGTTGTTGGAGATATACATGTGCCGTGTTCAGCTTCTTTTAAAATTATGTATTGGTCCTTTAATAGAGTGAAATAATTAAATCATATATATCGGGTGAACTACCACATGGCCATAAACAAAATTCTGTGTATATAAGGTTGATGTCATTATAAACACTTCAGAAGTATCAATAGATGTCATGACTTTGCAATGTATAAAGTTATCAAGAGTCGTGGATGCTTTTGCCGTTTATATATGTCCCTATCTAAAAAATTCCTCATGACTGTTTGACATAACATATTAAATACTAGATCAGTTTCATAAATTCATTGCTTACGCTTCCTACTTGGTTATATTATCTGTGAGATGAGCAGAACTCTCTCAGAACGTGCAACTTGCGATGGACAACATGCTTAAGATGATAAGGTGAGTCCCTGCCGAGCAAGTTTGTTTAAACTCATTCTAAAGTTTCTGCATGATTTAATGCTTGAAAACTACAACCTCATATTTCATTAATAGTCGCATGTGATTCGATTTGTTGTCTCTTCACTTCCACTCCATTCTGCAAATAATTAGATATTTTAGATTCATGTACTGTTGTAAAACAACAGTGACTTATTTATACTGATTCACTATTGTATTCTATGTTCACCTATTTCCATTTGAAAAAAACTTGACAGTGAAATTGATCAGAACTCTGCCTCCATAAAGGAAGAGTTGGAGAAGTCCAAAGATTCTGTGCTTCAGAGGAAGATTGATTTAGAAGAAGAGAAAGACCATTTTCAGAAAGCTGCTTATGCAGTTCTTGACATGCTTAATAATCGTGATATCAATTGAATATCTAAGGTTCGCCACTTCTCTTAAAATGGCTTGAAAGTATCATATTGACATGCTTGTATATATGCATATAATACAGAAAATAAGACATAGCATTGCCAATAGTACTCTCTGAATTCACTTGTCCTCAAAAGATGTACAAGTGATCATTGTCCCTTAAAGCATTAATGTCTTCCACTTGAGATCCATCAGCCATGAGAACTGTGGTTCCTCTTTTCCCGAGCTTTTTCTCTGTGTTCACGAAACATATGAGTGCACACGTACAAATTAAACAGATCTCTTGTTCTACTTGTTGATTAAAATATTGAAGAACAGCAGTGATCTTATTGTTAATGTGAGATCAGTGAAAATGTGATGTGTTGTAACCGGAGAAGTTGCTCACCTGCTAATGTCAGAAGGTCTTCTATTGAACCAGGAAGATGAGCAAGTTTTCCCCCATTTTCTTCTTTTTGTTTGATATCTGGATGATGCCCATGGAGTACCACCCTTACTGGAAGTATGTTTGGTGTATTAACCATGGGGCTTCCTGAATAATTGACACTCATGTGAGTAAGGCTATGATAAATCATTTAGGGTTTTTTGTTCCCTTGCTTATCACACAAGTGTGTGCCATGTGAGAACCAAACATATTGCACTGCTTCAACCAATGAATCGGCTTATGCCCCTAGTTGTGCCGCTTAAGGATGAACATTTGCCAAGTGGATTCATTATGTTGTTCATTTCTTGGACATCTCATTTTCTAACATATTTATGGTATGACCTAACATTCGGCAAGTAATTTGCCTATTATTAACTACCAAGATTAGAGAGTTGACAATATTGTTTAGGTGAGATGGTGGCTTACCGTTCGCTTCTTGGACTGGCCCCTCACGGTTTTGAGGTACCTCCATTGGTGGAAGTGCCTGAAAATAAACAATTAAATTTCACCTCTTGTCATCTACTTATTGGGTATATCCTTACATTTTTCTTCATCTTACAGAGGAGATTTTACAACATTAACAAGTCGTGATTTAGATTTAGTCATTTAGGTTAGTGCAGAAAGGGAAGGTTACCTCAATATTTGTTTCACCCAGCAACTCTGGTACAAATGGCAACTCCTCTAGCTCCTCCTTCTTTAAGCCCTTCAAACGCTGAATTCAAAAACATATTAGTAGGATTTTTTACATTATAAGTAAGTTGACATATGCTCATTTACTAGTTGTGCAAAATAATCTCAACTGGCTACTACTGTGTTCATTTCCAGGACTCTAACCTGAATTAAATTTGAGACAATTATCTTTCCATCTTCGCTGAGAGGCCCCACCAATTGCTTGAAATTATTGTGACTAACTCTGATGACCTGGGAGAGCCTCTTTGTTCTCACCGTGAAAGGCTGGGGAATATTGAAGATCACCCCAATTTCTCCAAACATTTCTGGAGACCCTAATTTTGACACAAACTGGAAAATCCCCAGTCAGTCTCGTTAGGCCACAAACAAAGTTAATCGATAGAATTGTTGGTTACATGAAAACATTCTCAATACTATCTGAAACTTTGAATCCATTTCCAGTAGGTTACTGCTGTATTTCCAGCTGGGAGTGTTAATATTTTACTGCGGATATGAAGCTTCTTTTTTGTGCATGTAATATTGTGGTTGAGTTCTTTTTTTAATGATTCTGTTCCTTCTCTAGCTTTAGGTTTTCATCTGCATATTAGGCACACTTAATTGTAGTATATTTATGAGCAGAATATTCATTTGAAATGATATGCACTAATTGCAGCTTGTCTTTTCCATTCATGTAATCTGTTATTAATATCTTCACCTGCAACACTGTTTTGGATTCCTTTGCAGGGAGATTTGATATTTTGAAGAAATGGCTGCTGAGGAGGGCTTCCTTTTTGTACTCGTCCATTATATTACTTCTATTACTTACAGATTGGAAAAAATGTGGACACCAGTTGAATAATTTTGGATTTTATGCTTTCAAACACCCCGTACATGTATGTAGTGTGACATTTCATAGGTGTACTTTCACTTCTTATTGATCTTCTATTACCTATTAAAGATGGGATCTATTCCTTTGCAGAAGTTTGATAAAAGTATTCTCTACTTAGGGCATCAGATGATAATCATGTGGGAAAATATTAAGAAGAGAATAAAAGGAGAGCATACCTGCTCCGTTCCATTTTGGTGTGTCAGCACTTCCTGCAGTTTTAAAATTTATAAGACATTGGCTGTAGAAATTTGTGAAATAATAATAGATACAGATTATCTTTCATACCACTGCTCCGGATACTATGATGTAGAAATCTGTTGATATTTCGTTTTGTATGACTATATCCACTTTGGGCGGATAATATTCTGCTCTCATGTCGGGAACCTGTGGAAAAAGGCAGCACAAAGACTGGTTAATAGAACCAAGAGTATTTACCATCTTGTGTAAGAAAGGAGGACACATAAAAGAAAGGTGAAATTACCAGCTGAACGATGAAATCTTCAGAGACTCCTTTGAAAAGGTAGCTGCTCTCTACAGTTTCACGAAAGAGATGCTGTGCAATACCGGATCTTATAGCCTTAGGTAGGTCTCCAAGTACTTCTTCTTGCTGAAGTTCTGCTGTCTTGAATTTGAGTGTGACATGTGCTAGCATTTGATCTTTTAAGGTTTCTGGAAGTCTATTCTTGCTTGCATAGCGTAGTACCTCGTGTAATGAGTCCCTCTTTAGAGTCAAAATAGTTAGTACCATAGCTGTGAATATATATATATATATATATATATATATATATATAATGTTTCTAAAATGTGATAATCATGATTGATTCCTTATATGAATTGTAGTGTGTGCTGATAATGTTTATACAGGAGATTATTACCATGGCAAGTGTTCGGATGGAGCTGTGAACTATAAGATTGGTCATGTTGCCTATCAAGTAGGCAGTGAGGCCAATGTTGAAAAGCATGTAGAAGATGGAGAAAATCTTCTCGCCCGTATTCTGTGCATGGAGGTCGCCATATCCAGTTGTTGAGAGGGTGACAATTGACCAGTAAATGGAATAGGTATATCCTAGCCACACACTTCTATTCTCAAAATTTTCAACTTGAGCTCCAATCCATGTGTTATCCACTACACTATAATGTGTAGCCAACCAGAAGTAGAAGCAACCCGCAACGTGTACAGCAAACAGCGTCACCTGTTATACAACGCACCTATCTCGATAAGTGAACTCTTTCTCAGTGTGTGTGTGTTGCAAAGTGATATCTACATACACTTATCAGTTTACAGGTTCTAGTCCAAAAGTAGCTGAACCTAGTGTCCTTCTCTAACCTGCAGGTGGATTAATCGAGAGTATAAGAATAAGCTCAAAACTGCAGTTTGAGAATTCAGTGGACTACCTGGAGAAGAATTCACTAACACGCCTGAGTCGCCATAGCCTGAGCAAGTTGAGGAAGCCAAAGACGTCGCCATAATGCATTTTCCCTGTGAAAAGGCGGTACAGAGTTTGGAACGGCAAAGTTGAGGCCACATCCATCGGGAACCATAGATGCTTTATGTATCTGAAATGAGGTAAAAGTCGGTTAAATTTTCTGTGTGATCAATGATGTGTATCTAACTAATTAAGCTGCTCGTGCTACCTCTTTGCAATTCTTTTGTGATCATCGATGAGGAGATAAGTGTCTTTGTCTAAGTAGGCTATGAAGAAAGTGAGAGCAATGTCGATAGCGAAGAAGGCATCGACTATCAAATCGATAGGCATGAGTGCACTGGTTGACATTTTCCTGAATGCTAACTCGAAGGGAGACGCCCATGCCGAATACACCACCAACACCACCAGAAAGGTTTGCCAAAACCTGCACATCATTCTCTTCTTTATCCTTTTACTTAATTTATGCTACCTCATTAATTACACATATAATCATCATAATTTTGAATTGAATGTTTCAAAAATAAGTTTGATTAAATTAAAATTTGGATTGGTGAAATTGGTTTGAATAGAGTTCAAGCTCTTTATTGGTCCCCATCCGGGAAGAGCTCCGTAATTATATTAGACGATTAAATAAATAGTATGTATACTGTGAACATGTTTCATCGTTAAACTCGTTTTCAATTAATATCTTTTAGTGAGAACAACTAATACCCTTTAGTGAGACCAATTAATAAATTTTAGTGAAATAACTAATACTCTACAAACTTGTTCACGGTGAAACTTGTTCATTCTATACTTTGCGTTAAATAAAAAAACATTTGTCAAATCAGTAATTATATTTTTATGCAAACCTTATAAAATAAAGAAAGTATTATGTGAATAATATTCATAGTGAAACTTATTTGAAAGGTATTAATGGTTTTTATTAAATGTATTAATGAATTGCACTATAAGTATTAGTTTTGAAGAGTATTTATTATTTTTACTAAATTGTACTAGTTGAAGAATATTAATAGTTTTCATTAAAGTATTAGTGAATTGTATTAAATGTATTAGTGAATTGTTGTTTACGGTAATTATTATTACCATGAAAATCATATCATTCACATGATACTTTGTGTATAAAATAATATTTGAAAATTATGTCCAACGTCTTAATTATAAGCTCAAATGTCTTATAGTTATATATGAAGGCAATGTTTGGTGTGGCATTATCTCGTGAGTAGTTCTAGAGTGCACATAAATGAATGGTATGCATTTAAATTTTGAAAAAATTACCCCAAACAAAATCAGCAATACCCTAAGAAAGCATTAGTAATACCCAAATTGCAAAAAAATACATAGTTCAGGGTGTTTATGAGTGTTTTGAAAAAAATAAAAATTAAAGTCAAAATTAAATCTAAAATTCTAAGTGCATGCTAGAATTTGTATTATTATAGTATATTCTATTATGTGAGGGTAATCCATGGACTGTGTATTAATGAGGAATTAAATTCGTTATCATCCTAAACACAAATATCTCAACGAGACAAACTATGGTTAAAATGGAAATATTGCCTAGTCTTCTCTTAAGGATGCATGTGAGTAATACATAGGTTGGAATCCTTGCACAATTAAAATATTGCATCTGTTCTAATTTCTAAATGATCATTAAAACTAACATAAGTATATGAGAAAAGATTGTGTGACACCATCTAATGTCATGATACGTCACAAATTAATACCCACTTCTGTCAACATATTAGTGTACTATGACCAATTTATACTTCATTCCGATGTCTCACGGTATGAGACTATCTTACACAAGATTATTCCTATTAATTTTAAACTACTAATCACACGATGTCATTATTTACGTTTCTGATTACAAAAGATGCGCATTAATTGAAGAAAATATAGTACTAATTAGACAAAGCAAGTAACATGGGATTTCCCTTAGATGTAGGCATGCTCCAGGGCTAAAGTTTAGAAATTGCCAAATAATTATATTGCTTTAATCATATTGCTCAAGTATACTTTTCCTAATTCATCTTTTAAATAAAACAAATCATAAATTAGGTCGTTGTTCAAAATGGTAAACTCCACCCTTTTCTGACCAATAGTAAAATTAGTATTGATGGTACAATTTAAAATCGAAAATAAAAAATCGTTGGTGTGTTGGGCATGCAACAATCAGAATTAACTATTTCATCACAAGATTCGCAACAATTTACATCAAATATGGGGATACATCTAGAGTAACTAACAAAAAAAAAAAAATTATGATATATGTTCTAATATTAAAATCAGTATCCTTTCCAAAAAAAAAAAAGGTTTTATGATATATGTTCTAATATTAAAATCAGTATCCTTTCCAAAAAAAAAAAAAAAAGTTTTATGATATATGTTCTAATATTAAAATCAGTATCCTTTCCAAAGAAAAAAAGTTTTATGATATATGTTCTAATATTAAAATCAGTATCCTTTCCAAAAAAAAAAAAACATTATATGATGTCCGTATATTTAGTCAATGTAAAAAAGTTATAAACAGTTAGGCACGAAGCAATATAAACTCTCTATCTATAATCTAGCTAATACTAGAAGACTCGAGTAAAGATCGATTGGTTCAATTTATGACTCGGAGTAATCGATGCCATAAAGCTGGCTAATTGTCCCTAATAGAGTAATCTACAGCTGGCTAATTGTCCCTAATGAATTTTTTTAGCAAAGTCATATATATGCAAGTAAACAAGCATATTCGTCTTTAAACCAAAATTAAGTTATTTGTCCAAAAACAGATCAAGAAAAAATTCATCACCTTGTGAATACAGACACAAAATACATGTGGATGTGTGCGTGGATTCAATAATAATATTACCAATGAGAAGAAATATCCAAGTTTACGCAAAGGTTATTCTAATTTTTATACACACATGTATGTATTACATGACACAGAATAGTGTGTTTTTGATGAGGGAAAAGAGGATACCTGTATCTTCGATCATAAGGTGCAATAACATATTTTTTCAAAGTGGGGGTGTTATCACCCACAACTGTACCAAAAGCAGGCAACAAACTGCTGGAAATGGAGGCCAGGTTTCGGATTTCGCTGCTCGAATGCCGTCGGAACAGCAACGGCGTCGGAGACCTCGTCTCCGACGCCAACGGGGTCCTCCCGTCCGATGCTGTCATCTGTTTAATATATTTAAATTTTGTCAAAAACAAAACTGATAAAAAAACATGAGAGTAAGAAGAGGGAGTGGTCTTTGGTTTGTGTATGTGTATTTATGTTGGTTTAGTTGTATGTGAAGTAGTGGGTCTCATGAGAGGTATATTAACTATGTATATATGCAATGTCAGAGTATCAATACTCTATTTTATTAAATAAGATTAAGGTAACGTAATAATTACTATTAATATATTATTATATATATGTGCGTTGCATACAAATGTTTTGACTTCCCATATAATTTTATTATTAAGGCTTGTCGGGCATGGACTTTGAGTTTTGTAGCCTCAAAGTCACAAATTGCATTTATTGGCTATAAAATCCCAATATATAAATACAATTCCAACCTAATCCCCCACCCCACACACACATATATATCATCCAATAAATTGACACTCTCTCCGTTCCCGTTTTATTTTTCCATTTGTTAAAAAGGTCTGTCTCAAATTTATTTTTCATCCCAAAATAAATATAAAATGCACAATCTTTAAAAAAGAAAAACACCTACAATTCAATTACTTTATTCATTTAAATACCACTTTATTCATCATTTGTCATTCCCAACAATAATTTTATTCATATAAATAATACAATTCAACTCTCGCATTAAACTCTGTGCAAAGTCAAACGAGAAAACAAAATTGGGATGAATGGAGTGTGTTTAGTTAAGAATAAAGAAGTATATATAGTTGAATGAAAATTTATGTCAAATCAAAATTGATGTTATAATATTTTATTATTGTTAATTAGTGAGATACTAATAGATAGGATGAGAGAAGTAGGAGGGGCGATAAGAAAAAATAGGAGAGATGATAAATGGATGTGAGAAAATAAGAAGAGAAGATGAGTGAGTGAGAGAAAAGTGATGTGATTGTATAAAGTAGGATGAAAATAGATGTGTAAGTGTGACTAAGTGTATAGTAGGAAATAAAGATAAATGAGTATTTGAATGAGAAATGAGATGTGTCCATCCAAAACACATACTTCCTTTATCTATTTTAAATAGTCTTACTTTTTTTTAAGTCCATTCAATATAAGTAGTCAACTTTCTTAAAATATAATATTTTATACTATTAATTTACAATCTCATTAATTTTACACACAATACATCTACTTTTTTAAAATCTTATTATAATATATATTTCCAAACCTCTCCAAGATGTCACTTTATACTTAGACTGATGTGACATGTTTCAAATCTCTTCATTTCGAAATGTTGCGCTCTCATTAAAAGTTGGTTTAACTTTTGATCTCGACCATTCATCTCATAAAATTAAATCTAAATCATTCATTTTATATTTAGATTTTATTAATCTCTTATTAAGAGTATCGCACACACCGTCCTCTTTCTCTCAAATACGCCGCCCGTTTCTTTCTCCCGTTGCAGCCTTCATCGGCGCTGCCTCCACTATTATAGTCGGCATCGTTATCACCAATATTGCTTACACGTCGCTGTTGCTCCGACTTGATGGATCATTGTGCCTACTTCGAACCCATCTCAGACGACTTCTCCGCCTAGCCCAATGATTCAAGTGGCGGCATCTATCGTGGACTTCAGTGAGCGCGTCGAAAGCAGATATGCAAAATAGGGATAGATCCAAGGTATGTAGATCCCAAACCGCCACCGCCTCTCCTTTATTCTTTTCTCATTCCGTCATCCCTTTCCTATCAGATTGTTTACAAATCGGTGCCGCCTCACTGCTCTACTCCCGCCGCCTCAAACCGCATCGGATACTGCAGTTTTGAACCGAAGGTATGATACTGATTTTGTATAGTATTTCTCTTGGTCTTAGTTTTGTTTTCTTCTCGCCTCCTTTTTTAGTTTTTGTCATGCTCTATTGAACAGTCTCGGCGCCACCGCCATGTCTTCTAAGATGTAAAACAAATATTTTTTCCACAGTTCAACGATTTTCTTACTTAGATATTTTTGAAATTTATTTTTGCAAAATATTTATATGTGTTAATTTTTGTAGGAGAATATTGAAGTATTTTGCAAAAGATATTGTCACGTAAAAGATGGCAAGATTCCCAATGAATCTTGTCATCCAATATCATATCTCACCATGGATAATAACTTGTAACATTATTTTTTTTGGACAAAATTTTACTATCCAAAACACATTGTCACTAAAATAACATATTATTCCAATTTTTTTTTTGTCATGAAATGCAATATCTTACCATGTATAATACAGTAATAGGTATTTTTGCGAAATATTTATATATGTTAATTTTCCAAGAGGATATTGAAATATTTTGCAAAAGATATTGTCACGTAAAAGATGGCAAGATTCCCAAATAATCTTGCTATCCAATACCATATCTTACCATGTATAATAGATTATAACATTATTTATTTATTATTTGGACAAATTTTTACTACCCAGAAGATATTGTCACTGAAATAACACGTTATTCCAAAAAATCTTGTCATGATATACAATATCTTACCATGTATAATACTATGATACTGAAAATTAGGATTTTTTTTTTAATTTTCGATTTTTTAATATTTTTTTTCAAAATACATGTATATATGGAATGTTTAGGAGAGAATTGATTTATTTTTTTAAATAATTCGAATTGATGTTTAATATTATATCGAAATTACAAAATATTTAAAATAAAAAAATATTTATATTTATAATTTGAAAATAAAAATAATTTTTTTTTCCAGTCCGCAAAATTTGCGGGAATACTCACTAATTCATGAAATATAAAAAAAGAAAAGTAAGACCACTTGAAATGGCTGGTGGGAGTAAATTAATTAAATCTGATTTCTTCTCTTTTCCATGGAGAATTATTGCATGAGATAATCCACGGGTTAAAATCGGATCGACTTAAAGTTATCGGACAATATTACTTATTTTTCCATATAATATTACGTTAAACATGAATAGTGCTATGAATATTACTGATTTTGCCGGATGAATTTAATTATTTGCATATGAATATTAACTTATTCCTATATCTAGAGGATATTGTACAATGCAATACTAGTGATAGTAAATCCCGTGTTTCGCACAGCCGGAATTTATTACGTTGTTTAAATTATAATAATTAGCATATTTTAATTATAAAACTAAAAGTTTACAATTTTTTTTTCAAACATTATAACTTAAAATTTGATTGAACTCAAATTAACAATATTTCTCATTAAATTTTTTATATTCTATTTATAATATTTAATATTCAATACTTTAAAACAGTTTCATGATAAATTTATTATTAATTATTTTCATACAAAATTTACTCCTGGGATAGGATATAAATTGGACCTATCACACAAATATTTCAACATAGACATATTTAAATTTGTATTATCTAGTTCCACGAGACAAGCTCACACAATTTTAAGCTATAGTTGAAATACTGTAATATGTTTTTTTTTTCTAGTATTACTGAAAAATTACCCTTTATTAAATGCATTTTCCTGTAATAGCAGGGGTAAGTTTTCAGTAATAATATAAATAATTATTTAATAATACACTTGAATTGTACGGTGCATCCTGTGTTCTAAAAAGCGGGTTGGACCGGCCGGTCCGACCGCTATTCGGATGGCATGCCGAACGATTTGAAAGTATTGGACTGCTCTTCTCCTGAAGCGTCCAAAAAGCGGCCAAAAGCGAAAAAAGCGGGTCAGACCGGCCAACTCGGCGCTTTTAACACTTTTTGTTTAAAATGAACTAAAAATATTGTTTTCTTTTGCAATTTAATTTGTTAATAGAAACCCTAATTTCATTTTCCCTCAAATTTTGTATGAAACATGGTGAACTTGTTTTGTTAGTGTTGACATTTGATTTAGATTGTTAAAATGAACTTTAAATTGTCATGTTAGATATATGTTTATTTAACTTTTAGTGAAAATTATACACAATTTATTAATACTAAAGAAAAAATATTTATGATATCTTTAATTTTTATATTTAATTATATATTATATAATTATGATGTCATCCACTTTACTAACGGTCGGACCACGGTCCGACCAAAAGCGCTAGGGGTGTCCGCTTCAACTACCACTTCCGCTTTTAAAACATAGGGTGCATCTGGTGCACACAAGATTATGTCCTTCATATGATAAACTTATATTAGAATATAGAACAACATTTATGTATGAGAACGAAAATTTCATAAAAATAAATGATAGGGTCATGTATGCATCAGGTGCACCGTGCAACTCAAAATATATTTTTGAAAAGTTGCCCCTACTATTACTGAAAAATGCATTTAATAGATGATAACTTTTCATACATTTGAGTTGCACTGTGCATGTAGTTTGGTGCACAAAAGAGTTACTCATAATAAATTATTAAAAGATTTTGTGCATGTATTGAAAATAAGATTTTTACAAAAAAAGAAAAAGATCAAACAAATTTTGATAAAGATTAAATAACTTTACTGTAAGATTCAAAATTCACCTATTAAATTTTTTTGGAACAAATTAGTTGGCCACCTTAGTTGAGTTTTTTCATATTTGGGCACATTCGAGTTCTTATTAATTGTTAATGAATATTCTTGAGTGCATAAAAATACATAAAATTTATAAGATTAATATTTGTTTTAAGTATTTAATCTTGGATATAATTCATTCTTAAAATTTTAAAATAAGATGTATTTAATTATTATGATAAAATATTAATTATTAGCAACTTATTATTTAATGAAATACATTTATAATTTCCAAATATTATGTCTAATACACATAAAGATTAATTTGACGAATATAATGGAATATGTGTAAATTGTGCAAACTACTTTTAATATAAAAATCAATGCATAAACTTAGAAAATTAGGTATTACAATGTCGAAGGTGGAAATTTTCGAACTAAAAATATGGCGGCATATTAGGGAAATCATCATGTTTTTTTGGCAAATAATTATAAAATCAAATTAAAAACAGTCACCTTAATATATATAGAAAACTTGTTTCAAATTATCAACTATATTATTGTGGACATAATTTGTTGGTATTATGTACATATATTTGGAGATAGAAAATGGATTGCATTATGAGACCGTGAAAAAACTGCATACACATTGTAAACAAACAAAAATTAAATATCATGATTATACTAACCATATAAAAATTAAATATTAATTTATATTATATTCATGTATCTTCTATATATAATTTTTTAAAAGGAACTCCTATATAATTAAAAGAAATAATATTTTAAATGGGTTGTGAATAATAATTGGGGCATGCATAATTAAATTGGAAATTTATTTAGCTGCAACCATATTATAAATTGTATATATTTTTTTCAAATAATTACTAACTTCTATAATATTAGAGCTAAATGTAGAAATTGTAAAGTATATTTTGATGAGTGTGTATAGAGTGAAATTGGTTCATACATAAATTATTAAAAGATATTAGTTGTTTCGACTAAAGAGTATTAGTTGCTTCACTGAAGAGTATTAGTTGTTTTCACTGAAGAGTCTAAGTTTATTTTCAGTAAACAACTAACATTTTTTAGTGGAAAAAACTAATACTCTTTCGTGAAAACAACTAATACCCTTTGATGGTTCATGTATGAACCATTTTCACTCTATACTTTGTCTTTTTTTTTTATTATAGAAGAAATGTACACAACGTGTATATACAACTAATAATAGAATTTCTATACTAAGATTTACATTGACTAAATAAAAATAATTAATAGAGAAGATATGACCAAATATAATTTATTGTAATTTGTGAGATTCTGTTAATCTCTTGTGAGTATGTATGGAATGATATTGGTTCATATATGACTCATTGTAGGGTATTAGTTGTTTTCACTAAAGAGCATTAGTTATTTTCACTGAACAATATGAGTTGTTTTCACTGAAAAGTCTTAGTTTGTTTTCAGTATATAACCAATACACTTAAGTGTAAATAACTAATACCATTATATGAAAACTATTAAACATATGTATAAACCATTTTCACTCTATACCTTGTCATCTCTTATAATACTAAACACATTCAAATCTGCATGAATATTCAAACATTCAATTTGTTGAACACTCGTCACTCAATTACATTCCATTTAAATTGACTTTCAAACATGCAATTAGTATAGATACTATAATAGCAAAAAAAGAAAAAAAAAAAAAAACTATTACATTAACATTAAAAAACCTTTGTATTCATACAATAAATATATTTTAGATAATACATATGGACAAAGAGTAGGACTTGTGTGGGAATGTCTCATGTCATGAGATAAATTAGATGGGGTATAAATTGAGCATAACACGTTAACACTTTGATAGTATCAAATTTGTGTTGTCTCATGTCATTAGACGGTTTCATGTAAATTTTTATCATGAACAAATTATATTGCTTTGTTGGTTTTAGTCAGACCCAATTTTAAGTCCCTCAGTCTAATAGTCACTATTGTACAAAGACGTTAACCAAGTATTTTACCATTGGAGTAAAAAGCTAGGAAAATGGGTTTGTATGGCGGTTGTACTAAAATTGAATAAAATTAATATGTGAGGATTTTTAGATATGTAGATGTAAGTACTATATGTTGGGTAAAAATTAAAATCTTAAAAGTTGATATATTTAGTTAAAATTATTAATGAGGTGGCGGACTTAGTTAAATAGTGAATACACGTAATTGTGTCATATAATATAAATTTTGATGAATTGGTACCCGACCCAATGATTGATTAATTGGGTGGACTAAAGTTGCGCCCTATAATATATTTTATTTGATTAAGGTTTGATAATTTAAATATTCATTTTTTTATAAAAACTTATTCATTTGTACACTAATTAAATAATAATAAAGTCAATATTATTTTTAAACTATTAATAAAATCAACTTTATACTAAAGGTTAATTGCAAAAAAATCACGATCATTATTATTTTTATAAATTACAATATATTATTTAAAAAAATCAATTCGTGTAAAACTTCAATTTTAAAGTAAAAATCTAAGAAGAATCATTCTCTAATTTATACAAAATTTTGATTTTAGAATTAATGTTTACACAAAGACAAAGTAAAGAGTGAAAATAGTTCATACATGAACCGTTAAAGGAAACATGTTGTTTTCATTAAAAAGTATTAGCTGTGTTTTACTGAATAGTATTAGTTGTTTAGTGAAAATAAATTAAGACTCTTCAGTGAAAACAACTAATACCCTTCAGTAATAACAATAAATATTATTTAGGAAAATAATTTTTACTTTTCAATGATTCATATATACATACTCTTACACAAATAACAACTTCAGTTGTAGATCATCCCAATGATTTCATTTCCAAATTCAAACGTAATTTTTACGTTTCCCTTAGCTAATATAAAAAGTCTAACTAATCATTAAATTATTAAATTTTATTCAAGAGAGTTCCCAATTTATTTGCAAAATTTTAGGATAACTTTAACTATCCAAAATTTAAAATTAATGGGTTAGCACACATCTTTAAATACATATATACTCACATATAGATTAATACAAACAAATATTCAATAAAGAACAAAATCTTAATATTAATAATAAAATAATTATATAGAAATCCTAATCATTTCAAACTTCTGATAAAACATAAAGTTTTTCATTAAGTCTTTAATTTTTTTTAAAAATAAAAATCTATAATGAAACATCTTTTAAATTATAGAAATTACATAATATAATTACAAAAGACAAAGTATTTAATAAAAATTGTTTATGATAAGCTTATTATGAAACTATATTAAAGTATGGAATATTTGATCAAGAGTATCGATAATCTCACCAGGAGTATTATTAATCTGGATCAGTGGTATTATATTGTAATTGTTGTAAATTTTCTTGAATTCAAATTAATGATACTACTGGTGAGATTATTGATACCGTTCTGGTCAAATATTCGATACTTTAAAATAGTTTTATAATAAGCTTATCATGAATCATTTTCATATAAAACTTACACTTACAAATATGACACAGTTTTATATAAAAAAATAGATCATAATAATCTTAACATAAAATTGTTTTAAATTATCAAATAGTTGGTCATGAGTAACTAATCCTATAATTTTGGCTATTTAATTTCTTTAACTTTAATAATTTTTTTATGTCAAATTAATGATATGTAAGATGTTGTCTTGCGTTATAATGACTAATTCCAAAATATGTTTATACAAATTAAAATCATGTGTCATGATTCAATTATTGTAACGTGGGTATATAAATTTACAATTAAAAAAGTTTAATCTTCGCATAATGTGTTATTTGATAAATATATCCATTATAGTTAAATTACAAAAAAAAAAAAAATTTACCACAAAAAATTTATCATTATATATTCGTTGTAATAATCGCAATGGAAACTATCTTGGTCATTTTCAATAATTGCATAATTTATGCAAATATATATTAAATTAGTTGCATATTTGCATAACCTTAGCGTAATATAATTGGTAAAATAAATTAATTTGAAAGCGAGATTACATGAACAAACTTTGTAGATTAATGCACTCACGCACTACTTTTCCTTGATAATCGAACAATAATCCATCTTCTAAAACTATATTCATCTTTTTATATATTATCGAAATTAAAAATATTTACAGAAATATTATAGAACAAATTTTATAATTGAATTCCCATGATAATTCAACCAATCAGTTCATATATTCGTACGAAAAAAAAAGTGCATAACATTATATAAATGTTACAATTAATTAAGTAATTTTCCCTTATTGATTAATTAAAAAATAGTGGAAATCTATTATAAAATGCAGAATAATAAATTCATGGAAGAAATGCATTGCCTATATAATATACCTTATCACATAATTTGTGCCATTAAAAATTATCAGTTTACTCCTATAAAAATATCACAATAAATTTTTAACTGAAGTAGTATATAATTAACATATTTTACATAAAATATTTAGCAACCGCTCCCAATGTTCTGTTTCCCGATCATGCTTTTCTATCTCATCGTGCTTCTCGGCCCCTCTATCTCATCATATTTCTCGGCCCCTCTATCTCGTCATATTTCTCGGCCCCTCTATCTCGTCATGCTTCTATCTCTACATTCTCAGGAAATACCAGAAAAGCTCCTACTCGATTACCCCTCTTCTTCATCAGAAACCATATATGGATCGATTTGAATAAGATCCAATCAGTCGCTGCCATTAATGTGATATCGCGAGGGGATGTTAATCTAAAAAACCGATAAGAAGATAACGTCCTGAATCGAGTACCGAGATCCGGAAAAGACGATCCGGGTATGGGTCGGTACTCGAAACGTACCAAAACCCCAGAACCACGTTCCTACTCTCAAAGAGATGATACATAATGGAATGAATAATGGCTAGAATCGAAAAAATAAAAAAAAATATATAGCGAATCCTACACCAAAAACGGCAGCAACAATTTAGGAACCAAATCAAACAATTACAAATGAACATACCATAATAACTAACCAATCAAACACGGGCGGTCGAGATCAAATCGGAGAAAAACGATCAAAGGCCACAATTGTTTCCCGCCTAAATCTAAATTTGGCAATATTGTTTGTATTATATAGTTATAGATAGATTATTTTACGGTACAATATCGCGTATGAATATTGGTGTGCGTTATTCAATATTAATTTAACATTAGATTGACATAGGAATCAGTTAAATTAAAATTGTTTTATGTATTACTATAAGAAAAGAACGCATTTCGCAAGAGTATATATTTTGTCTAAATTTCGAGTATTTGGATGAAGACATTTGAAATGCAAGGAATTTGAAAATGCATAGATTCTCAAATGACATATAGTTTTGTTATATATTTGAAATTCCTCAATTTTGAACTAGGATTATAATTAAGAATTTAAAATCCATCAATTTCAATATTTTATACAAACAAGTGAAGTAAATGTAGATTGTGAATTTAAAATTATAGCCCAAATTTCTCCCTTCAAACACAACCTTAGGTGTGTTTAGAAATTCAATACAACTATATGTTCAATCTTTCAAAATTACCGTCCTATTAAGAGAGAGTTAGTGCTCCATCATAAAACTCATTAATTCCAAAATAATTAGTGAAATCAATATCCAAATCTTGCAAATTCCCCAAATGTTTTTACTTATAAGTTCGATTTTTTTAATTCCATTTTTAGTACCCTCTTGAATTATTAAAACATATCGATCATCCATTGATTATTTTTCGTACCTCCACATTTTATTCCTCCAAACTAATGGAACACAAAACGAAACACTACTAATCAGTGTGTTCGTGGAGGGTTATCTCGTGGAGGTTTACTTGAAAGGATAAATAGATATATATGATGAATAATTGCAAGTTTGTATTGACCAAATAAAACTGAAACACTTTTAAATGCATTTATATAGATAGATTCAACCAAGAAAAAGGCTGACGTTGCCATTAATATTGCCCATCAACTCCCTCGATTAATATTCTAACATCATGCGCAGACCTAGAAGTTATTTTTCCAATTGTGGCAAATTTCTTATCATAAATGTTGATGATGGAGGAAAGAGGGTGTAGTATCGTTGACCTTAGAAATAAAATAAAATAAAATTAATTAAATGAATGAAGGCAAAGTATTATATGTGTAATACTCACCATAACAATTATGGGAGAATTTTTTTTATAAAAGGTCATGTAACTTTGTTTGAGTTCATAAAAGGTCCTGTAAGTTTTTATTTTATCAATTTTGATCATTTTAGTATCAATTTTGATTCTTTTTGCTGGAAAATTTAAAATTTGACCAGAAAGCTGCCCTAATTTTTCATTTTGGTCACGTTGAGGGTCGTCGCTAATATCATTTGACCCGTCTCGCATCCAAGAAGAAAACCCATCAATTACATACATATTTCGATTACACCAACCCAAAAAATTGAGGTTTCAAAATTGTGAATTTTGGGAATACTGTTTTGATTACACCAACCCCAAGAATTGAGGTTTCAAAATTGTGAATTTCGTCTATTTCCATGGCTAATTTTCGAGCAATTTACTGTAATATTTGGGTTAAGACATATACTATTCTATTCTTCTCGTTGAACTCGTTATTTTGATACTTTTTTTGGTTCATTATGTAAGTTACAACAAATTTCCGGGCCAAATTTAAAATTTTCGGAAAAAGGACCAAAATTGATACCAAAAGTGATTCTTCGCTGAAATCTTCGGGAATTATCCAAATCACGCCTTACTCTATTCTTTCTCTCTTCAATCGATCATGTTTTCCTTAATTGATTGTGTTTAAATCCTGTCTCTTCGATCGACCCCTGCTTTTCGGCGACTTGATGTCCACTGATATAATTATTCACGATTTCTTCAGTAAGTTTTCATTGTTCTATATTTTCATATTTTATACTCTATTTCCAGATCTTATTTTGTGTGTTTGATTTTATTCGGTGATTTTATTGATGTTACAAGTAGCTGTAAAATAATTCAGTTGCTGCTCTCTAATGGTGTACATATGAGCAGAAAATGGAAAATTTTATAAATCTAATTTTGCCTAAGCTTATTTGAAACATTTTATAAGCTCTAACATCTTATAAGTTATTTTAAGAGCTTATAAGATGTACTCCCTCCGTCCCAGCATTGTTCGCACTTTTACTATTTTCTCGTGTTTTAGCGAACGAGTTTTTTATTACTCCCTCCGTCCACAAAAATTTTACCCGGTTACTGTAGAGCATAGTTTTTAATGAAAATTGGTATTTTATTGAAAAAGTGAATAAAGTAGATAAAATAAGAGTATTGTGGTGGGTATTGTGGGACCCATTTTTTGTTTGTGAGTGTAGTTTATTTCCAAAAGAGGAATGAGTAAAAATTTGGTGGACGGACCAAAAAGGAAAACGGGTAAAAATTTGGTGGACGGAGGGAGTAGTATTTAAAATGATAAATTAATTTTTAAATCATTTTATAATAGAGGAGAGATAGATCTATCAAACTCTACCTTAAAAGTTACTTTATCATTTCAAATACTAATAAACAACTCGCTCGCTAAAACACGAAAATAAAGTTAGTGTGCAAATAATGCTGGGATGGAGGGAGTAATTTTTAAGTAGCTTATAAGTTGCTAAAGTGTTTGGCTAATACAACTTATAAGATCTTTGATTATTTATAACAAATATTATTTAAATTTATAAAAAATAATTTTTCTATTTTTTATCTTGAGGTTGGGGTTGGGAAGGGGTGGGGTGGGTGGTTGGGGTGGAGGTGGTTAGGAAAATAAGTTGGGAAATCCCAACTTATTTTTTTACAGCTTATAAGATGTTAGGAGCTTATTTTATGATCTTATAAGCTGTTAAACATCTTATTTTGCCAAACACCCTCTAAGAAAGATGTCTTATAAGCTAGCCAAACACCCTCTAAAAAAGATGTTAAAGTTGTTGCGCTCGGACTGTTGTTCTATATATACTAGATGAGTCCCCGCGTAATACGCGGAATTTTCATAAAAGTTAGGGAAAATTAAAATTTTAGGACACTATCTTATAACCATTTGCAAAAAATAGGACACTTTCTCTACAAGCTGGCAATTTCAAGACACTTTCTTTTAAGTTTTGCAAATTTAGACCAATTGATGCTAATTTCGGGTCAAACGGGTTTGATCCTCCAGCGTGGCTGCTTTATGGACGTCACGCCACTAAAATCTTCCCACCTCATTAAATATCTAGAGAACTTAAAACCTAAAAAAAATCTGGACAATAAAAACACGTTGGTCCCGTCAAACAAAATTTTGGAGCTCTAATTCCAACTCTTCCCGCAAAATCGTGCATCTCCAGGTGAGAAAAAAAATCGCCTAATTGAAGAAATCTACCGGAAGAAGAACCCTTATCTATATATGCATATTTATGAATTAAAAGCTTTCATGTGTATTTTTTAACAGCACAATTTATTATTTGGCTATGTATATATTAATGCTTTGTGGAGGGGGTTCATCACTTGCCCAAGCTAATTAAAAGTAAGGATTAATATTTTATTTGTTCTTTTTTATGCCTGCAATTAAATTGCTTAAGTTAATTATAGTGAAGACTCTACAATTAGTTCTTTGCTCTTTGCTTCGTTTTTAATGCATATTTTTATTCTTTGATTCATTTTTGCAGATGTGGTTGCTCATGATGTTACCATCGTGTTTTTATTATTCAGATTTTTTTAAATTTTAAGTTCTCCAGATATTTAATGACGTGAATTTTTTTTAGTGACGTGTCCACAAAGCAGCCACGCTGGAGGATCAAGCCCGTTTGGCCCGAAATTAGCATCAATTGGCCCAAATTTGTAAAACTTAAAATAAAGTGTCATATTTTTGCAAATGGTTATAAGATAGTGTCCTAAAAATTTAATTTTCCCTAAAAGTTAATTATATATGCGTTATATATAAATAAATTTGGTTATTGTATTATATAATTACATATTAATAAATATATTTAAATAATATTTTATATAAAATTATGAATTAATTTATTATCACTTCATGACCTTTAGGCTCAATCTCAATTTCATTACAATTTTTAGTATTCTTATATGAAAATTCACGTGATTTTTTTGTTTGTTTTAATTTGATATACACTTTTAAATTATGACATGACTAACATAGCGCTCGTGTATTACACATATTTCTTTATGTTGTTGTATTTAAAATTATTATAAATTGTAACGCCCCGAACCCAGAATATATTAATTATATCGGATTCGAAGTGTTATTGTGATCAAAAGTCCGAACTATAAAATTTTTGAAGGAGAAGTAACTGAATTGAAGGATAAGTTTCATACAGCGGATAAGTGGGAAGGAATAATACAATAGAGTATCGCATACATAAGTGCATCTGTATATATATATATATATATATATAAGGAAAGATAAAGGGTTCTGTATCTTTATGATAATACACACTGAGTTTTGATGACTGAAACACACGGTAAGAAGTAGCATCTTGTATAGCAGTAGCGACAACATTTATTTAGGAATAGAATAATAGACATCATTGTATTATAAATAGTGTATTAAGCAAGCGGGAAACTTTGTGTCTTCTGTATCACTGTCCTTGCTCCCCGTAATCGAAATCTGCAAAGGGGTTAGGAAAAAGGTGCGTGAGAATTGAATTCTCACGTATGAGTGATTTGCAACATCATGAGATTGGTAAATCCGAAGTATATTAAATTATACTCATTGATAAAGTGTTTATTCCATTTAATCAGTTTCACATGTAAACAAGATTACAATATTTTATAGAAGGAACAGTTCATATAATGATTCATCGGCATTTAAGCATATTTCACATGGTATAATTGAAATAGCACAAGTTGATTCACATTAGGGTAGAACCCAACACATATTCACGTATTGTCACAAACTGCCAAACCATATTCGTACAATCATTCCACTTCCAACAAAGTTACTCTTTTCGACTACAACCAAAACTTACTTCATCCAACCACAACCAACAAAGTTACCCTTTTCAACTCCAACCAAAATAAGCAAGCATCAATGACCTTATTCCCAGTGCGCATGTAGGCAGCTGACCGGGGACCAGATCTGCTTGATCAACAACCTTGATTCTGAGGGCGTCCCCGACAGCTCCCTGGAGGTCGGATTTAAAACTCGATTCTAACTCCGTACTTACTGACTATCCATAAAACTGACTCAATAAACTTCACAGAGAAAATGCTTGATTGACAATAGGACTGATTCATGCTCACATAAAGTACTCACTCATGCAATGGTGATTGATTTATAAGACAACAGGCCATATATATATCATATATAGTTATATCACATAATTCAAACAATTATATAATAGGTGTTACATTTATGTTGGATTAATTGTTTTAGATTGATTTAGTCGAGTTCAGAAAATATCGGCACAACGTCATTATTAGCAGATCAATCAACAGATCATCACCCACCTGATTGTTCTGAGTCCTGGGAATATTGTGTAGGCAGACGGTCGAATCCTCCGTGCGTGTCCCGAAAAGTACAGAATCCTAATAAGGAGTATTCCGATTAAAAGATCGACTTTTGAATTTGAAAAACTTAAGCGTTTGTATCTCGAGGATTGAGTAGATTGTTGCCTTTAGAAAATTATTGAAAACTAAGGTTTCCAAAGGTTGATTTCTATTTGATAAGTACGCCCCTTTTAAGAGAAGGTGTATTAGGGAGGTGTATTTACTAATTTCAGTGATGTCCTTAATAAAGGCCTTTTAAGGTAAAAATATAATTATTATTCTTGGAATACTTAGAAAAAAAAATAAGAATAATATAATTACTTAAAGGTATCAATAAAATTTAAAGAAAAGGTTTTTCTTTCTTAGGAATTCTATTTCTCGTTTTTAAACGAATTTATTAATTTCTCCAAGAAAACTCTTTTTACTAAATTGGATATTTAAAAGACTTATCTTTTGGGTTCTTAATTTCTAACAGGGGTACGAGGGGAAGACGAGTTTCCCTTTGTCTATGGATTCAAAACAAAAGCGTTTAACCATTGAAGATCATCATCCAAATAATAATATCAACTCATCAAAACAAGGATACTAAAGGATTATGCTAATATCACCATAACACTAAAGCAGTGACACTAAACATCCACAAGAATAAAACTAGCCCACTAAGTCATTGATACCATACATCTAAAACAACAATACACATCAACCGGTCAAATAAAAAAAAAAACAAGATACTAACTCAGCTAATCCCAACAGTCCAACTCATGTTTTGTGAAGGAAAGAAACAGGGGAAAATAATATCCAAATTCCTACTTCTAAAGAGTGATACAAAGAGGACAAAACAACAATACTAAACAAGTCAACTAATAATACTAAATCATCTAACCAAAACTAACAGTAAGTTTTCTATTCTGTTTCTTTGTTCCATGGTTCGAACAAAACTTGACAAAATTCCAGAATCTACCCAAGAAGAAAAAAAACGAAGGTAGAAACCTTACGATTCCGGTTCGAGGTGGTAAACGGGCGGCCTAACGGCGTCGTTTTGAAACTCGGTATTTTGCTTACGAAAATTGGGCAGCCTAACGGCGTCGTTCGGGAATTCGGAAAAACGAATTGAACAGCCTAACGGCATCGATCGGGATTTCTAAAAATTTCGGCAGCAGCAAATTGATTTGACGGTGTCATTTTGATCGGAAAAATCGAATGGAAGAGGGGTTTTTGGTTAGAAACTGAATTCGGTGGAAAATCGAAATTAAAAGAGGGCTTTTTAAATCGACTTACATGAAGGGAGAATTAAAGAGGCGGCGACGGCTGGGGCTGAGGGAGTGCGACGGCGGCGCTGGGTGGTTGGGCACGGCGGCGACGCAGCTTCGGCTTCGGGGAAGGACAGGGGAGGCGGCGACGGCGCGTCGCGATGGGAGGAGAGAGAGCGAGCGAGAGAGAAGACAAGGCGAGAGGTGTTGCTGCTTCGCGGTAGCGCGAGGGAGTCGTCTGAGCACGGCGACGCTTCGTCGTTCGCCGGAGGAGGAAAGAGGCGCGACGGCATGACGGCGTGACGGCGAGGGGGAGCGCGGCCTGCGTCTGGGAGTGGAAAGAGAGGAGCGGCGCGGTTGGGGCTGGGCACGACGGTGGCGTTACCGGAAAAAAGAAAGAAAAAAAAGAAGAAGGAGGCTTTTGTGCTTTGAAGAGAGAAAGCAGAGAAAAATTAAGAAAGGGGATTGGATAAGTGCGTGAGTTGTGAAATGAGAAGAATGAGGAGAGAGAGAGACTTTTTCCTATTTTATACGGATTCCTCTTAAGGAAACTTAACAATTCCGTATTAATCTTTCAAATCCGGATTCAAGTATTATCCTTTTAATAACTTTTATTAAAAGAAAATTTTTAATTAAAAGAAGGAAAAGATTAGTGGTTGAGAATTAAAGATAGAGATTTTCATGAGATTTTAACTTAATTGCTAGGAATTTAATTAGGGGCTCGTTTGGTTTTTCGAGAATTTAATTTGAGATTAATAGTATCTTTTAATTAATCAATTAATTACTGAAATTCTGATTATCCACAAAATTACACGGATTTAAATCCTTAATTTAATTTAATTCTCGTAGTTCCTTTATTCGTTTGAAAGATTCGATTTCTTTCTTCGAATTTAGGAATTTATAAAAAGGGTATATATATTTAAATACACAAATAACACACAAAATAATTAAAATTCAAAGAAACAAAGAGAAGAAAATAAAATAAGATTTCTAATTAAAGAAAAAGGGTATAGAACGGGACGGGGTAGTACATCCTCACCCCCTTAACAGAATTTCGCCCCCGAAATTCATGTCTTAGGTACTACTTAAGCATTGAGGGTATTTGGCTAGGACTTCATCCTCTCTTTCCCAAGTCGCTTCTTCTTTCCCGTGTCGGCTCCACTGAACTAGCACTAAAGGTATCTCTCGATTTCTTAACAAGTGTAACTTTCTTCCTAAGATAGTTACTGGAACTTCTTCGTAAGTCAGGTCACTGCTTAGGCCTAATTCTACGTGATTAATAACGTGGTTTGGATCACTCACGTATTTCCTGAGTGTAGATATGTGGAACACATTGTGCACTAGTGATAATTCCGGTGGTAAAGCTAAGCGATAAGCCACATCCCCAATTCTGTTCAGGATGTCGAATGGTCCGATGTATCGTGGCTTTAGCTTACCTCTTTTCCCAAAACGGATTAGACCTTTCATTGGCGCAACTTTGAGAAATGCTTTCTCGCCAATGCCAAATTGTAAATCCCTTCTTCGGGTGTCTGCATATGACTTCTGACGGTCCTGGGCCGACTTGATTCTCTTTTTAATCTTCGCGACTATCTCAGCTGATCTTTCGACTAGCTCGGGTCCGAGAATCTTTCGAATCCCGACTTCGTCCCAACAAACTGGCGATCTACACCTCTTCCCATAGAGTGCTTCGTACGGCGTCATTTGTATTGTTGCTTGATAACTGTTGTTATATGCAAACTCTACCAATGGTAGGTGACTTTCCCAACTTCCTTCGAGATCTAGAGCGCAAGCTCTGAGCATATCTTCGAGCGTTTGGATAGTTCTTTCCGATTGCCCGTCAGTCTGCGGGTGGTATGCGGTGCTGAACTTCAATTCAGTACCTAAGGCTCGTTGCAGACTTCCCCAGAACTTGGAGGTAAAATGGGGGTCTCTATCGGATACTATCGAGACTGGTACACCGTGCAGTCTGACTATCTCTGCAATGTATAGTTGGGCGAGTTTGTTCAACGTGTACGTCATTCTTATAGGGATAAAATGGGCAGTTTTCGTAAGTTTGTCTACGATAACCCAAATGGCATCATGATTCTTCACCGTTTTCGGAAATCCGGTGACAAAATCCATAGTGATGTTCTCCCATTTCCATTCTGGCATCTCTAGAGGATGCAACAACCCTGGAAATCGTTGGTGATCTGCTTTAACTCGTTGGCAGGTTAAACAACTCCTGACGAATTGAGCTATCGATCTCTTCATACCCCTCCACCAAAAGTTCTCTTTCAGTCCCCTGTACATTTTCGTCTCTCCGGGGTGAACGGTGTAAGGAGTGCTATGTGCCTCTTTCAGAATTTCGTTCCTCATTCCGTCATCCTTAGGCACACAGATTCTGTTATCAAACATTAAAGCTCCATCAGTACTCAACACGAACCTCTGAATGGTTCCTTCTTCAGCGCGCTTACGTACTCCTCTCAAGAATTTATCGTCTTTTTGCGCTCCTAATATCCTTTCTCGTAAGGTCGGTTGCAGGGTGAACGCGTAAACCATGGAATCTGCACAACACTGTATGGAAAATTCTAAGTTTAAACGAGAAAGTTCTCCTATTAGTGGTAACTGTGTGGTCGGAACGACGCTTAGTTTTGTATCTTCCTTTCTACTCAAAGCGTCTGCCACTACGTTTGCCTTTCCAGGGTGATAGTGGATAGTGCAATCGTAATCTTTTACCAACTCAAGCCATCTTCTCTGACGCATGTTCAATTCCTTCTGCGTAAAGAAGTATTTTAGGCTCTTATGGTCAGTGTAGATCTCACACTTTCCTCCATATAAGTAGTGTCTCCAAATCTTCAACGCGTGAACTACTGCGGCCAGTTCTAAGTCGTGCGTTGGATAGTTTTGTTCGTGTTCCTTAAGTTGTCGAGATGCATAAGCTACAACTTTCTTATTCTGCATCAGAACACAACCCAAGCCTGACAAAGAAGCGTCTGTGTAAATGACGAATCCTTCTGATCCATCTGGGATGGTTAACACAGGCGACGTGGTTAGTCTCTTCTTTAGCTCTTGAAAGCTTTCTTCACAAGTTGAATCCCAAGTAAACTTCTCAGTTTTCTTGGTCAGTTTCGTCAGCGCTTTCGCAATGTTGGAGAAATCTTGTATGAACCTGCGGTAGTACCCTGCTAACCCAAGAAAACTCCGAATTTCATTGACGTTAGTAGGTGCCTTCCAGTTCATGATGGCTTCTACCTTTGCTGGGTCCACTTCAATCCCTTTTGCGGAGATTATATGCCCTAAGAACATCACACGGTCGATCCAAAATTCACACTTGCTGAATTTGGCATACAACTTCTCTCGTCTCATTGTCTCTAAGACTGCTTTGAGATGTTCTTCGTGTTGTTCTTTGCTCTTAGAGTATACGAGTATGTCGTCGATGAAGACGATGACGAATTGATCCAGGTACGGATGAAACACTCTATTCATCAGATCCATGAAGATTGCCGGAGCATTTGTTACTCCGAAAGGCATCACGGTGAACTCGTAATGTCCATACCGTGCTGTCTTTGGGATATCCTCACTCTTGACCTTTAGCTGATGGTACCCAGACCTCAGATCGATCTTTGAGAATATGGTAGCATTCTTTAACTGATCGAACAAGTCTTCTATCCTCGGAAGAGGATACTTGTTCTTAATGGTCAGTTGATTGAGACCTCGGTAGTCTATGCACATACGGAAAGTTCCATCTTTCTTCTTTACGAACAACACGGGTGCTCCCCATGGTGATGCACTAGGCCTGATGAACTTCTTTTCAAGCAAGCCCTGCAGTTGTTCTTTCAGTTCTTCTAACTCTTTTGGCGCCATTCGATAGGGTGCTTTAGATACTGGTGCTGCCCCAGGTATCAAGTCGATGGAGAACTCTATCTGACGATCGGGAGGTAACCCGTTTAATTCCTCGGGGAACACGTCAAGATATCCATCCACAATTGGCACTTTGATGCGTAACTTATCGTCTATCTCTCCTGCTGAGATGTGAACGAGGTAAGCTTGGCATTCCTCTTTTCGTAATATTGTTGCAGCTTGGATTGCTGATATTACTCGGGTTTCCTTCTTGGTCTTGATTTTACAAAACGCGAAGCGTTGGCCATCACGAGTTTCGAGGTTGATCTCGCGTTCGGCGCATTTTATTATCGCTTTGTTTCTCGTTAACCAGTCAATGCCTAAGATTATGTCAAAGGTTTTCATCTTAAGGACGTGAAGATCGGACTCTATCAAGTGATTGTCTAGCGTTAGGGGTAGACCTCTAATTTGACCCTCAATTTCCATAGTAGTTCCAGATTGAATACTCACATTTAAAACTTTTCCCTTTTCCTCGACTAATCCTAACTTTCTTTTAAAGTTATCAGATATAAAGGAATGAGATGCTCTAGTATCAAACAATACATACGCAGGTTTTTCAAGTACAAAGACAGTACCTGCTAGCGTCTCATGCTGCTCAAGCTGAGCTGGTCCTTTCAGGCGAAGTTGCTCTCCACTGCTTTCCCCTTCCTCTAGGATAGCATTCACGTGGCCTGGCCTTCCTTGACCTTGGTTGGGCGGACCTCTGACTGGGGGTCCTGCTTGGCGGTTGTTAGGTGCAGGCAGCTGGCGAGCCTGATAATTGTTTGCCTGCTGAGGACGATATTGAGCGTTATTAACCGGTTGACGGTTGCTGCTCGGTGGCTGAGCACATTCATTGGACTTGTGCCCTGGTTGATGGCAACGGAAACAAATTACTCCTCTATGACTACAGGGTCCCCAGTGTCTCCCTCCACACCTTCGACAGTTCTGGTTGGCTCGAGGACCAACAAAGTTATTTCCCCTGGATTGCGGAACAGGATTCATTTTAAAGGGTGGCTGCCAATTCCGATTGACAGGGACAATAGTCGGAGTCTGTTTGCACTCCAAGTTTTGACTGATCGAGACCATCAATGCTCGATGGAAAACTTCTCCATAGTTTGGCACCTGAAGGCTAATTATAATTCCTGCTATCTCGGGCCTCAAACCCTGCTCGAATCTGCGAGCTTTCCTTTCATCGTCACCTACCAGATGTGGGGCATAACGAGACAGTTGGTTGAACCTTCTCTCGTACTCTATCACTGAGAGAGTTCCCTGTCGAAGGTTGACAAATTCCTGTTCTTTCCGATCCCTCAGGACTCGTGGAAAGTATCGGTCCAGTATAGCTTTCTTAAAGTCCTCCCAAGTAAGGACCTGTCTAGCTTCTTCATCCATAGTTCGCTCATAAGACTCCCACCATTGGGCTGCATCCTCCATCAGTTGGAACTGGGCACAGGAGACCTTCTGTGCATCAGCCAGTGCCATGTGTCTGAAGATACGTTCCAATCCCGATATCCATTCCTCAACTTCAAAGGGATCTTCTTTCCCATTCAGCCTAGGTGGCTGCAGTCGTCGAAAGCGTTCGACAAAGTCATTCATCCTGGGTGCCATCTAAGGTATAGGCCCGTATAGTGGTGGAGGAGGTGGTGGAGCTTGTTGCTGAATGTAGTTCTGAAAAGAGATCAGTATTTCTCTCGCAATATCGTTTTCTGGCGCGGCCTGTTGAGGCGGCTCAGGTTCAGCCTGAGGGGATGGGTCTTGTTCTATAGGATCTCTTGGTTCAGGAATGGGGTTAACGCGGGGTCATCCACGTTTACGTCCAGGTGTCATTCTAAAGGTAGTTCTGATTGAAAAGAATAATATTGTTACGATATGTATAGGTGCGAGAAAGTTATAAAAACATAATCGGATTAACCAAATCAACACAACACTAGCACTGAAACACGTGTGGTACGTAATTCACCGCTTCGCATCGGGGCCGTCAATGGTACAGTGCTCACATTCGCACAGTATTCTAGGAACCAGTGGTGTGTCATTAAGCGATAATCAGATAAAATATATGACAGTCAATATATAAAGCAAGTAAAACACATTGACAAGCAGTGAGCACATAATAAGTGTATATATATATATATCTAAAAAGTTTTGGTTCTACGGAGTCAGTCTCCTTACATTACGTCATGGAATGCAAAAGGGTTCTAGGTAATGCTATAGCATCGTGTCCTCACATCAAATGGACCACGAGCGACAAAAAGGAGGGGTTAGAGCTACGCTGTTATGGCCTATAAGGAAAACGACCACGCAAAAATGACTACTACTATATGTCAAGCGGCTACCACCTATACTATATATATGCATCTACTACTATATACAAGGTCTGGGAGTCCAACTAGTCATCAACCTCTGACTCTGCTGAGGAATCTATCTCTCCCTCTGGCTCGTCTCCCTCAAACTCAACAACTTCGGGCTCGACACTCGCTAACTCTATCAAGTGGTGTGCGGCTTCTCCCAAGCCGAAAGGTCCTTCTCCAGCCAGTCCACTCGCTACCCAGAAGGCGATGGAAGTGTCCCGCTGCGCGAGAGCTGCATCCAAGTGTAGGTCGGCCCTCTGGGTGGAGAAAAGGGAGTACTCGTCCTGGGAGACGGCGGTTGCTCTAGCCGCAACGGCCGACATCCGCGCTAGCCTGGCGTCCTCCCGGTGACCGTCCGATGTGGCCAGGTCATGCCCGGTGAGTGCAGCGGTCTGGTAAGACAGCCCGCAGTTAACATCCGCGTGCCGAATCACCCTCTGGGCTTCCACCCAGTAGGCGTCTAGGTGCACCTGAGGTCCCTGCTCTGGATCGTCCACCCTCATACGGTCTAACAGTCCGGCAGCGATAGGGCGGAAGATTTCAATCACTCCTCCCACGAATCAGGTCGCAGCTGCGAAGTCAGTCTCAATGTGGGGCTCTGGGGCAATCCTTGCCCATTCGCGTGACTCTAAAAAGCGGGCAGTGAAGGCATCAATGGTCTCTACTTCTAACTGCTCAATCTCTAAGTACTGGGCCACATCCATCTTAGGCTTCCTATAGGGAAAGGAAAGTTCTAGTCAAATTTTAGTTTAAAAGGAAAAATAACCGTAAAGTAAACACTTAAAGCACGTAATCAAAGAAATCACATAATATCATTTATGAAGTTCACAAATTATCCAAGTATTCTTATTAATTACTCGAGTTTCAACAACAACTTATACTAAATTTTGTAGTTCCTTTTTCACAGTACGAACATTGTTTTGAGTTATCGTAACCCTTTTGATCGTGTAATATTATGAAGTCAAGCTATTTTGAATTTGGTAGGTCTTTAAACAATTTTACAAAAAGTAGTAACGTACCTTCGAGGAGCTTGTAGACAGTAACCAGAGACACGTTTCTCCTAGAAAATTTAATATTTAAATACTTAAGTGATAATAAATCATTTTAGTGTGACGGGAAAACAAGATTTGGGGTTGGGTCCGAAAGTTTTGAACCTAGGCTTTGATACCACCTGTAACGCCCCGAACCCAGAATATATTAATTATATCGGATTCGAAGTGTTATTGTGATCAAAAGTCCGAACTATAAATTTTTTGAAGGAGAAGTAACTGAATTGAAGGATAAGTTTCATACAGCGGATAAGTGGGAAGGAATAATACAATAGAGTATTGATTAGGCGTGAAATTGTCATGATTCGTCGCTCGAAATGCCCTTGTTTTGATGGATTCATATAAGTATTTAGAGTCATTTGAGTATTATTTTCACAAACTAACAAATTTGTTTCTTTGATGTTTATAGATGGATAGAGGGCGAAAAGAGGAGTTCGTAGGACTTTGAATCGACTCAAACGGATACCCGGATGAGAAGATATGGAAGAAATACGAAAAGTATTAGTTCAAGCGAACAAAAGTGTCACTGGAGTACGCAAGCTGAAGGTGCTCGAGTAAACACTACTCAAGCACTCGAGTAGAGCACTCGATCCAGGCCTGGTCGAGTAGACATTCCTCGGGCACTCGAGTAGTGCACTCGAGCAGGGCTTGGTCGAGTAGCCATTACTCGGGCACTCGAGTAGACTACTCGAGCTGAGGCCGGTCGAGTAGAACTACTCGAGCTAAGGGGCTCGAGTACTTTTCGGGTTCTGGATAATTTCAACACTCGAGCTTGCATTGCTCGAGCACTTTTTACTCGAGCTCTACTCGAGCTCGACGGGAATTTTGGCCCATGCAAGTCAGAGTTAGCCCGACGCTTATATATATCCATCCCAAGTTCGTTCTGGAGAGAACCACTTGACAACCACGAGATTTAGAGTTAGTTTTAGGGAGAGAAAGAGGAGAAGAGACGAGCAAGCTTTACTTTACATTTTGTTGAGGTTTTTCATACGAATTCTTAGTTTCTTTTCGTTTCTTAGTTCCTTTTAATTAGCTTGATTACTTTAAACGCTTTAAACTTCGTTTTTATCAATTCAAATTCAGTTCTTAGTATTTATTTCTTTAAACCCCAGTTCATGTTTTATATTTTCTTTCTTCAATTCATCATGTTTATGTTCGTTGTTTCTTTTATTGTTTTCGTTATCGTTATAGCCATGTCTAGCTAAACCCTTGCATGCTTAGGGTAGGATGAACTCGTAGAAGTAGGTTGTGGGTACGTAATTAGGGTAACTTGTGACGTTAGGATTTAATTCTCTTGATTAATGAATTCGTAAAATTAATCTAGACTATACTTTTGAATTTCGTTCGAAAGGTGTTAGAGAGAGGACGACCGTATCACTCTTTAACGAGTAGACTAAACGAGAAGGTTTAGGAAGGGTTAATTCATCTACCAGTTTAGCGAAGGAGGACGACCGCATCACCTTAGTTAAATTATCATTAATTAAGCACAATCTATTAACTTGTTAGTAGATTAGTGAAGTCGAGTGTTAGGGTAAAGTATTAGGGTTTAGAATCTTGAGCTTTCACCTTGCATTCTTAGACTTAGGTTATTTCTTGTGTGTCACAGTTATTCTGATTATGTACCTGCTCCGTTAGTATACATAGGGATTCCTATCCTAAGCATCACCATCTCTCATTAGAAAACAACCCTTAGTTAATTCGCTTCTTTAATTCTTTAGTTTAATTAGTTTAGTGTAGTTTTAATTAATCTTTTAAAAACCCAAAAACAACATTACACTCATATTAGCTACGACGCGTAGATCTTCAGGGATCTATTCGCATACATCCCATCTCGTGGGTTCGATATACTTGGCCGTTATACTTACTCTTACTAAAGTGAACTCGTCTGCTTGCGGGTAAGCGACTAGTAGAAAGCTGGTATCATCGCTTCAAGTCAAGTATCGCATGCATAAGTGCATCTGTATATATATATATATAAGGAAAGATAAAGGGTTCTGTATCTTTATGATAATACACACTGAGTTTTGATGACTGAAACACACGGTAAGAAGTAGAATCTTGTATAGCAGTAGCGACAACATTTATTTAGGAATAGAATAATAGGCATCATTGTATTATAAATAGTGTATTAAGCAAGCGGGAAACTTTGTATCTTCTGTATCACTGTCCTTGCTCCCCGTAATCGAAATCTGCAAAGGGGTTAGGAAAAAGGGGCGTGAGAATTGAATTCTCACGTATGGGTGATTTGCAACGTCATGGGATTGGTAAATCCGAAGTATATTAAATTATACTCATTGATAAAGTGTTTATTCCATTTAATCAGTTTCACATGTAAACAAGATTACAATATTTTATAGAAGGAACAATTCATATAATGATTCATCGGCATTTAAGCATATTTCACATGGTATAATTGAAATAGCACAAGTTGATTCACATTAGGGTAGAACCCAACACATATTCACGTATTGTCACAAACTGCCAAACCATATTCGTACGATCATTCCACTTCCAACAAAGTTACTCTTTTCGACTACAACCAAAACTTACTTCATCCAACCACAACCAACAAAGTTACCCTTTTCAACTCCAACCAAAATAAGCAAGCATCAATGGCCTTATTCCCAGTGCGCACGTAGGCAGCTGACCGGGGACCAGATCTGCTTGATCAACAACCTTGATTCCGAGGGCGTCCCCGACAGCTCCCCGGAGGTCGGATTTAAAACTCGATTCTAACTCCGTACTTACTGACTATCCATAAAACTGACTCAATAAACTTCACAGAGAAAATGCTTGATTGACAATAGGACTGATTCATGCTCACATAAGGTACTCACTCATGCAATGGTGATTGATTTATAAGACAACAGGCCATATATATATCATATATAGTTATATCACATAATTCAAACAATTATATAATAGGTGTTACATTTATGTTGGATTAATTATTTTAGATTGATTTAGTCGAGTTCAGAAAATACCGACACAACGTTATTATTAGCAGATCAATCAACAGATCATCACCCACCTGATTGTTCTGAGTCCTGGGAATATTGTGTAGGCAGACGGTCGAATCCTCCGTGCGTGTCCCAAAAAGTACAGAATCCTAATAAGGAGTATTCCGATTAAAAGATCGACTTTTGAATTTGAAAAGCTTAAGCGTTTGTATCTCGAGGATTGAGTAGATTGTTGCCTTTAGAAAATTATTGAAAACTAAGGTTTCCAAAGGTTGATTTCTATTTGATAAGTACGCCCCTTTTAAGAGAAGGTGTATTAGGGAGGTGTATTTACTAATTTCAGTGATGTCCTTAATAAAGGCCTTTTAAGGTAAAAATATAATTATTATTCTTGGAATACTTAGAAAAAAAAATAAGAATAATATAATTACTTAAAGGTATCAATAAAATTTAAAGAAAAGGTTTTTCTTTCTTAGGAATTCTATTTCTCGTTTTTAAACGAAATTATTAATTTCTCCAAGAAAACTCTTTTTACTAAATTGGATATTTAAAAGACTTATCTTTTGGGTTCTTAATTTCTAACAGGGGTACGAGGGGAAGACGAGTTTCCCTTTGTCTATGGATTCAAAACAAAAGCGTTTAACCATTGAAGATCATCATCCAAATAATAATATCAACTCATCAAAACAAGGATACTAAAGGATTATGCTAATATCACCATAACACTAAAACAATGACACTAAACATCCACAAGAATAATACTAGCCCACTAAGTCATTGATACCATACATCTAAAACAACAATACACATCAACCGGTCAACTAAAAAAAAAAAAAAACAAGATACTAACTCAGCTAATCCCAACAGTCCAACTCATGTTTTGTGAAGGAAAGAAACAGGGGAAAATAATATCCAAATTCCTACTTCTAAAGAGTGATACAAAGAGGACAAAACAACAATACTAAACAAGTCAACTAATAATACTAAATCATCTAACCAAAACTAACAGTAAGTTTTCTATTCTGTTTCTTTGTTCCATGGTTCGAACAAAACTTGACAAAATTCCAGAATCTACCCAAGAAGAAAAAAAATGAAGGTAGAAACCTTACGATTCCGGTTCGAGGTGGTAAACGGGCGGCCTAACGGCGTCGTTTTGAAACTCGGTATTTTGCTTACGAAAATTGGGCAGCCTAACGGCGTCATTCGGGAATTCGGAAAAATGAATTGAACAGCCTAACGACGTCGATCGGGATTTCCAGAAATTCCGGCAGCAGCAAATTGATTTGACGGCGTCATTTTGATCGGAAAAATCGAATGGAATGAGGGGTTTTTGGTTAGAAACTGAATTCGGTGGAAAATCGAAATTAAAAGAGGGCTTTTTAAATCGACTTACATGAAGGGAGAATTAAAGAGGCGGTGACGGCTAGGGCTGAGGGAGTGCGACGGCGGCGCTGGGTGGTTGGGCACGGTGGCGACGCAGCTTCGGCTTCGGGTTCGGGGAAGGACAGGGGAGGCGGCGGCGGCGCATCGCGATGGGAGGAGAGAGAGCGAGCGAGAGAGAAGACAAGGCGAGAGGCGTTGCTGCTTCGCGGTGGCGCGAGGGAGTCGTCTGAGCACGGTGGCGCTTCGTCGTTCGCCGGAGGAGGAAAGAGGCGCGACGACGTGACGGCGAGGGGGAGCGCGACCTGCGTCTGGGAGTGGGAAGAGAGGAGCGGCGCGGTTGGGGCTGGGCACAGCGGTGGCGTTGCCGGAAAAAAGAAAGAAAAAAAAGAAGAAGGAGGCTTTTGTGCTTTGAAGAGAGAAAGCAGAGAGAAATTAAGAAAGGGGATTGGATAAGTGCGTGAGTTGTGAAATGAGAAGAATGAGGAGAGAGAGAGACTTTTTCCTATTTTATACGGATTCCTCTTAAGGAAACTTAACAATTCCGTATTAATCTTTCAAATCCGGATTCAAGTATTATTCTTTTAATAACTTTTATTAAAAGAAAAATTTTAATTAGAAGAAGGAAAAGATTAGTGGTTGAGAATTAAAGATAGAGATTTTCATGAGATTTTAACTTAATTGCTAGGAATTTAATTAGGGGCTCGTTTGGTTTTTCGAGAATTTAATTTGAGATTAACAGTATCTTTTAATTAATCAATTAATTACTGAAATTTTGATTATCCACAAAATTACACGGATCTAAATCCTTAATTTAATTTAATTCTCGTAGTTCCTTTATTCGTTTGAAAGATTCGATTTCTTTCTTCGAATTTAGGAATTTATAAAAAGGGTATATATATTTAAATACACAAATAACACACAAAATAATTAAAATTAAAAGAAACAAAGAGAAGAAAATAAAATAAGGTTTCTAATTAAAGAAAAAGGATATAGAACGGGACGGGGTATTACATAAATAAATTATAATATTTGTAATATTTGACTACTAAATATTAGATGATTATCTATAAAGCAATTAAATATTAAATTTTTACATAATTAGAAATTTAAAATTTTAATCAATCAATTCATTAATATAATACATATATTTAATTTTTATATTTAAATAATCATAAATTAGAGATTTTTTTTAAATATATGTGTAAGCAAATTAATTTTGCACACAATTAAATATTGACGCATGTACAAATAAATATTAATATCAAAATAAATTTATTATTTTAATTTTGGGGATTTAAATAAATTAATTCTCAAATTAAATAATTAAATTAATTGATATTTAATATACACCGTACAAACTTGCTAAAAATACGAGTCTGCAGTAATTAATCTCATTGACTTAGTGCCCAAGAAAGATCAAATCATATATTGCTTGAAAAAGGAAAAGAATTCATGGAAATCAAATCAAATCAACTAAATCTGGAAATTGGTCAATAAAAGCTCATCAAATCGGCATCAACCAATCAGAAAGCGCCACGTGGCACCATGAAGGAGGGAAATTTTCATCTCCTCACCCTATAAATAGGGGTCTTCATTCATTCATTCAGACACATTCAGAAGTCAGAAAATTCAAGAGCTCAGAAGTCTTGAAGATTCAAAGGCGTTCTTCGCAGCTTCAACGACGTTCTTCATCAACATCGGCCTCCGATCCGAGATCAAGGTCCAGCACCCCTCCGATCCGTCATTTCTCCTTGAAGATTCAAAGGCGTTCTTCGCGCAAGTCTACCACAAATGGCCTCCGATCCGAGATCAAGGTCTAGCACCCCTCCGATCCGGCGTTTCTCCTTGAAGATTCAACGACATTCTTCTCGGCTTCAACGGTATTCTTCATCAACATCGGCGTTCGATTCGAAATTACGGTGCTCAACCTCTCCGATCGCGATTCTCATACGAAGCTCTCCAAGATCTTCATCTTCAACGGCGTTTGATCCGAGACCATGGTGCTCAACCTCTCCGATCGCGTTTCTCATACGAAGCTCTCCAAGATCTTCATCTTCAACGGCGTTTGATCCGAGACCACGGTGCTCAACCTCTCCGATCGCGTTTCTCCTACGAAGCTCTCCAAGATCTTCATCAACAACGACGTTTGATCTGAGACCACGGTGCTAAGCCTCTCCGATCGCGTTTCTCATACGAAGCTCTCCAAGATCTTCATCTTCAACAGCGTTCGATCCGAGATCAAGGTCCAGAGCCCCTCCGATCAACGTTCTTCAACTTCTTCGTGGACTCAACAACTCAACGTCTACCTCCACCGATCAACGTTCTCCAACATCAACTTTTTCGTGGACTCCACGACCTAGCGTCTCCTCCACGGAACCTCCCACACCAACAATTAATTTGAAACACGGCTCGATGTCCTCGAATTAATATCATCATCATCAGACAAGATTCAGCTACAGATCAGTCTCCGAAAAATCCAAAATCAAGTTTAAGTCAACCGAAGAGAAGAATCAGATGAGCAAATCTAGAGCAAGTCAACCCGCACAAGAAGTATTTCGGTTAAATCTGAATAAATTAAAATTGTAATTTTTTTCGTGTTTATTATATTTAATAAATTCGGAATTTGCAGTTACAATATGATCATTTCAAATATAGTGAAATTGAACACAAGTTGATACACTAAAGATTAATACAAATAAGTGTTCAATAAAATAGATATTCCAACTATATATAAATTTATAGATTGAGTTAATTGGTAAGTAGTATAAAAACTATGTAAGAGGTGCAAGGTTCGAAACTTTGTTATGTCATTTTTTTTAATTAAACTACAAACTAAAATGTCACTTGGATGCCACATAATAAATACAAATCAATAGAAAAATGACACACAAGTACATTAAATAACTACACTCTACATACCCATGTGACTCATCATCTAAACTTCACAAGAAGTCAACACATCATCTAAATCAACCATAAAATGACATATCATCATATCAAACTCCCTATTAGTATAATAGGGGATATGATCAAGCATTTCCTTACAAATTATGTTTAATTACATTAGCTTGACCTGTATGTATCATTTCTGAAATTGCCACCCAAAAAATTATAGGAATAAGTGCAGGATAATACAATTTCAAACAGTTTTTTACAAATTGATACAAAATAAATTAACAGAATGTACAAAAAAATATTGAATTTAAGAACATATTTTTTTAACATTGTATTATTTTATAAATAGTAGTTTGATATTATACCATTTTGTAAACGCCCCAAAATTATATGAAGGCAAAGGCTTGTTCTGAATATTTTTCATAAATAGTCTAAACTCTAAATTTAGTAGAAGTACGTATGCGGTTTTATGTATACTTTATATGGGTGAGCTTAGGGGTGGAAATAGGGTGAGCCGAGTTAGGCTTTTCGTTGGACGGCCTGGGCCTGCTACTTAATCTTTAGGCCTAAGCCTGACCTGTTAACTGTCATGTGCTTTTTCCAGAGCCTTAACCCGAACTTTTTAATAAACAGATCTGGCCTGAAAGCCTTATAGGGGTTTTTTTAATCATGTTTATAAATTTATATTCAATAATTATATTATTATTAAATCATAACAATTAACTCTTTAAATCTTAAAATAAAGAATAAAGTCAATTTACCAAAGATTTATTAAATAATAGCATAATAACAAATTTTAAATAATATTTTAATTTATATTTAGTAATATTCTTACATATATATATATATATTAGGCTTCCTAATCCAATCACTAAGGACCCGCTTGGTTGGGGTGCTGATTATACGGTAATGAGAATTAAAGTGAAGGAGTAACATTAATTTGGATCAATAGTATTATATTGTAATTATTGTAAAAAAATTGAATTCAAATTAATGATACTCAGAATGAACTTTTTTATACTCTTGGTTAAATATTCGATACTTTAAAACAGTTTTATGGTGCTCATATTTAAATTATAAAATATTTATATATAAAAATTCTGATGGATAAATCAGTTGGCTAATTTTTCCAATGATTTAAATTTAGAATGATTTATTGTATAATATAAAAATAAAAATATATAACTTTGTTTAAATTATTTAAAAAAAAAAACTAAACTATGCTTGTATGCCTTTACTATAAAAGTGACGGTGTTTATTAAACAATGGTGGTAAAAAAATATAAAATATGTAAAGTAATCGTCTTATAGTGACCAATAATTAAATCGGATTGGGCATCGGTTCACAGTACAATCGGTCGGACCGGCTGTTCAACCATTACAACTATTTATTTTTATTTAATATTTTATATATATAGTGTTAATGGGTTGGATCATTTATCATTATAATTTTAGGCCAATGTTATATACACTTATATCTTTTGTTAATACAATTCCATAAAAAAGTGTTCGGAAAAAAAATTCGAAAATTTTGACAATTTTTAAAAAAAATTCCAAAAATGCAAAAAAAAAAAAAAAAAAATACTAAACATATGAATTTTCAGAATTTTTTTTTCAAAAATTGTTACGTTTTTCGGAAAAAAATTCTAAACATTTTTTTAGGTGGGGTTGTATTTACAAAACAAGAAACTGTATTTAACCTGGGCCATAATTTTATTACTATTATTAGGGCTAGGCCCATTTAATTTTAGGCGTAGGTTACTAGAAAACCCTAATTTCCCCTTCTCCACTCAAATCTCTGCGCACCCACCCCTCCCACCATTTCTCTCTGCTATCCTCACGCTTGAAACCCTCCCAACCCCTCCACCCTTCTTTTCTTCTCTCTTCTTCTCCTTCCTCCATATTCTCTCATCCCCTTTCTCCCTTTTTTCAGTATGTTCCCCGCCTCTCTCTCCACCGTTTTTTTTTCCTCTTCTCCCCCCAACCTAATTTTGTTTTTCTACGCCGACCACCTCCGACGGATTTGATCTACTAAAGAGGTTACGTAATTTTTTTTTCTCTTTTGGGCTGTATGAAAATATTGTGATGTTTTTGGATATTGTTTGATTTTGTGTGTATGTTCGAATTTTGGATTCTTTTCTGAAATCTAGTTATTTTTTCGAAGATAAAATCTGTAATTTTGTTCTTTTTTTTTTCCCCCGAAATATATCTATTTTTTCAGATTTTTTTTCTTCCGGGAACACCTTTTTTTTTATTTCGAAAAAAATAAACTGGTATTTTCATTTTTCTTGTCACCCATTGGCAGAAATTTTAGTTCGATATATTTTTGCGATCAATATTATTTCTTTCGAATTTATTTTCTGAAAATCTTTCATTTTTCGAAAATATAATATTATTTTTTTTTTCATTTTTTCATAACTTTTAAAATCTTCAAATTCTCATCCGGCGAAGTACACTTCTCTACAAATCTGCCAGTGTTCACTTCACTATGCTGGTGTTGGTGTTTTTGGATTCAATTAAGTGTGATTTTTGTTAATAGTACTTAAGATGACGGCGGCAACCGCCGGTGAGCAGCGGCAGCGCAACACCTCTGAGCAGAAGTGGGTGCACTAGATGGATAAACTAGACTTAGAAATTAAATCTCCACTTGGTAGGTATTCTAAGAGGGGGAGTATAAATTTAGTATTGATTTTATGTATTACATTGCTTGGTACATGATATTACCAAAGATTGTATTAATCCATGAAAATCTTCATATGAGATAATAAAAATGGTACAATGGATAGAAAATGGTAAAAAAAAAAATATAAAAATACTAATTTGCTCTTATAAAGAAGAAGAGTAGAGGGAAAAGAGAGGGTAAAATGGGTACAAAAATTCATTTACGGGGAAAGATTTTACAATTTTTGTTGAAGGAAATAGTGTCAAATCCATATTATGGACTCTTATTGTATCAGGTCAAAATATTATATTTAAATTCATATTAAATTAGTATTGTTTACCAATTAAATTTGATTTGATATTAAATGTGGTAATATGAGCTTATATGCGGGCCTAAGTCTTTAATTTAAGAGTAGTATAGTCTATTTTGTGTAAAAAAAAATTCTCTAAATTTTTGATGGGCGTACCCCCAACTGAAGTGGGGGCATATAACGTGGGTCTTAATTTTTTCAACTTATGTTATGGGATTTATGTGTTGAGCCCTATTTTATCATTTTATGTCTAAGATTTTATCATTTTATGTGTTGAGCCCTATTTTATGTGTAAATACTGAAAATGGTCTTCCTTTCGGGGGCTTTTGACTACGATATCGTCTACATAGATTTCTACCGTATCTCCAATTTGCTCGTCGAACATCTTGTTTACCAATCTTTGGTATGTTACTCCGGCGTTGATGAGGCCGAAGAGCATTCTCTTCCAACACAAAAAGTTTTTATTCGTATAAAATGCCGTGTTCTTTTGATCGTCTGGATGCATTGGGATTTGATGATACCCGGCAAAAGCATCCATGAATGTTAGCATTTCGTGACCTGCAGTGCTGTCCACCAACTGGTCAATGTGAGGAAGAGGGAAGTTGTCCTTCGGGCATGCTGCATTCAAATCTGTAAAGTCTATGCAAAGCCTTCAGGTTTCGTTTGGTTTCTTCACAAGGACTGGGTTTGCTACTCATTGTGGACAGAGTGCTTGTCGGATTAGGTCGTTGTCTAACAATTTCTTTACTTCTTCGTTCAAAGCCTGATACTTGTCTGGGCCATATTTTCTTCGTTTTTGATGGACAGACCTTTTTGCTTGATTGATGTTGAGCTTATGACAAGCATGTTTTGGATATATCCCCACAATGTCTGCATGAGACCAGACAAAAACATCTAGATTTTTGCTGTGAAATTCTTTCATTCGGGATCTGTAAGGCTCAGGGAGCTCAGATCCTATGTACAATTCGAGATCCTGATTTTCAGGATTAACTTTGAACGCCTCCAGTTCTTCAACTGGAGGCTTGTCGTTTTTGTCTTTTCCAACGAGGATCAAGTATTGGTCCCTCATGGTTGAAATCATTTTCGATGTTTATGGGCTCTGCTCCCAGGCGGGGATCTAGATCATCTGTTGGTCCTGATTTATTGTTGTTAGTCAACACCTGACCCTCCAATTCATCCGATGAATGTTGCTCGTCACTATCCCTTTGTTGTTCGTTAGATGGAAGTTCTCCATAGGTGGTGATGAGTATAGATGGTCCTCTATGTCCATCATGTTCTTGAGTATAGATGGTTCATCAGCAGGATAGCTAATTGTGGCCTCCATCATGGATACTAATGTATGTTTGGCCTGCAACTGTAGGAGACATTCCCTGACCTTTCTTTGATCTCCCTTCACTGTGCCTGCTCCGCTTGCTGTAGGGAACTTTAGGCAATAATGGTAAGTTGAACATGCAGCTTTGAATTCAGTTAGAAAAGGTCGACCAAGAAACCCGTTGTAGGTTGATTCCTGATCAACGACCAAGAAGTCAACTATTCTCGTTATGTTTTTCTCGGGTTCCTCGGCCGTTACAAGCTGAACGGACAACCTAATTTCCCCTAACGGGACTGTTACAACATTTCCGAAGCCTAAAATTCTGTGATTTGAAGGTCGGATGTAGCTCGAGTAGTCTCCAAGTTGATCGAGCGTCTTTTTGAAAAGAATGTTGGTGTAAGCCCCGATGTCCAACAACAATCTGTGTACCCTGGTCTCCATAATCTTGGCACAGATCACGAGCGAATCGTTATGGGGGGTCAAGATTCCCTCCAAATCCTTCTCAGTAAAGGTCAATTCTGCTGTTTGCATAATGGATGACTTAACCCCCATTGCTTGTACTTGATCGATCGCTCGCAATTCGGCTTTTCTTTTTCGGTTGGAGATTGATGGTCGTCCATCAGAACATCCTCCCGCTGGTTCCGCAGGTTCCATCATATATAAATCTTCGAGTGGACGAGCAGCAACAACCGAAACTGGTCGTCCTGATTTATTGTTTTTCTGAGGTTGATCATCCTCATCCTCAGAGTTGTTCTCCCGGACTCTCTTTTCGGGTTGCCTCTTAACAAAGTCAGAGAGTTTTCCTCCTCGTAGAACCGCCAAAGCTGCTTGAGCAAATCTCTACACTCGCTCGTAAAGTGCCTCACGCTTTGATGGTAGGCACAATACTTGTCAGGGTTGAGTTTGTCGGTGTCTTGACGGATTTTCCGTGGAGGGGAGAGCAACTCCTTCTCTTTCACATTTTCATAAACAGTATCGATTGACACTGTTAGCACCTGATTCAACTTTTCCTTAAGCTCCGTCCCTTCAGTGAATGTCTTCATGTTCTTCGGGACTCGATAGCCTGTTGCGCCATGTTTCTTGTTATTCTCCTCGTGCATGAAAACGAATATGCCGGCTTGATTTCTGAATTCGGCATAACTTCTTGGGCACTTCAGACGTACCTATTGGAGCTTCGATCTTTTTTTCAAACCGGCCATAACGGTAACAATTTTTGTGTCCTCGCTGACGGGTTCACCTTCCAACCGCACCTTGTCGAACATTTCCATGAATGCCCGATCTGACTCGTTGTCATTTTGTTTTAGGTCTGACAATCGGTGTTTTTGGGACAAATATTGAGCATTGCCGAATTGGAGGAACTCACGAACGATCTCAGGAGGAGGAGTTTGTTGCCCTCAAGGTGGAACAATCTGGATTACCAAGGTAGTTGGAGATACATAGCATATAGATGGAGCTTGATCACGGGAAAGGTGGAAAAGACCCGGAGACCAAGTGTCAGCTTCATGAGAGATTTGGGGATTGAGGAAGAGATTAGGAGAATTTTCGTGAGGAATAATATGACTGAGTTTTTCGAGATGCTGCTATACATGAAGACGAATGCAGACTTGGTTGAACAGTTTCTCGCCACGGTCGAGAAGACGGACGAGAACTCATTCAAGTTCAAGTATCAGAATGACTGGCAGTATTGTGAGGTTGAAGCTGTTAACCTCGCATTTGGGCTTCCAGCTTTATCTCGGCCGAACCGTGTGTCGAAGTCGTACAATGCTAATGGATTTTGGAAGGACATCACGGGCGGAATGACGGGGGATTACAGAGGCCAGAATGCACGAGCATCAGCAATCAGAAATCCAGTCATTAGGTACCTCGAGCGGATTCTTGGAAACACTATCTACGCTGATTAGGCGTGAAATTGTCATGATTCGTAACTTGAAATACCCTAATCTTGGTCGAGTTTATCGAGTATTTAGAGTCAATTGAGCATTATTTCTACACATTGATGAATTTGTCTCTTTAATGCTCATAGGTGAATAGAGGACGAAAAACGGAGTTCGTAGGACTTTGAATCGACTCAAACGGATGCCCGGATGAGAAGATATTGAAGAAATACGATTGGTATTAGTGCGGACGAGGAAAAGTATCAGTTGAGAGGAGTTAGAAGTCACTCGAGTGACTAGGTCGAGCGCCACCGCTCGAGCGCATTGCTCGAGCGCCTAAACGTACAGAACTTTTCTTGCGCTCGAGCAGCTCGAGCGCCACCGCTCGAGCGAATTGCTCGAGCGCCCAACACATACAGAGTGATTTCAGCGCTCGACCGGCTCGAGCGGAACCGCTCGAGCGATTGTGTCATTCGAGCTACACTGCTCGAGCGGGACCGCTCGAGCGTTTTGCTCGAGCACCCTTGGATTTTTGCCTCCGGATGCGTATTTTCGGCCCATTAACTTCCGTTTCGACCCGTGCCTATATATACCTCTTCCAAACACGTTTTGAAGGATCCCCGACTTTTAGACATCACTTTATATAGAATTTTTAGAGAAAGAAGGAAGACAAGAGACGAGCAAGTTGAATTTTACGTTTTTAAGGTTTTTGTTTACGAATTTACATTGCGATTTCACGTTTTAGTTTCGTTTCTTAATAACTTTTGTTCTTAAATACGTTGAGACCTCGTTTTTGTTAATTAATTAATTTCAGTTTATTCTTTTATATCTTAAAGCCCTAGTTTATGTTCGATCTTTTCTTCGTTTTCATTACCATGTTCATGTTCGTCACTTGTTTAATTTCTATTGTTTACGTTAAATCGATGTCTAGCTAAAACCCTTGCATGCTTAGGGTAGGATGAACTCGTAGAAGTAGGTTGTGGGTATGTAATTAGAGTAACTTGTAACGTTAGGATTTAATTCTCTTGGTTAATGAATTCTTAAAATTAATCTAGATTTCACTCTTGAATTTCGTTCGAAAGGTGTTAGAGAGAGGACGACCGTATCACTCTTTAACAACGAGTAGACTTAAAGAGAGAGTTTAGGAAGGGTTAATTCATCTACCGGTTTAGCGAAGGAGGACGACCACATCACCTTAGTTAAATTAGGGTCTCATTAATTAAGCACAATCTAGTAACTCGTTAGTAGATTCGTGAAGTCGAGTGTTAGGGTAAAGTATTAGGGTTTAGAATCTTGAGCTTTCACCTTGCATTCTTAGACTTAGGTTAATTCTTGTGTGTCACAGTTATTTTGATTATGTACCTGCTCCGTTAGTATACGTAGGGATTCCTATCTTAAGCATCACCTTCCCATATTTGAAAACACAACTTTAGTTATTTCGTTTAATTTTCCTTTTGCATTAGTAGAGTAATTTTAGATTAGTTTATTTTAATCTTTCCAAAAAACCAAAAAAAAAAAACAATACACTCATATTAACTACGACGCGTAGATCTTCAGGGATCTATTCGCATATACACTGTCTCTTGGGTACGATATACTTGGTCGTTATACTTGCTAATACTACAGTGAACCCGTTCGCTTGCGGGTGAGCGACTAGTAGAAGTTAGTAAAATCGCTTCAAGTCAATGGCGCCGTTGCCGGGGATGGCGTTATATGCTTTTTGAATAGGACTTGTCGATAGCTTAGTAGTTAGTAGTGGGTGTTTATTTTCTGTTTTTATTTCTTATTGTTATTTTTATTTATTCGGCAGTTGCGTTTTGATCCATCTGCTAGTGTGTCAGGTTTATGAGAACACGCTCACAAGACAATACGAGCGAAGAGAGAATACCGTTGGACCCTGAGACAATAGCTAGAAGGAACCGAGCTTTCTTGAGAAGAATGAACGCAACCGACTTAGGGAAGGAACCAATGGATATCAATAATGAGTTGGACGATGCTGCCAACGAGTTCAATCAGGCAGTAGATCGGGTTGATGGCTCTGGAGGGAGTGGTGGTCAGAATCAAGACCAGTTCGTGGATAGTAATAGCCAGAACCCGGGTGCACAAAATGTAAACAATCCAGCTCAGAATCTTGTCCAAAATCCTCTGAACAACCCTGCTTACCCACAAAACCCAAATAACCCTTTCCACAACCCAGCATACCAACATTACCCATACCCACCATATCCTTATCCACCGTACCCATACCCTCCACCTCCTGTCTATAACCAACCATCTGTGTACCAACAACCTCCAGTTCAACACATACCAGTACCACTTGTCGCTCCTCAGCCTGCGCCCCAGAACGCAGATCAGAATATGGTAATTCGGGGCAGGTTCGCGGCACAACCGCAGAGGTACTACGATGGAGTGGCCTTACCTCCAGTTGAGGCGAATAACTTTTCAATTTTCCCAGGAATTCTCAAGCTGCTTACTGAGAATCAATTCAAGGGGGAGGCTGGGAAGGAGAACCCTCACACTCACTTGAGGAGTTTCCTCATGATAGCATCTACTTTCAATTATAATGGCATGTCTGAAGATGCCAAAAGGCTCAGGTTGTTCCCGTTCTCTCTTACGGGAATAGCCAAGGAATGGTATGATAACACGCTCCCACGGGGAGGTGTTAACACATGGGCCGAGCTCGAGCGTCTGTTCCTCGAGCGATTCTACCTTCCATCGAGAACGATTAAAGCGAGAATTGAGATCTCTTCCTTTCACCAGAAGTTTGGAGAGGATTTACGCCAGGCGTGGGAGAGATACTCAAATATGTTGATCGAGTGCCCGCAGCACGGGTACAACGAGGGAGACATTATGGCGTTCTTCTACAGTGGAGCCAGCAAGGCTGGCTAAGCCCACCTAGATGCATGTGCAAGTGGAGCTTTTCTGAACCAAGGGGTAGCGAGGTGTAGAGAGATCGTGGACAATATTGTCACGAATGCTGGTGCATGGAACGAGGATCCAGAATTTCAGAGGGTATGCAAGTTGGAGGAGAATGAGGGTACGAGGAAGCTGTTGATGGCTATGATGGAGAAGATCAGCAATCTTGAGATGGGGCAGAACTTGGTTGGAGGGAATGTAGCAGCAAGTGAGAAAGTGGACCCACCCACGAGTCAGCAAGAAGAGGCCAACTATATGGGAAGGTCTAATTACCCACAAGGGGGGTATCCACAAGGTGGAAATCAGTATGAAAGACCTTCTTATGGTCAACCATTTGTACCTCCAGGCCCACAGCCGCCTCAAAATCAATGGAGGAACACACAAGGGTATCAAGGAGGCTAGCAGCCTCCTCAAAACACATGGAGGAAAAATGAGAATTTTTCTTATGCTAACCCAAAAGCTGGTATTACTGTTCCTGCAGGTGTTGATCCGGGGTTTAAACCTCCTGGTGGAGAGGGCGGTGCATCAACCGAGGAGATGTTGAGAGCGATCCTTCAGAAGGTGGAGGAAGGTAGCAAGCGATTGTCCTCTTTGGAGTACGATGTGAAGGAGTTGCATAAGAAAGACGATCATCGAGATCAAGAACTCCAGAAGAGAGACATCGAGTGGAATCGAGTTCAGCAAGAGAACAACAGAAGATTCAATTCCATCGATTACCAAATTAGTCAGATCGCAAAGTCTCAGCCAAGAGAGCCTGGCAAGTATCCGTCAATGCCCGAGGATAACCCAAAGGAACATTGCAAGGCTATTGATTTGAGAAGTGTGACCAAATATGATGGTCCCGAGATGCCTGCTGATTCTGAGACGCTCAAAGAAGAAGTTGAGACAGAAGGGATAGAGTCTCAAAGTGATGGAGTTGAGGTTGAGAAGGAAGGAGTTAAGATGAAAATTGATGATAAGAGTCAAGATATGGATGAGACCCAGAAGAGCAAAGTGCCGGATGAGGAGATTGAGGAGATTGAGAGAATTCCAAAGTGGAAAAAGGCAAAGGAAGCAAGGGAGAAAGTGAAAGAAACTGAGAAAGATGAATGTGGGGTACCCAAATTGGCGATACCTGTCCCATATCCACAGCGCTTCATGAAAAAGAAGCTTGATGAGAAGTTTGCTAAATTCCTTGATGTTTTTAAAAAGTTACATATTAACATTCCTTTTTATGATGCTTTGGAACAGATGCCGAACTACGCCAAGTTCCTGAAGGACTTGATTGCGAAGAGATGGAGAATAGATGGACCCGAGCTAGTGCACTTGAACCACGAAGTGAGTGCTATGGTGCACAAGGCGCTTCCGCCTAAGCTGAAGGATCCCGGGAGCTTCATCATTCTTTGCGATATCGGGAACGGGATCAAGAAAGGAGCTTTGTGTGATCTCGGGGCGAGCATTAATCTGATGCCTTTTTCGTTGTTCAAGAAGTTGGAGGGAGTTGAGCTTCAACCCACGATGATGACACTCCAGCTTGCTGATAGGTCCATTACGAGACCTCAAGGAGTAGTGGAGGATGTTCTAGTGACGGTGGAGAATCACGTTTTTCCCGCCGACTTCGTAGTACTCGAGATGGAAGAGGATGAGAATGTCCCGCTGATTTTGGGAAGACTGTTTCTAGCTACTGCCGGGATGGTGCTTGATGTAGCGAATGAGAAGATCACGGTCAAAGTTGATGATCAAGAAGTGAAGATAGCTATCTACGAAGCTATGAAATACCCCATAGGAGATGAGAGTTGCCACTTCATTGACATCACAGATGCTTGTGTTGAAGACACACTTCTAGACCCTTGCTCTTTCTATGTTCATCAATTTGATTATCCTATTCTTGACGATCTGTCTTATGATTCTTATGATCTTGATTATTTTGACAGCATGAAAGATAATGAAGACGTCAAGTTCTTGGAGTTGAAGAAAGTAGAGGATGAAGATGACTTGGAAGCCGAGGAGTCAACTTTCGAGAAGATGTTCGATAAGGCGCCACCATTGGAGGCGAAGAAGGAGTTGAAGCCGCTGCCCGACCACCTCAAGTACGCTTACTTGGATGAGACCGACAAATATCCGGTAATTGTATCTGCCCTTTTATCTGATGATCAGCTTGAGAGACTTTTAGTGGTGCTTCGTAAGCACAAATCTGCTATAGGATGGTCGATCGCGGATATTAAGGGAATTAGCCCCTCGATTTGCATGCATAGGATTAGATTAGAAGAGGGTAGAAAACCGATAGTGCAAAATCAGCGTAGAGTTAATCCGGTTATTCAAGAGGTGATACATAAGGAAGTGTTGAAGTTGTTAGATAGCAACATGATTTTTGCTATTTCTGATAGTCCATGGGTGAGTCCTTTACACGTAGTTGCTAAGAAGGGGGGTACCACGGTGATTAAGACGGAGTCTAATGAATTGGTAGCCACTAGATTAGTGACGGGTTGGCGTGTATGTGTTGATTATAGAGAGTTGAACAAGGCAACGTGTAAGGATCACTTTCCTTTACCGTTCCTTGATCAAATGATAGATCGATTAGGTGGTTTTGAGTATTACTGTTTCTTAGATGAGTACTCGGGGTATAATCAGACCGTGATAGCCCCCGAGGATCAAGAGAAAACCACCTTCACCTGCTATTATGAGACTTTTGCTTTTAGGAGGATGCCGTTTGGGTTGTGTAACGCACCCGCCACCTTTCAAAGGTGTATGATGGCGATTTTTCATGGCTTGATTGAAAAGATTATGAAGGTTTTCATGGACGACTTCTCCGTTTACGGGGAGTCGTTTGATAAATGTCTAATCAATCTTGAAGTTGTGTTGAGCAGGTGTGAAGAGACTGACTTAGTGCTTAATTGGGAGAAGTGTCACTTCATGGTAAGATAGGGTATTGTTCTTGGACATCATGTGTACTCGAAAGGTATCCAAGTGGACAAGGCGAAAGTGATTGCTATCGAGAAGTTTCCACCACCTTCGACCGAGAAGGGGATTCGGTCATTTTTAGGACACGCGGGTTTTTATAGACGTTTCATAAAAGACTTTTCACAAATAGCTAAACCCCTTTCGCGGCTTCTTGAAAAAGAAGTCGCCTTTGAGTTTACTAATGAGTGTTTAGTGGCTTTTAATAGGTTGAAAGAAGCGTTGGTGAATGCCCCGATACTTGTCACACCGGATTGGTCTAGCCCATTCGTGCTGATGTGTGATGCTAGCAATTATGCGATGGGGGTTGCTTTGGGGCAAATTCGTGAGAAGCGTTTTCACGCTATTTATTATGCCTCGAAGATGCTGAATTCTGCTCAAGTGAATTACACTACGACCGAAAAGGAGCTGTTAGCGGTCGTGTATGCTTTTGATAAATTTCGACCCTACTTAGTAGGGACGAAAACAATTGTATATACGGACCACGCGGCGATTCGGTATCTTATGAGTAAGAAGGATGCAAAGCCCCGTCTCATTCGTTGGATCTTGTTGCTCCAGGAGTTTGATGTAGAGATTCGAGACAAGAAGGGATGCGAGAACGTGATAGCCGATCACCTTTCGAGATTGGAGCTCACCAAGGAGAACACCGTGGAAGATCGAGAGGTGAACGATGAATTCCCTGATGAGAAGCTCTTTGGCTTAGGAGAAATCCCTGTGTATAGAGTTGAGGGGAGGGCACCTTGGTTTGCAGATTATGCTAACTATTTAGCAAGTGGAGAGTTACCGGTGGAGATGGACTCGGTGCACCGGAAAGTATTTTTGAAGAAAGTTCAGGAATTTATTTGGGACGATCCATACTTGTTCAAAATAGGGATTGATCATGTGTTGAGAAGGTGTGTGCCAGAGGAGGAGTGGAGTGATATCATAAGGCATTGTCACACCTTACCATGTGGAGGACATTTGGGTGGAGAGAAGACCGGGAGGAAGGTGCTTCAATCTGGTTTTTATTGGCCAACTCTCTTGAAAGATTGCATGGAATGGGTTAAGAGATGTGATAAGTGCCAACGATTTGGCTCTATTACTAAGAGGGACGAGATGCCGCTGCACGTGTTCATGGAAGTCGAGGTATTTGACATATGGGGGATTGATTTCATGGGTCCATTTCCTCCTAGCAATAGATTCTTGTACATTCTCGTGTGCGTCGATTACGTCTCGAAGTGGATTGAAGCTGTCCCAACTAGAGTGAATGATTCCCGAGTGGTGATTGAGTTCTTGAGGAAGAACATCTTTGCGAGATATGGAGTCCCAAGAGCTTTGATTAGTGATGGGGGAAGTCATTTCGTGAACAAATGGATGGAAAAGTTGCTGTCAAAATACGAGGTAAGTCATCGAATCTCTACTGCTTATCATCCTTAATCTAACGGTCTTGCAGAGGTTTCAAATCGTCAAATCAAGGAAATCCTTGAGAAGACGGTGAGCATAAGTAGGAAAGATTGGGCGATGAAGTTGGATGATGCACTTTGGGCATATAGGACAGCTTTCAAAACTCCTCTTGGTATGTCGCCATATCAATTGGTTTTTGGAAAGGCATGTCACTTGCCCGTGGAGTTGGAGCACAAGGCATATTGGGCGATCAAGAAGCTGAATTTTGATAGTGCCTTGGTTGGTGAGAGGAGATTACTCCAACTGCATGAGTTGGAGGAGTTTCGAAACGTTGCCTACGAGAATGCCCGAATTTTCAAAGAGAAGACGAAGAAGTGGCATGATGCACGATTGAAGAAGAAGGAATTCAAGGTGGGTGATCAAGTCCTCATATTCAATTCGAGGATGAAGCTGTTTGGTGGAAAGCTTAAGTCCAAGTGGAACGGGTCGTATATTGTGAAGGGAGTGCACAAGAGTGGATTCCTTGAAGTTGAGACGGACGATGGACAGAAATTCATGGTGAACGGGCATCGAGTGAAGAAATTCTTTAACTTCTCTTATGAGAATAAGGGAGGTATTTTAGAGTCTCAAGCCCCGTGAGCTCCTTTGAGCTCGGTCCGGCATTAGGACCTTAAAACTAGCACTTAATGAGAGGCAACCCATTTTTACTTGCTTTTATGTGTTTTGGTTATTTTTCGTAGTTTTTGGGAATCGTAAGTGTTAACCTCGTTTGTTGAGAATTTTCGTGTAGGCTTGCTTAGAGGAGATTGATCGGAGAAAGAGAGCTGAAAGAGGAAAGTCATGAAGTTGAGCACGTTTCCAGTAGGAAAGCATTCGATTCTTGGAGTTCGAGGTAACCGAACCCCAAACGTCGACCTCTTTGCGAAGTCGAAGTTTGGGGGGGTGATGATTCTTTTCGTTCACTAGTTTGCATTGGTAGAGAGTCGAGTTCATACGAATTTTGTGTACTTACTTTTACGTACTCATTCGTTTCAAACTTTGTTATCGCATAGCAAGAACAAAGTTTGGGGGGGGTGTGTATTCGTACTTCGGGTTCGTACACGAAATTCTATGAAAAATTGGTCGTACACGAAATTCTATGAAAAAATTGGTCAAATTTTTCGAAAACATCAATGCTTGAGGGTCGTTGAGTCGAATTGAGTGAGAGTGCTGAGTTCGATTTGAAGTGGATTGGTGATTTGCACGTATGGAAGAGACCCCAACTCCTCGGTCGAATGAGCGACCTGGCTTAAATCGAGGAGTTCTCAGGTTAGTTCGTGTTTTGGGTTGAGTGTGATAATTTGTCGAGCTTGGTTCGGATGGAAATTTCGAGTGTTGAACATAAAAAAAACGAAGTTGAAAATTTGGGTCGCTCGAGCAGCTCGAGCGCCACCGCTCGAGCGCATTGCTCGAGCGCCCAAAACTTACAGAACGTTTTCATCGCTCGAGCAGCTCGAGCGCGAGCGCTCGAGCACATGTATCATTCGAGCTCGCGCTCGAGCGAATCGCTCGAGCGGGTCACGGGTTTGACCCATATTTTGGCCCCATCTATAAATACCCCTTTCATACATTTTCACACACTTACACACACTGAGAGGTGCGAAAAGGGGCGATTTCCGGCTGCTTTGCACGATTACTCACGAATTGTTACATTTTTGCTCAAATTCTTCACATAATCTTCCATATATCTTCAACCAAGGTATGCAATCTCTATCCCTTGCCGATTAATTCATAGTTTAGGATTGAATTAGGGATAATTTGAGGCATATGAACTAGGGTTCATGTTAGAGTGGAGAATTTAGGGATTTTTATGCAAAATTCGTTGTTTATCAATTCCTTATGTAGGAATGTTGATGATTTGTTATGGGTTTGCTTATTTCACTCTCAATTTTGGAATTGTATGAGTAGGATAGGTGAAATTTTGAGTGTGAGAAAGTAGGAATTTGAGAAAATAAATGGGTTTTGCATGTTGATATGAAATTTTGGTGAATTGAGAAGGTATTGAGCATAAATAAGTATGAATTGAGTCTTGAGCATGTAAATTACATAGTTTGTGTAATGTTACTTCATGATAGACTTAGTTAGTGACATTTTTGGGTTGAAATGGAGGAATTAAGTGTTGAATACGTGAGAACTTTGAACGAAAAACCTGGTTTCATTGTTGTGAATTGCTTTGAACTTGATTTAATGCTTTGAAATGAGTGTTGCTTTGAACTTGAGAAGAGCATGAATTGTGAGTTGAATCGAATTGAGATGCATTACTTGGAAATGCTTGAGTATGAATGAGTGTTAAACTGCTGTGAACTTTAAGAATGCTGCTTAAATCCTTGCTATGTCATGGTTAGGTACAATGGCTCCTAAACACAAACTCTTGAGCAACGAAGAATTGAAAGCACTCACGGACGAACTCAGGCAGAAGAGCTTATTGCCCTCGAGATGGGGAGGGTTGGACTATCAAGATGATTGGCAGTACATCGCTTACAGATGGAGCCTCATAACCGGGAAGGTTGAAAAGACCCGGAGACCCGTGGTGAGCTTTATGAAGGACTTGGGGATTGAGGAGGAGATACGAAGAATATTTTCCAGGAACAACATGACCGAGTTCTTCGATATGTTGCTACACATGGAGACTAACGCCGATTTGGTGGAACAATTTCTCGCCACAGTGGAGAAGACGGGCACCGACTCATTCAAATTCAAATACCAGAATGAGTGGCAATATCACGAGGTGGGAGTTGTCAACCTCGCATTCGGGCTCCCAGCCCTATCTCGACCCAACCGTGAGTTAAAGGCGTACAATGCTAATGTGTTTTGGAAGGAAATAACGGGCGGCATGGTTGGGGACTACAAAGGGCAGCACGCGAGAGCATCGGCTATCCGAAACCCAGTTATTAGATACTTGGAGCGGATATTGGGGAACACGATCTATGCCCGGTCTGAGACGGGGACGGTGACGAGCAAGCAGCTCTATGGGATCTGGTGCCTTTTGAACAAAAAGGACCATGACTTTGGAAGGGATTTCCTAGAGCACCATTTCGAGGCTCCGTTTAAGCTTGGAACGAGAACCTCGAAGATCCGAGGAGGAGGGTTGATTTCAGTTTTGATGAAGCACCTCGGATTCGAGCCGTGTGCGGGTCCTTGCAAGGGCATGGACTTGGGATTTGAGCAAATGAATAACACTTTGATGTTTGAACACTGGATGGGTAAGTATTGCATCAGATATAATGATGATGGCTTGTTCCCGCTGCCGAACAAGAAGCTCGTGACGTTGGTTGGGATGAAGAAGGATAACGTTGGGATGAACGGAGAGCAGCACCTCGCTATAGGTGCTAAGTACACATCTGAGATCGATGACAAAGGACTCCGGGAGGTTAGGCCTGTTAAGAGGAGCAGAGGAGAAGGCACGAGTGGTGCCGGATCGAGTGGAGCAGCGGATCTGCAAGAGGAGGAAGAACAAGAGTACGGAGAAGGAGGAAACACTGCTGATGAGACAGGAGCTGATGTGGGTGAAGGAGGTCAAGAACCTCAAGAGATGGAGTTTGGGACACCTGATGCACCGACTCCAGAGCCGTGGCATTCCATACCACTCCATCTGGCTCGGGTACCACGGCTCTGGAGTCGGTGCATCAGGTGTCCCAAACTCCATCTCTTGAGGTCCTTGACCTCCTTCACCCACATCAGCTCCTGCCTCATCATCAGTGTTTCCTCCTTCTTCGTACTCTTGTTCTTCCTCCTCTTGCAGATCCGCTGCTCCACTCGATCCGGCACCACTCGTGCCTTCTCCTCTGCTCCTCTTAACAGGCCTAACCTCCCGGAGTCCTTTGCCATCGATCTCAGATGTGTACTTAGCACCTATAGCGAGGTGCTGCTCTCCGTTCATCCCAACGTTATCCTTCTTCATCCCAACCAACATCACGAGCTTCTTGTTCGGCAGCGGGAACAAGCCATCATCATTATATCTGATGCAATACTTACCCATCCAGTGTTCAAACATCAAAGTGTTATTCATTTGCTCAAATCCCAAGTCCATGCCCTTGCAAGGACCCGCACACGGCTCGAATCCGAGGTGCTTCATCAAAACTGAAATCAACCCTCCTCCTCGGATCTTCGAGGTTCTCGTTCCAAGCTTAAACGGAGCCTCGAAATGGTGCTCTAGGAAATCCCTTCCAAAGTCATGGTCCTTTTTGTTCAAAAGGCACCAGATCCCATAGAGCTGCTTGCTCGTCACCGTCCCCGTCTCAGACCGGGCATAGATCGTGTTCCCCAATATCCGCTCCAAGTATCTAATAACCGGGTTTCGGATAGCCGATGCTCTCGCGTGCTGCCCTTTGTAGTCCCCAACCATGCCGCCCGTTATTTCCTTCCAAAACACATTAGCATTGTACGCCTTTAACTCACGGTTGGGTCGAGATAGGGCTGGGAGCCCGAATGCGAGGTTGACAACTCCCACCTCGTGATATTGCCACTCATTCTGGTATTTGAATTTGAATGAGTCGGTGCCCGTCTTCTCCACTGTGGCGAGAAATTGTTCCACCAAATCGGCGTTAGTCTCCATGTGTAGCAACATATCGAAGAACTCGGTCATGTTGTTCCTGGAAAATATTCTTCGTATCTCCTCCTCAATCCCCAAGTCCTTCATAAAGCTCACCACGGGTCTCCGGGTCTTTTCAACCTTCCCGGTTATGAGGCTCCATCTGTAAGCGATGTACTGCCAATCATCTTGATAGTCCAACCCTCCCCATCTCGAGGGCAATAAGCTCTTCTGCCTGAGTTCGTCCGTGAGTGCTTTCAATTCTTCGTTGCTCAAGAGTTTGTGTTTAGGAGCCATTGTACCTAACCATGACATAGCAAGGATTTAAGCAGCATTCTTAAAGTTCACAATAGTTTAACACTCATTCATACTCAAGCATTTCCAAGTAATGCATCTCAATTCGATTCAACTCACAATTCATGCTCTTCTCAAGTTCAAAGCAACACTCATTTCAAAGCATTAAATCAAGTTCAAAGCAATTCACAACAATGAAACCAGGTTTTTCGTTCAAAGTTCTCACGTATTCAACACTTAATTCCTCCATTTCAACCCAAAAATGCCACTAACTAAGTCTATCATGAAGTAACATTACACAAACTATGTAATTTACATGCTCAAGACTCAATTCATACTTATTTATGCTCAATACCTTCTCAATTCACCATCGCTCCGCTCGAGCGATTGTGTCATTCGAGCTACACTGCTCGAGCGGGACCGCTCGAGCGTTTTGCTCGAGCACCCTTGGATTTTTGCCTCCGGATGCGTATTTTCGGCCCATTAACTCCCGTTTCGACCCGTGCCTATATATACCTCTTCCAAACACGTTTTGAAGGATCCCCGACTTTTAGACATCACTTTATATAGTATTTTTAGAGAAAGAAGGAAGAGAAGAGACGAGCAAGTTGAATTTTACGTTTTTAAGGTTTTTGTTTACGAATTTACATTGCGATTTCACGTTTTAGTTTCGTTTTTTAATAACTTTTGTTCTTAAATACGTTGAGACCTCGTTTTTGTTAATTAATTTCAGTTTATTCTTTTATATCTTAAAGCCCTAGTTTATGTTCGATCTTTTCTTCGTTTTCATTACCATGTTCATGTTCGTCACTTGTTTAATTTCTATTGTTTACGTTAAATCGATGTCTAGCTAAAACCCTTGCATGCTTAGGGTAGGATGAACTCGTAGAAGTAGGTTGTGGGTATGTAATTAGAGTAACTTGTGACGTTAGGATTTAATTCTCTTGGTTAATGAATTCTTAAAATTAATCTAGATTTCACTCTTGAATTTCGTTCGAAAGGTGTTAGAGAGAGGACGACCGTATCACTCTTTAACAACGAGTAGACTTAAAGAGAGAGTTTAGGAAGGGTTAATTCATCTACCGGTTTAGCGAAGGAGGACGACCGCATCACCTTAGTTAAATTAGGGTCTCATTAATTAAGCACAATCTAGTAACTCGTTAGTAGATTTGTGAAGTCGAGTGTTAGGGTAAAGTATTAGGGTTTAGAATCTTGAGCTTTCACCTTGCATTCTTAGACTTAGGTTAATTCTTGTGTGTCACAGTTATTTTGATTAAGTACCTGCTCCGTTAGTATACGTAGGGATTCCTATCTTAAGCATCACCTTCCCATATTTGAAAACACAACTTTAGTTATTTCGTTTAATTTTCCTTTTGCATTAGTAGAGTAATTTTAGATTAGTTTATTTTAATCTTTCCAAAAAACCAAAAAAAAAACAATACACTCATATTAACTACGACGCGTAGATCTTCAGGGATCTATTCGCATATACACTGTCTCTTGGGTACGATATACTTGGTCGTTATACTTGCTAATACTACAGTGAACCCGTTCGCTGGCGGGTGAGCGACTAGTAGAAGTTAGTAAAATCGCTTCAAGTCAATGGCGCCGTTGCTAGAAAAAAAAAAGTGAAAAGAGTTAGAAAAAAATTGAAGAGTTGAGAAAAGAGGAATTGAAAGAGTGTTGTTTGAAAATGTTTGAAGTAGTCTGTTCCTAGTCTCGAAGTGCCAAAGTTTGATTTTCTATTCTCCATTCACTTTAGTCACTTTACCTTATATTGTTATCCCACCTGTCCAAAGAGCCTACATTACAACCTTGAGAAAAATCCTTTTTGATTCGGCATTGATTTCTAGAGTATGGTCGGAGTTGAGAGTGCTTACAAGCCTATGGCTACTGATATGAGTGATTGATTGTTTGAGTGAGTCCCTTAATCATTGATATACACTTGTGAGGGAGTGAAACACATCGTTGAGTGTACATCCATGCTTGATCTTGGTGTTTCTTATTATTGTTGCATGAGTACGATAAAAGAAAGTGAGTGAGTATACGGGTGATTGACTTTTGAAGCTTGAGTTCATTAGCTTGCATGATTGATTTTTTGACTCATTCCTAACAATTTCACTTGACTTATTATTTCATTGCTTGAGGACAAGCAATATGGTAAGTTTGGGGGGGTTGATTAGGCGTGAAATTGTCATGATTCGTAGCTTGAAATACCCCAATCTTGGTCGAGTTTATCGAGTATTTAGAGTCAATTGAGCATTATTTCTACACATTGATGAATTTGTCTCTTTAATGCTCATAGGTGAATAGAGGACGAAAAACGGAGTTCGTAGGACTTTGAATCGACTCAAACGGATGCCCGGATGAGAAGATATTGAAGAAATACGATTGGTATTAGTGCGGACGAGGAAAAGTATAAGTTGGGAGGAGTTAGAAGTCACTCGAGTGACTAGGTCGAGCGCCACCGCTCGAGCGCATTGCTAGAGCGCCTAAACGTACAGAACTTTTCTTGCGCTCGAGCAGCTCGAGCGCCACCGCTCGAGCGAATTGCTCGAGCGCCCAAAACATACAGAGTGATTTCAGCGCTCGATCGGCTCGAGCGGAACCGCTCGAGCGATTGTGTCATTCGAGCTACACTGCTCGAGCGGAACCGCTCGAGCGATTGTGTCATTCGAGCTACACTGCTCGAGCGGGACCGCTCGAGCGTTTTGCTCGAGCACCCTTGGATTTTTGCCTCCGGATGCGTATTTTCGGCCCATTAACTCCCGTTTCGACCCGTGCCTATATATACCTCTTCCAAACACGTTTTGAAGGATCCCCGACTTTTAGACATCACTTTATATAGAATTTTTAGAGAAAGAAGGAAGAGAAGAGATGAGCAAGTTGAATTTTACATTTTTAAGGTTTTTGTTTACGAATTTACATTGCGATTTCACGTTTTAGTTTCGTTTCTTAATAACTTTTGTTCTTAAATACGTTGAGACCTCGTTTTTGTTAATTAATTTCAGTTTAATCTTTGATATCTTAAAGCCCTAGTTTATGTTCGATCTTTTCTTCGTTTTCATTACCATGTTCATGTTCGTCACTTGTTTAATTTCTATTGTTTACGTTAAATCGATGTCTAGCTAAAACCCTTGCATGCTTAGGGTAGGATGAACTCGTAGAAGTAGGTTGTGGGTATGTAATTAGAGTAACTTGTGACGTTAGGATTTAATTCTCTTGGTTAATGAATTCTTAAAATTAATCTAGATTTCACTCTTGAATTTCGTTCGAAAAGTGTTAGAGAGAGGACGACCGTATCATTCTTTAACAACGAGTAGACTTAACGAGAGAGTTTAGGAAAGGTTAATTCATCTACCGGTTTAGCGAAGGAGGACGACCGCATCACCTTAGTTAAATTAGGGTCTCATTAATTAAGCACAATCTAGTAACTTGTTAGTAGATTCGTGAAGTCGAGTGTTAGGGTAAAGTATTAGGTTTAGAATCTTGAGCTTTCACCTTGCATTCTTAGACTTAGGTTAATTCTTGTGTGTCACAATTATTTTGATTATGTACCTGCTCCGTTAGTATACGTAGAGATTCCTATCTTAAGCATCACCTTCCCATATTTGAAAACACAACTTTAGTTATTTCGTTTAATTTTCCTTTTGCATTAGTAGAGTAATTTTAGATTAGTTTATTTTAATCTTTCCAAAAAAACAAAAAAAACAATACACTCATATTAACTACGACGCGTAGATCTTCAGGGATCTATTCGCATATACACTGTCTCTTGGGTACGATATACTTGGTCGTTATACTTGCTAATACTACAGTGAACACGTTCGCTTGCGGGTGAGCGACTAGTTTAATCTTTGATAAAAAAAAAAAAAAAGCCCGCTCTGAGACGGGAGCATTGACAAGCAAGCAGCTATACGGGATCTGGTGTCTCTTGTACAAAAAGGACCATGATTTTGGAAGAGACTTCCTAGAGCACCACTACGAGGCTTCATTCAAACTTGGTGCTAGGACTTCGAAGGTTCGAGGAGGGGGATTGATTTCGGTATTCATGAAGAGTCTTGGATTCGAGCCGTGTTCGGGTCCTTTGCCAGGCATGGATTTAGGGTTCGAACAGATGAACAATACTCTGATGTTCGAATATTGGCTTGGAAGCTATTGCATAAGATTCAAGGATGATAGCCTCTTTCCGTTGCCGAACAACAAGCTCGTGACTCTGATTGGAAAGAAGAAGCAGAACATAGGAATGAATGGAGAGCATCACCTCGCTATAGGTGGTAAGTATACTGCGGAGGTTGACAGCAGAGGACTCTGAGATGTGAGGCATGTGAAGAGGAATCAAAGTGAAGGAACGAGTGGTGGCGGCACGAGCGGAGCGGAAGCGAGTGGAGTAGCTGAGTTGCAAGAAGAGGAGGAACAAGAATATGAAGCGGGACAGGCTGAGGAAGAAGAAGCAGCAGGTGAAGGTCCGCAAGAGATGGAGATGGAGCCACCTCAGGTGGCTACTCCGGAGCCGTGGTACCCGACCCAGAGTGAGTGGGATGGTATGAGGACCGACATTCGGGACCTGCGAACCGAAGTTACGGATCTTCGTACTACCCAGAACCAGTGGTACACGGAAGCGATGAGTGTACGAGGAGAGTTTCAGGAGGTTCGATCAGAAGTTTCTGATTTGAGGAGATGGATGGAGGCACTCTTTGTCTCCCATTTAGGATCGGACCACCGTAGCTATCGCCCACCACCGCCTCCTGATGCTTGAGGGTCATGGGGAGTTCCCCCAGTTTCTGCTCCTTTTTTTCTTATCTTTTGTTTTATTTCCTTTTCTTATTTTTGCTTGAGTGAGCTTCATTATTTGAGTGGTTTGAACTGATTATGGGTTTGTGATAAATTGTTATTCAGAATTTCGGGTTGTGCTTGTTGTTGAACTCAGTGAGATATCTGATTTATTTTGTGCTTATTGACCCCTTCTACTTGTTAGTTGTTATTCTTGAGCATGTTTGATGAGTAGAGTAGATTTGTGGATGTGAGTTAGGGACTCTTTTGTGTGAGTGGTTGAGCTAGAGTTGATTGGAGAAAAAAAACTTGTATGCTTATGAGTTTTTCTTTTGAGTGCTTGTGTGATGAGAGTGAGAATTCACTAGGACTAGCATGGATGTGAAAGCCGTGAGACTTGAGCCTTATGAGATTTTGATGCATGATTTGATCTCTTCGTTTGTGAGTGGATCATCACCTTAGAGGATGCTAGAACTCGTGTGTGCTCTTGCTTCTTGATTGTGTCTAGTTTGATAGGCCGAATGTGATCTTAGGCCATTTTTGTTTTGAATGAGTCACTTAGCCAAATTTTCCCTACCAATGACATTGAATCCCTTGTTAGCCCCTTTGAGCCTAAAGCCTATTTTATTTGCTAGCACATATGAACACTATTCCAATTCATAAGCCTTTTTGTCCCAATTTGAGTGGAGAATAGGAAAAGTGTGAATGTGAAGGGATTAAATTGAGTTGAAAAAGGAAAATGTTGTTTGTTGAGTGAGTATGAGAAGAAGGTGTGATGAAGTTTTGAGTTGTGGGAAATAGAAAAAATTGAGAATGAGCAAAAAAAAAAAAAAAAAGAGAAAAACATGTGTTGTGAAAAAAAAAGTGAAGTGATTGAGAAAAGTGAAAAAAATGAGAAAGAAAAAAAATTGAAGTGTAGAGAGTGTTGGAATTGAAAGTGTGCTTATTGAATATGTTTGAAGAAGTCTGTTCCTAATCTCGAAATACCGAAGTGTGATTTTCTATTCTCCATTCACTTTAGTCCCTTATCCATATTGTTATCCCACCTATCCAAAGAGCCTACATTATAACCTTGAGAAAAGTCCTTTTTGATTCGGCATTGATTTCTAGAGTATGGTCGGAGCTAAGAGTGCTTACAAGCCTATGGCTGCCAATATGTGTGATTGATTGTTTGAGTGAGTCCCTTTATCATTGATATACACTTGTGAGGGAGTGAAACACATCGTTGAGTGCACATCCATGTTTGATCTTGGGGTTTCTTGCTATTGTTGCATGAGTATGATGAAGGAAGGTGAGTGAGTATATTTGTGATTGATCTTGGAAGCTCGAGTTCATTTGCTTACATGATTTGATTCTTTGACTCATTCCTAACAATTTCACTTGACTTATTATTTCATTGCTTGAGGACAAGCAATATGGTAAGTTTGGGGGGGGGGGGGGTTGATTAGGCGTGAAATTGTTATGTTTTGGTGCTCGATTTGCCCATGTTTTGAGTGTTTTTTATGAGTGTTTGGAGTCAATTGAGTATCATTTTTATAAACTCATTAATTTGTCTCTTTGGTTTTCATAGATGGATAGAGGGCGAAAAGGGGAGTTCGTAGGACTTTGAATCGGCCAAATCGGACTCCCGATTGAGAAGATATGGAGATTTTACGAACAAGTGTACAACAGCCGAAAACCACTCGAGCGAGAGCACTCGAGCGCCAGCACTCGACCGATTGCACCACTCGAGCTACATGCTCGAGCGCCCCTGCTCGAGCACTTTCCTATTTTTTGCCTCCGAATTCGTTTTTCGGCCCATGAGTTTTCGGTTCGACCCGACGCTTATATATACTCATTCCAAACTCGTTTTGGAGGATAACAAGATACCAACACATATTTTTACATACTTTGAGCGAGGAGAAAGCTTGTGGAGGAGTTTTGAAAAATTTTATACGTTGTAATCGAGGTTTTAATTTACGAATTCTTAGTTTTAGTATTTCTTTTGAACGTATTAGATTAATTCTTTCTTTCTTTACTCTTTGAGACGATTAAACCTAGTTTTTCAGATTTATATAGATTTCTTTGGAGACTTTAATTTGTTCTTTCGTTTATGTTCTTGATTTTATTAGTTAATTCAATTATGCATATGTTTATTGTTCTTGTGATTGCTTTGATTATTCAAACCACCATGTTAGGCTAGAACCCTTGCATGCTTAGGGTAGGATGAACTCGTAGAAGTAAGATGTGGGTACGTAATTAGGATAATTCGTGACGTTAGGTTTTAATTCTTTTAATTAATGAATTCTTAAAATCAATCTTAACTTCACCTTTGACTTTCATACGAAAGTGTTAGGGAGAGGACGACCGTATCACTCTTTAACAACTAGTAGTCTTAACGAGAAGGTTTAGAAGGGGTTAATTAATCTACCGGTTTAGCGAGGGAGGACGACCACATCACCTTAGTTAAATTAGGGTCTCATTAATTAAGCACAATCTATTAACTTGTTAGTAGATTCGTGAAGTCGAGTGTTAGGGTAAAGTATTAGGGTTTAGAATCTTGAGCTTTCACCTTGCATTCTTTTACTTAGGTTATTTTTGCGCGTCACAGTTATTTTGATTATGTACCTGCTCCGTTAGTATACGTAGGGATTCCTATCCTAAGCATCACCATCACATACTTGCATACAAACTTTAGATACTTAGTTTAATTTTCCTTTTGCATTCGTAGAGTAATTTAGTTTAGATTATTTTCTCTTTTAAAAAACAAAAAACATTTCACTCATATTAACTACGACTCATAGATCTTCAGGGATCTATTCGCATACATACCTTCCATTGGGTTAGATAATACTTGGTCCCTATACTTGCCAATACTACAGTGAACCCGTACTCTTGCGGGGAAGCTACTAGTAAAAGCTAGTGTATTCGTACTTCGGGTTCGTACACGAAATTCTAATGAAAAATTGGTCAAATTTTTTCGAAAATATCGATGTTTGAGTGGGGATGGATCGAATTGAGTGTGGTCGCTTAAGTTCGGCGTGAATTGGATTGGTGATTTGCACGTTTGGAAGAGACCCCAACTCCTCGGTCGAATGAGCGACCTGGCTTAAATCGAGGAGTTCTAAGGTTAGTTCATGTTTTGGAAAAGTGTTTTGATTGTTCGAGTGTGGTTCGTTGGGAAATTTTGAGTCTTGAACATCGGAAATTGAAGTTGAAATTTGGAGCTGCTCGAGCGGTGGAAATCTTCTGCATAATTTGGGGCGCTAAATTGGGTTGTACGAAGCCTTGTTGCCACCGGCTCAGGTGGCTTCTGGAACAAATCAGGCGAAGGTGGAGGAGAACAAGAGGAAGGCACACAGTGCGCTTATCTTGTGTCTTGGGGACAAGCCATTGAGGGAAGTATCGAAGGAGGAAACCGCTCTTGGGATCTGGAATAAGCTGGAGCAGTTATACCAGATCAAGTCTGTTACGAACAAGTTATACATGAAACAGAAGCTTCAAGTCTTCAAAATGAGTGAAGATAAGAATCTTGGTGATCAGTTGGACGAGTTCAACAGATTGGCGGATGATCTGGTGAGTTTGGATGTTACAATTGATGATGAGGACAAGTCATTAATGCTGTTAAATTCTCTACCTAAGTCTCTGGAAAATTTCAAAGATGCCTTGTTATTTGGAAGACAGGATCAGGTGATGTTTGATGATGTTCAAACTGCCCTGAAAACCAAGTTTCTACAGATCCAGACTGAAGGGAAGAAGCCTACTGAAGGATTGAATGTTCAATCCAAGAAGAAGGGGTTTCAGTCCAAGAAGAAGGATGGTGGAAAAGGGAATAAGGGTGGGAAGAAATCTGATTTTGTTGAGAAGAGAAAGTGTTTCACTTGCCATAAGGAAGGTCATCTGAGAAAGAATTGCCCTGAAAGAAATAAGAAAGATAATCAAGGTGATCAAGATGGAGATGCAGCTGTTGTGGAGGTTGAAGGATATGATAGTGCAGAGGTCTTGATGGTTAGTCATGAGAGACTAAGCCAAGAGTGGGTCCTGGACTCTAGGTGTATTTTTCATATGTGTCCACATGAAGACTGGTTCCTGAATCTTGAGAAAATTGATGATTGACTTGAAGCGATTGTACTAACTTCTACTAGTCGCTTACCCGCAAGAGGACGGGTTCACTGTAGTATGGGCGAGTATAGGGACCAAGTAGTATCGAACCCAAGGGATGGAGTGTATGCAAATAGATCCCTGAAGATCTACGCGTCGTAGTTAATATGAGTGCAATGTTTTTGGATTTTTGGAAAGATTAAAATAAACTAATCTAAATTACTCTACTAAGGCAAAAGAAAGAACTAAACTAATTATCTAAAGGTTGTTTTCAAATATGAGATGGTGATGCTTAGGATAGGAATCCCTACGTATACTAACGGAGCGGGTACATAATCAAAATAACTGTGATGCGCAAGAAATAACCTAAGTAAAATAATGCAAGGTGAAAGCTCAAGATTCTAAACCCTAATACTTTACCCTAACACTCGACTTCACTAATCCACTAACAAGTTAATAGATTGTGCTTAATTAATGAGACCCTAATTTAACTAAGGTGATGCGGACGTCCTCCTTCGCTAACTGGTAGATGAATTAACCATTTCTAAACCCTCTAGTTAAGCCTACTCGTTGTTAAAGAGTGATACGGTCGTCCTCTCTCTAACACTTTTCGAACGAAATTCAAAAGTAAAGTTAAGATTAATTTTAAGAATTCATTAATTAAGAGAATTAAAACCTAACGTCACAAGTTACCCTAATTACGTACCCACAACCTACTTCTACGAGTTCATCCTACCCCAAGCGTGCAAGGGTTTTAGCTAGACATAGGTTTTACGTAAATAATAGCAATTGAATAAGTAACGAACATGAACATGATAATTATTACGAAGAAGAGATCAAACATAAACTAGGGTTTAAAGAAATATGTGCTAAGAATCCGAAATTTAATTAATAAAAACGAAGTATGAAGTGTTTAACGTAATCGAATTACTGAAAAGAAACTAAGAAACAAAAAGAAACTAAGAATTCGTACGAAAACCTCAACAAAACGTAAACGTAAAGCTTGCTTCTCTCCTTCCTCTCCAAAAATGAACTCTAAGTCAAAATCTATCAAGTGATATGTGGTATCCCTAAAAAACGAGCTTGAGACGAGTATATATAAGCAACGGGCCGAATCGTGAACTCATGGGCCGAAAAACGACTTTTAAAACGCCAAACGTGAAGGTGCTCGAGCAGACCTGCTCGAGCGGTCGCGCTCGAGCATGGAGCTCGAATGACACAGGTGCTCGAGCGCTGAAAATCTTCTGTATAATTGGGGCGCTCGAGGAACACGCTCGAGCTGCTCGAGTGCTCGAAATTTTCTGTATGTTTTGGGCGCTCGAGCAACACGCTCGAGCGGTGGCGCTCGAGTGGTTTACTCGAATGCTCCCAAAATTTCTCCAACTAGTACTTTTCTTCTTCAACACTAACACCAATCGCATTCCTTCGATATCTTCTCATCCGGACATCCGTTTGAGTCGATTCAAAGTCCTACGAACTCCGTTCTTCGCCCTCAATTCACCTACGAGCATTAAAGAGACAAATTCATCAATGTATAGAAATAATGCTCAATTTACTCCAAATACTCGACAAAATCGGCCAGAATTAGGGCATTTCGAGTGACGAATCATGACAATTTCATGCCTAATCAGTCCATTCTGTTCTTGCTGTCTCTGAAGAGCTTGGAGAGAAGCAATGGTCTTGGCTAGTTCGTTAAGGTTGTTCGCCAGAGCCTCCATTTCAGGTGGGAGATTATGAGTTATGGCTGTGTGTTGCGATCTATTCGCATGCCTGGGATTACGATCCTGGTGGTCAGCCGACGAAGCTCGGGTAGGAGATGCTCTCCTTGATAAGCGTGTACCTTGTGTTTCCTTTGATTGAAGCATTTCAAATTAAATTCTCTTAATTTTTATGATGAAGAACACCAAGAACACTTTTGCTTGAATCTTCAAATGTTTCTTGAGGTTTTCTTCAAATCTTCAAGTCTTCAACTTGAAGTTCTTAACCAATCACACTAAATCGAAGGTTCGAACCCTCCTTCTAGCGCCAATTTGTTGGTGATCAAATTTAATCGGGTGGATTAGTGACTGTTTTAGTTCGGTTTAAGATCACCAATCAATTTCGTGTGATTGATTATCACCGTAAATGATAAATCGAAAGCTTGGGTTACGAAATCGTAGTTATGAAAGTCGAAATCGTATTAATTTTGTATATGTGTGCGTTTAGGTGTTTAAGTGTGTGTTTTTAGGAGTATTTGTGAATTTGAACTTCTATTTTTTAGCTGGAGAACAACTATTTATAGAGGCTAGCAAGTAGGAGGTGTCCAAGACTCTTGGACTTCCTAACTTGCATGCTGGACATGTGTCATTTGTCCTTTGTTTGACCTTATCTAAGCTGAATCTTAGTTATAAAGTCTTCTTTGGTCTTATCACGGGCTCATTGTTGTTCGTCCAGGTCGGCTTATTTGATTCAGTATGGATTTTTCGTCAAAGTTGTTCGCCTTTGTGCTTTTATTAAGGTTGCTCGTCATCAGTGACTTGGCGGATGTCCTTATCTGGCCTCGGGTCTTAAAACCTGTTCGCCCATATGTTGTTCGTCACTGGAGCTGTTCGTCACTTCATGCACCTCCCGAATTGATCCATGCACTCCCACTTGATTTTCTTCATTAATCATCTTTGATTTGGGGTTGATTCTCTGTAATCTCTATTAAGATCTTAATCATTGTTCGCCCATCGTTGATTGATGTTCGCCTATCAACAGCTGAGCCTCAAACCTTCCTCGAATTGCCACACTAGGAGGATCAGCGTTCTGAGGAACGTGCTGAGGGTAAACAGGTGGTTGAGGTATATGTGGGATATGTGGTTGGTTATAGTTTGGTTGTGGGGGGGGGGGGTAGTATAGTGGATAAGGATATGGTGGGTATGGGTAAAGTGGGTTGTTATATTGGTAGACAGGGTTGTTGAATGGGGTTATTTGGGTTGTTTTGGTTCTGATTCATATTTAGAGAGGGATTGTTTTGGTTTTGTGGGTTTGGGTTTGGGTTTTGACTTGTACTTTCCCCTTGGGGTACTTGCTTCTGACTATTTACCATGCTGATTTCCTCAACCCGTTCCCCACTCTGATCGAACTTCGCTGTATCTCGATCCAACTCTCCGCCTAACTCTAAATTCATATCGTTACCACCGGTAATATTCATCCTTCGTTGGAAGGCTCTATTCCTTCTAGCTATGGTCTCAGGGTCTAACTTTGTTCTATCTTCGCTCGTTTCTCCCTTTGAGCGTGTTTTCATAAACCTGAGACACCAAAAGAGATATCAAAACGCAACTGCCTACTGAATAATAAACAGAAAATAAAAGCACTCACTACTAGCTGTTTATAGGCGAACATCAATCATTGTTGGGCGAACAAGTATTAAGGCCATAATAAGGATTATGATGAATCAACTCTAAATCAAAGATGATTAACAAAGAAAATAAAAGGGAGTGTACAAATCAATCCAGGAGGTGTACGAAACGATGAACAACTCCATCGACGAACAACATATTGGCGAACAGGTCCAAAGACCCGGGAGCAGATATGGACCTTCCATCGAATCGCTGGTGACGAACAGTATTGTCAAAGGGTGTATCAGCCTAAGGTGTAAGTTGACGAACAAAGGACCGAGATTCCTGAGCCTATCTTAACAAAATACAAGGGCGAACAACTTCTGAGCCATAACCTCAAAAGGCGAACAACTTTTATGAAGAAACTATTCTGGATCAATTAAGCCGACCCGAACGAACAACAATGAGTCCGAGATAAGACCAAAGAAGACTTTGTAACTAAGATTCAGCTTAGATAAGGTCAAACAAAGGTCAAAGGACACTTGTCTAGCATGCAAGCTAGGAAGTCCAAGAGTCTTGGATACCTCATGCTTGCTAGTCTCTATAAATAGTTGTTCTCCAGCTAAGAAATATAAGTTCAAATTCACAAATGCTCATAAAACACATACTAACACACCTAAACGTACACACATACGAAATTAATACGATTTCAACTTTCGTATTTACAATCCCACAACCCGAACCTTCGATTTACCATTTACGGTGGTAATCAATCACACGTTATTGATTGGTGATCTTAAACTGAACTAAAACAGTCACTAATCCTCCCGATCAAATTTGATCACCAACAAATTGGCGCTAGAAGGAGGGTTCGAACCTCCGATTTAGTGTGATTAGTCAAGAACTTCAAGCTAAAAACTTGAAGATTTGAAGAAAACCTCAAGAAATATTTGAAGATTCAAGCAAAAGTGTTCTTGGTGTTCTTCAATATAAAATTTGAAGATAATTCAATTTGAAATGCCTCAATCCAAGGAAACACAAGGTTCACGTTTGTCAAGGAGAGCATCTCCTACTCGGGCTTCGTCAGCAGGCCATCAAGATCGTGAACCTAGACATGCGAATAGATCAAGGCTTACAACTTTAGACCATAACCTTCCACCAGAGCTGGAGGCCCTGGCGAGCAACCCTAATGAACTGGCTAAGACCATTGCCGCTCTCCAAACTATCCAGAGACAGCAAGAACAAAATAGACCATCACAAACAAGGTCCAGGGCTAAACCCATGGAAGTTGTTAGAGCCAGATCTATTAGGGACGAACAACGCGAGGTGGACAGTGCCCAAGTCCGACGGGATAAGGGCAAGGCCAAGATGGTCGAACCAAGAGAGGGCCAGGCTGAGTCAGCACATGGGCGAGCAACAATGTCCAGCCATGGAACAACCTGTTCTAGTTCCCAAGATAGACTTGGCCAACCTTAGCCTCAAGAAAAAGTTGCTCGCCAGGGAGCAGAACAGGGGCTAGCAACTTTTGAGCAACCTCGCCCATCAGTCCATGAAAAACTTTCCCAGTCTGCCTTCAGGCGCCTAGGGCCAAATGCAGCGAGCAACCCTAGAAGGCAGCTCCAGGACATGCCCTCTCCGAGTGAGGGACTGCGAGGAGCAGAAAGGCTTGTGCCTTTGCTCGCCGAACAACCTCCAAGCCAGGGGGCATCTTTGGATGAGCTATCAAGCCTGAGAAAGGCTGTGGAGAGCATGCAGGGGCAATTGGACCAACAAAGAGGAGTGGGGACGACCAGCTTGCCATCTTCTCCATTATCATCTATTATTCTGAAAGCCCCGATTCAGAAAAAGATCCAATTCCCGACAAGTATACAGTATGATGGCATTGCTGACCTCCGGGTTCATTTGACGAAGTATTCAGATTATATGGTCTCGGTGGGAGCTAGTGATGCCACCCAATGCCGAAACTTCCCATTGACTTTGGGAGACCGGGTGCACAAGTGGTTTTCAGCAATGCCACCAGCATCTATCCACTCGTTCATCCAACTAAGTCGAGAGTTCCTCTCCCATTTCTCCACGGCGGGATCATATTTGTCCTAAAAACATCGATTGTCGGACCTAAAGCAAAATGACGATGAGTCGGATCGGGCATTTATGGAAAGGTTCGACAAGGTGCTGTTGGAAGGGAAGCCCGTCAATGAAGATACAAAAATCATCGCAGATATGGCCGGATTGAAGAAAGGGTCGAAGTTATGGGAAGAGGTGCATCTGAAGTGCCCGAGGAGCTATGCCGAATTCAGGAATCAAGCCGGCATATTCGTTTCCATGCATGAGGCCTTGCAATCAAACTTGGGAGAAAACAAAGATGATCCCAAGGAGAATAACAAGAAACCTGGCGGAACTGGCTACCGAGTCCCGAAGAACATGAAGGCATTCAATGAAAGGACGGAGCTTAAAGAAAAGTTGAACCAGGTGCTAACAGTGTCAGTCGATATTGTATATGAAAATATGAAAGAGAAGGAGTTGCTCTCCCCTCCATGGAAAATCCGTCAGGATACCGGCAAACTCAACCCTAACAAGTATTGTACCTACCATCAAAGCGTGGGGCACTTTACTAGTGAATGTAGAGATTTGCTCAAACAACTATGGCGGTTCTACGAGGAGGGAAAACTCTCCGATTTTGTTAAAAGACAACATGGAAAGAGAGCCCGGGAAAACAACTCCGAAGATGAGGATGATCAACCTCATAAGAATAATAAACCTGGGCAACCAGTTCCGGCCGTTGCTGCTCGTCCACTTGAGGACCTATACATGATGGAACCTGCGGGACCATCGGGAGGATGTTCTGATGGACGACCGCCAATCTCCAACCGAAAAAGAAAAGCCGAATTGCGAGCGATCGACCAAGTACAAGGAATGAGGGTTAAACCATCCATCAAGCAAACAACAGAACTGGCCTTCACTGAAAAGGATTTGGAGGGAATATCGACCCCCCACAACGATTCACTCGTAATTTGTGCTAAGATCATGGAGACCAGAGTGCACAGATTGTTGGTGGACACCGAAGCCTACACCAACATTCTTTTCAAGAAAACGCTCGATCAACTTGGAGACTACTCGGGCTATATGCGAGATTCAAATCATAGAATCTTAGGCTTCGGAAATGCTGTAACAGTCTCGTTAGGGGAAATTAGGTTGTTCGTTCAGCTTGTAACGGTCGAGGAACCCGAGAAAAATATAACAAGAATGGTTGATTTCTTGGTCGTCGATCAGAAATCAACCTACAATGGGTTTCTTGGTCGACCTTTCCTAAATGAATTTAAAGTTGCATGTTCAACTTACCATTATTGTCTGAAATTCCCAACAGCAAGTGGAGCAGGCACAATAAAGGGAGATCAAAGAAAAGCTCGGGAATGCCTCTTGCAGTTACAGGCAAAGCATGCACTAGTATCCATGATGGAAGCCACCACCAACTATCCTGCTGATGAACTATCAATACTGGAGAACATAATGGACATAGAGGAGGACCACATGGATACGGACGAATAACACCTTGACGAGCAAGTGTTGGACGAACAACCTATCACCACCCATGAAGAAATTCACTCTGACGAACAACAAAGGGGTGGTGACGAGCAACACTCACCAGATGACTTGGAGGGCTAGGTGTTGACTAATAACAATGAGTCAGGACCAACAGATGATCTAGATCCCCGCCTGGGAGCAGAGCCCATGAGCATCGAAAATGATTTCAACCCTGAGGGACCAATACTTGATCCTCGTTGGAAAGGATAAAAATGACGAGCAACTCCAGTTGAAGAACTGGAGGCGTTCAAAGTTAATCCTGAAAACAATGATCTCGAATTATACATAGGATCTGAGCTCCCTGGGCCTTATAGATCCCGAATAAAAAAGTTCCTCAGCAAAAATCTAGATGTTTTTGCTTGGTCTCATGCTGACATGGTGGGAATAGATCCAAAACATGCTTGTCACAAGCTCAACATCAATCAAGCAAAAAGGTATGTCCATCAAAAATGAAGAAAATATGGCCCAGACAAGTATCAAGCTTTGAATGAAGAGGTGAAGAAGTTGTTAGACAACGATCTAATCCGACAAGCACTCTGTCCACAGTGGGTAGCAAACCCAGTCCTTGTGAGGAAACCAAACGGGACCTGGAGGCTATGCATAGACTTTACAGATCTAAATGCAGCATGCCCGAAGGACAACTTTCCTCTCTCTCATATTGATCAATTGGTGGACAGCACTGCGGGTCACGAGATGCTAACATTCATGGATGCTTTTGCCGGGTACCATCAAATCCCAATGCATCCAGACGATCAAGAAAACACAGCATTTTATACGAACAAAAACTTGCTGTGTTGGAAGAGAATACCATTCGGCCTCATCAACGCCGGAGCAACATACCAGAGGTTGGTGAACAAGATGTTCGTCGAACAAATCAGAGATACGGTAGAAGTCTATGTAGACGATATCGTGGTCAAAAGCCCCCGAAAAGAAGACCATCTCCAGCATTTGACTCAGGTGTTCGACATCCTTCGGCACTACAACATGAAGCTAAACCCGAAGAAGAGAAGCTTTGGAGTCCATTCTGGAAAGTTCCTTGGCCATCTTGTTAGCCAACGTGGGATTGAAGCCAATCCAACAAAAGTCAAAGCTATTGTGGATATGCAACCACCACGTTCAGTAAAAGAAGTGCAAAGGCTCACGGGATGCCTAGCAGCTTTGAACCGGTTCATATCCAGATCAGGGGACAAATGCCGACCATTCTTCGAAGCCATCAAAAAAGGAAAGTTCACATGGACTAACAACTGTCAAAAGGCGTTCGACCAGCTTAAGGACTACTTGGGAGATGTTAAAATTCTATCAAAATCCATCCCAGGAGAAAAGCTATACTTGTACCTGGAAGCGTCAGAAGTGGCAATCAGCTCTGTTCTGGTGCGAGAAGACGGCAAATTCCATCAACCCATTTACTACGTCAGCCAAGCTTTGCACGAAGCGGAGATTAAATACTCCCCAACCGAAAAGCTGGCGTACGCACTTGTCATGAGTGTGAGGAAGTTACGACCATACTTCTTTGATCATCAAGTCGAAGTTCTAACAACTTTCCCACTCAGACAAATTCTCCATCGCCCCGACACAGCTGGTCGTCTACTAAAGTGGTCACTAGAGATTAGCCAATTCGGGGTAACCTATGCTCCTCGAACAGCGATCAAAGGGCAAGCGTTAGCCGACTTTATAGTCGAACTAACCTTCCCACCAGATCCGACGAGAGGACTTGATCACCCCTGTCATCTTTACGTTGACGGATCTTCAACTAATGTAGCCTCGGGGGCAGGAGTGGTCCTGATAAGCCCTGACAGACAAGTATTCACCTCAGCAATCAGATTTGGTTTCATGGCAGCCAACAACGAAGCTGAATATGAAGCTCTCATTGCTGGTCTTCACTTATCCCTTGCTGTGAGTGTTAGACGACTATTGCTAATCAGAATCATAACCTTATGAATACCTGCAAAGAATAAATCAATTCCCTTCTAAAAAAGAAACTCATTAGGCCTTCCAAGTCTCCTTGGAGTTGTGCAGCTTTTTATGTCAACAATCAAGCCGAAAAGGAATGCAGTGTCCCTAGACTTGTCATTAATTACAAACCCCTTAATGCAGTTCTTGAATGGATTAGATATCATATTCCTAATAAAAAAGATCTTATTAATAGGCTACACAAGGCCCGTATCTTTTCTAAGTTTGACCTCAAGTCTGAATTTTGGCAAATACAAATTCAAGAGCATGATAAATACAAAACAACTTTTACTGTACCGTTTGGTCATTATGAATGGAATGTAATGCCTTTTGGCTTAAAAAATGCTCCTTCTGAATTTCAAAACATCATGAATGATATCTTCAATACCTATTCTGATTTTTCTATTGTTTATATTGATGATGTTCTTATTTTTTCTCAAGATATTGATCAGCATTTCAAACATCTCAACATCTTTTTACAAATTGTAAAAAGAAATGGTTTAGCTATATCTGCTTCAAAAATCAAACTCTTTCAAACAAAAATTAGATTTCTTGGCCACGAAATTATTCGTGGGACTATCAAACCAATTGCTAGAGCAATTGAGTTTGCTGACAAATTTCCTGATGTTATCAAAGATAAAACTCAATTACAAAGATTTCTAGGTTGTTTGAATTACATCTCTGATTTTTTCCCAAAACTTAGGATTATTTGTAAACCTCCTTTTCAAAGATTAAAGAAAGACCCACCTATTTGGACTCAAGAACATACTAATATTGTTAAGAAGGTCAAATTACAAGTTAAATCCCTTCCTTGTCTTGGAATTCCTAAACCCGACTCTTTCATGATCATCGAAACTGATGCTTCTGACCTCGGTTATGGGGGAATTCTAAAACAAAAAATCCTTATCAAAGAGGAACTTGTTAGATTCCATTCTGGAGTATGGCTTGGCCCTTAGCAAAATTATTCAACCATTAAAAAGGAAATTCTGTCTATTGTTCTTTGTATTTCCAAATTTCAAGATGATATTTTTAATAAAAAATTCCTTCTTAGAATCGATTGTAAATCTGCCAAAGAAATACTACAAAAGGATGTTAAAAATATTGTTTCAAAACAAATATTTTCCAGATGGCAAGCCATTTTATCCAGTTTCGACTTTGATATTGAATATATCAAAGGAGAAAATAATTGTTTACCAGATTTTCTAACTAGAGAATTTCTTCAAAATGCAGAAAATGAACAGACCAAGGATGCCAGGACCAAGGATGCAATCGCCATATAATTATTCAAAACCGCTTGCAACCTTTAATCACTTCCAAACACTTGACTCCTTTCCTCCTCTTACTTTTGCACAAACAATTCAAAGTCCAGCTCCAAAGACCCCGATTAAAGGAGAATCCTCTTCATCTCCTCAGGTAAATTCTCAAACTCAAAGTGGAACCCAAGCTGTTTACTTTTCAAAACCAAATGATCAGCACATTACTCCAACCATTTATGCTGATATTCAAAGTCTTAATAAACTCAATAACATCATAAAAAATTATTTTCCCGAAGGATGTCAATGGTATTCCGACGATGTTCGAAAAACTAAAAAATTCTACGAATTCATTTTAGTTGACTCTGGTTCTATTGAATTAATTCACAATATGGATCCTCAAAACCCGAGTCAAATCTCCTTTTCAAAGTGTATTATTAAAAAGGTCTTCCGTTCAAGTGAATGGACTTTTCCTTTCTCAAAAAGAAATTTTTCAAAGCCGTTTTCTCCCAAAGGATACACCTATCCTGATTACAAGATGGCTTGGTTCAAAGCATTTCTCTTAAGACCTTTTAATCATTCATGGTTCTTCACATTCCATACCAGCTTTGTCAAAAATGTTTTTCTTGTCTGGTTCTTGGATTGGTGGAGGGACTTTGGACCTCTTCCAAATATTTTGCCTTCTGAAGTCCAACAAAGACTTTTAGTTTTTACTCAAAAAGCTCCTGGTGAGCAATGCAAGAAAGAGATTCTCTTCTATGCCGAGTTCAAAGTTCCATGGATACTTTGTTGGAGCTATGCATTCAAACAACACTTCCCAAAACCATATCCAGTTTCAATTGTTCGTGAGTACAAATCAAATGGTGGCATAAAGTCGTGATCAAGAATTGCAATGCCCATGCAGTTCAAACATTCCTTTCAACCGGAGAAAAAACCGTTTGGAACCCTAACACACAACCCTCAAAATCCTCAGAAAAAAGACCAATTCCTTCAGCACCAACCGAACCAACCCTTACTCAAACAGAAGAGGATATGTTTTCATTCCTTGAATCATGTCCTAGTATGGCAAAATCCTATGCTCAATATTGCAAACTCAAAAGAGAATCTGGTTCAGAACTAGACAACACTTCTGAAAATTCAAGCACTGATCTCGCTGATCCCTTCGGCGGTCCCTGTGGTCAAGAACCTGATGATTACTATTTATCACTCATCGTTCTTATTTCTGATATTCAAGTTCCCATTCCTCACAAGGCGAAAAACAGAACTGCCTTTAAAAAAGCATTATTAATAAAGGCAAAAAATAGAACTGCCTCCGAAAAAGCCAAAGAAAAAATTAAAAAGGCAATAAATAGAAAAAGAAAAAAGAAGTTTATTTTAAAAAAGATTCATTACTCTCGATTTTCATAAATGATTTTTGACAACTCAGTCAACAAAGAAGATTGATCAATTACTCAATAAGACTCTGCCGAAAGCACTTTTGTCTTTACTTGGCAAAATAGTCAAAAGATGCCCAACATATGGAGCCTACTCAAAGATGTCGTCCTCTCTTTTTCAACAAAGTTAAAGATGTTCATTACCTGAAGCGCACTCAAGGTCTGCCGACATCACTGATGGCCGACAAACTCAAATTCAGATTCGAATTCAAATTCAAATTCAAATGTATTTGCTTTTTATTTTCTATAAATAGGTTTCTCATTTTCCCTTTCAAAAGCAGTAAAAAAAAGCTTAGAGCTTACAATTTTAGAAAATCCCTCCACCTCCTGTAATATTTCCCTATCTAATTTCCTGCAACTTCTCAATCTGTATTCCATCTACTACTGTAAGATTTTCTATTTATCCATTACTGTATTGTGTAAGCTTAATTCATATTTGATGGTCCCGTTTTCGAATACCAAAATGGGAATTCAGGAGCCAAAAAAATTGTTTTTTTTAACCTTGCGTTGCGCTCTGAAAGAGTTCAGTGAAGGAGTACTCAAGTCACTGCGTTGCTAAGAGTCAGAGCACTCAAGTCAGTGCAACCGACTTGTGAGCTCAGGCTCTTAACAAGGCAGTGACTCGAGAGACTGAACTCTCGAGTGCTTGCTTAAGCTTGTCAGTGAGATTGATTCTCCCTGACTAAAATACTTAGCTAATTTCCTTTTCAACACTCCTTCTCCAAGTACACTCAGTGAGCATACACTACAAATAATTAGCAAGTGCTTAAACAATAAACAACGCTCAGTTTAACGTGGTTCAGAGACTCAAGCTCTTACATCCACGGCCTGATTTAACAGGAAATCCACTAACTGAGATTCTTGTTTTTAACGTGCCAAGGTGCACTTACAACTGGACTCACGCCACTCCCTAGGCTGCCTCTCCTCACCTCACTACAAACCTAACATTCTTCTGAAAGGGTTTAGTTTGGTTTGGTTTTCTCCAACTAGGTGAGGTTTTCCTTTACAATGTGTTAGCCTTAAAACTAAGATTAGGAAAACCTCTCTAAGCTAAGAGTTACAAGCTTGACACTCAATGAATATAAGTGATAACCCTAAAGGTCAGTGTCGTGGGTGTGAGCAACACTTCCTTATGACTCCCTAACAACTCACACACTCTTATAGTTTGTAGGTGTTGATTTTTCTTTCTTCACACCCTTACAATGAAGCTATGAGCTTGTATTTATAGTGTGGATTCAAATGTAACCGTTGGAGAAAATTACATTTGAATCCATACAATTAATGGTTTCAACCACTTTTCTTGGAATGCGGCCTTTGTCAGTGTCAGAGTTGCTGCCTCGTGCTGATTAGTCCACGTGGCCTGGATTCACGGATCTTTGACTCAGTGGGTTGACCAAGACCCACTGACTTTAGGTAGCTTCCTCCTTCACTGACTGATGGTCTTCAGTGGACTGAACGTCTTCAGTGTAGTTGTCCTTCAGAGACTGTTTGAAGATCACTCCAAGAAGTTTGTCACAAGGCTGGATGACAAACTTCCCTGACCACAGTAGCCTGACTCCTTCAAGGCCTACTTGGTATAGCACTGATCCTCTTGATCATGCTCTTCACTGAGTGGTCCACCTGACTTAGCTTAGATCAGCCCGGTTTACACTCAGTGGGACATCCTTCAGGCTTCTCTTCAGGTTCAGGTCACAAGCATGACTTCAATTAGTTCTTCTTGGTATCCTCAGGCTGTGTTGCTGAGTTCCCCCTCAACTGAGTGTTCCCTCAACTGAGTTCTTCTCACCTAATAGCCTATTCTTCTGAGAGCTAACCTAGCCTGACCTGAAATAAAAGATACTGTCCTGACTGCTTTCAAACCTATTACATGTTTTGGAAAATCATCAAAACTAAAATATATCCCAACAATATTAATCTTTGCTGTTTCTTATGGCTTATTCTTGTTATTCCACTCTTATTCTTATTATTCCGTTTTGTACGAAGTGCGGAATAATAAGAATAAGAGTGGAATAACAAGAATAAGCCATAAGGAACAACAAAGATTATAATGAATTAAGCTTACACAATACAGTAATGGATAAATAGAAAATCTTACAGTAGTAGATGGAATACAGATTGAGAAGTTGCAGGAAATTAGACAGGGAAATATTACAGGAGGTGGAGGGATTTTCTAAAATTGTAAGCTCTAAGCTTTTTTGTTCTGCTTCTGAAAGGGAAAACGAGAAACCTATTTATAGAAAATAAAAAGCAAATACATTTGAATTTGGATTTGAATTCGAATCTGAATTTGAGTTTGTCGGCCATCAGTGGTGTCGGCAGACCTTGAGTGCGCTTCAGGTAATGAGCATCTTTAACTTTGTTGAAAAAGAGAGGACGGCATCTTTGAGTAGGCTCCATATGTTGGGCATCTTTTGACTATTTTGCCAAGTACAAAAGTGCTTTCGGCAGAGTCTTGTTGAGTAATTGATCAATCTTCTTTGTTGACTGAGTTGTCAAAAACCATTTTTGAAAATCGAGAGTAATGAATCTTTTTTAAAATAAACTTCTTTTTTCTTTTTCTATTTATTGCCTTTTTAATTTTTTCTTTGGCTTTTTCGGAGGCAGTTCTGTTTTTCGCCTTTATTAATAATTCTTTTTTAAAGGCAGTTCTGTTTTTCGCCTTGTGAGGAATGGGAACTTGAATATCAGAAATAAGAACGGTGAGTCATAAATAGTAATCATCAGGTTCTTAACCACAGGGACCGCCGAAGGGATCAGTGAGATCAGTGCTTGAATTTTCAGAAGTGTTGTCTAGTTCTGAACCAGATTCTCTTTTGAGTTTGCAATATTGAGCATAGGATTTTGCCATACTGGGATTTGATTCAAGGAATGAAAACATATCCTCTTCTGTTTGAGTAAGGGTTGGTTCGGTTGGTGCTGAAGGAATTGGTCTTTTTTCTGAGGATTTTGAGGGTTGTGTGTTAGGGTTCCAAACGGTTTTTTCTCCGGTTGAAAGGAATGTTTGAACTGCATGGGCATTGCAATTCTTGATCACGACTTTATGCCACCATTTGATTTGTACTCACGAACAATTGAAACTGGATATGGTTTTGGGAAGTGTTGTTTGAATGCATAACTCCAACAAAGTATCCATGGAACTTTGAACTCGGCATAGAAGAGAATCTCTTTCTTGCATTGCTCACCAGAAGCTTTTTGAGTAAAAACTAAAAGTCCTTGTTGGACTTCAGAAGGCAAAATATTTGGAAGAGGTCCAAAGTCCCTCCACCAATCCAAGAACCAGACAGGAAAAACATTTTTGACAAAGCTGGTATGGAATGTGAAGAACCATGAATGATTAAAAGGTCTTAAGAGAAATGCTTTGAACCAAGCCATCTTGTAATCAGGATAGGTGTATCCTTTGGGAGAAAACGGCTTTGAAAAAATTCTTTTTGAGAAAGGAAAAGTCCATTCACTTGAACGGAAGACCTTTTTAATAATACACTTTGAAAAGAAGATTTGACTCGGGTTTTGAGGATCCATATTGTGAATTAATTCAATAGAACCAGAGTCAACTAAAATGAATTCGTAGAATTTTTTAGTTTTTCGGACATCGTCGGAATACCATTGACATCCTTCGGGAAAATAATTTTTTATGATGTTATTGAGTTTATTAAGACTTTGAATATCAGCATAAATGGTTGGAGTAATGTGCTGATCATTTGGTTTTGAAAAGTAAACAGCTTGAGTTCCACTTTGAGTTTGAGAATTTACCTGAGGAGATGAAGAGGATTCTCCTTTAATCGGGGTCTTTGGGGCTGGACTTTGAATTGTTTGTGCAAAAGTAAGAGGAGGAAAGGAGTCAAGTGTTTGGAAGTGATTAAAGGTTGCAAGCGGTTTTGAATAATTATCTGGCGATTGCATCCTTGGTCCTGGCATCCTTGGTCTGTTCATTTTCTGCATTTTGAAGAAATTCTCTAGTTAGAAAATCTGGTAAACAATTATTTTCTCCTTTGATATATTCAATATCAAAGTCGAAACTGGATAAAATGGCTTGCCATCTGGCAAATATTTGTTTTGAAACAATATTTTTAACATCCTTTTGTAGTATTTCTTTGGCAGATTTACAATCGATTCTAAGAAGGAATTTTTTATTAAAAATATCATCTTGAAATTTGGAAATACAAAGAACAATAGACAGAATTTCCTTTTTAATGGTTGAATAATTTTGCTAAGGGCCAAGCCATACTCCAGAATGGAATCTAACAAGTTCCTCTTTGATAAGGATTTTTTGTTTTAGAATTCCCCCATAACCGAGGTCAGAAGCATCAGTTTCAATGATCATGAAAGAGTCGGGTTTAGGAATTCCAAGACAAGGAAGGGATTTAACTTGTAATTTGACCTTCTTAACAATATTAGTATGTTCTTGAGTCCAAATAGGTGGGTCTTTCTTAAATCTTTGAAAATGAGGTTTACAAATAATCCTAAGTTTTGGGAAAAAATCAGAGATGTAATTCAAACAACCTAGAAATCTTTGTAATTGAGTTTTATCTTTGATAACATCAGGAAATTTGTCAGCAAACTCAATTGCTCTAGCAATTGGTTTGATAGTCCCACGAATAATTTCGTGGCCAAGAAATCTAATTTTTGTTTGAAAGAGTTTGATTTTTGAAGCAGATATAGCTAAACCATTTCTTTTTACAATTTGTAAAAAGATGTTGAGATGTTTGAAATGCTGATCAATATCTTGAGAAAAAATAAGAACATCATCAATATAAACAATAGAAAAATCAGAATAGGTATTGAAGATATCATTCATGATGTTTTGAAATTCAGAAGGAGCGTTTTTTAAGCCAAAAGGCATTACATTCCATTCATAATGACCAAACGGTACAGTAAAAATTGTTTTGTATTTATCATGCTCTTGAATTTGTATTTGCCAAAATTCAGACTTGAGGTCAAACTTAGAAAAGATACGGGCCTTGTGTAGCCTATTAATAAGATCTCTTTTATTAGGAATAGGATATCTAATCCATTCAAGAACTTCATTAAGGGGTTTGTAATTAATGACAAGTCTAGGGACACCGCGTTCCTTTTCGGCTTGATTGTTGACATAAAAAGCTGCACAACTCCAAGGAGACTTGGAAGGCCTAATGAGTTTCTTTTTTAGAAGGGAATTGATTTCTTCTTTGCAGGTATTCATAAGGTTATGATTCATTTGAATAGGTCTGGCTTTAGTAGGAATATCCTTTTCATTGAATTTTGGAATGTAAGGGAGAGAAACAACATGTTTCTTTCTGTCCCAGAAAGCACGGGGTAAATCAGAACATACTTCAGATTTTATTTTTTCTCCAAATTCTAAAATCTTATTCTGAATGTCTTTGTTTTTTAATTGATCATCAATCTTTTGATAAGGGATTTCTTCTTGAAGATAACAAATATGTTGTTTTTTATTTTGAATAGAATTAATCTGTTTAGAAATAAAATGATTTTGAAGAAGAGAAATTTCTCTCTCTTTGATGGGAGTAATGAAATTGAAGGAAATATCTTTTCCCATGATATTAGTGGAAATTCCTTTACCGTTGACGAGAAAAGGATAAGTGGTGGTTAGAAAAGGAGTACCAAGAATTACTTCTTGATTGAGATTTTTAACTAGAATGAATGGAGTTTTGAAATAATAACCTTGATTACAAATATGGGCATTAGATAATTTGTATTTAATGAAAAGGGGAGTGGTGTTAGCGGCAACTAATCTTTCATTAGTTTTTTCATAATATTTGGAAGGCACAAGTCCTTCTTTAATACAATTTTGGTCGGCTTCACTGTCAATGAGACAAGGAATATTGATTTTAAAATCATTTACAACAAGTGTTATTATAGAATACCATTTTTGAAAAGAAATTCTTTCAATAGGTTGAATAGATTTAAAATGATCTTCTTGATCTTGAGGTTCTTCCAGTTTGTCAAAATGTTTGGTGAGATCAATTTGATCATTAATTTCAGTATCATTTTTCTTTAGTAAAGAAATTCTAGTTTATAATTCTAAATCTTTAGTATGAAGATTAATGATATCCTTTTGTAAAAGACCTACTTCCTTTTTAAGAGTATTGATTTCTCTTTTAAGATCATCAGTAGAAATTTGTTTAGAAATAGAGGAAGAAGGAGTTTTTTCAAAAAGTTTTGTAATGCTAAAAGGTTCAAGATTTTGAAGGAGTTTTTCTTTTTTTGGTTTCTCATTGTAAGAACAAGATCTCTAAGTCGGAGAAGATACTTATCACGATCTTCTTGATTAGGAATTTTCTCAATGAGATCAAAGAGAAGTTATTGTTCGGTATTTTCTTTTGTAATAACATTAAGAGAGAAAGGACAGAAATCATCATTATAATCATTATTATCATCATCAGTAGAGGAAAAATTGATTAAATCATTTTGAAATTCTTCTTCGGAAAAATTGGGTTCCTCAGAAGTTGTTTTTTTATTGGATATGAGAAGAGAAGAGATTTTGTTTCTTAGTTCTTCATAATCGTGAAATATTTCATCAATTTTCTTTTTTAAAGGGCAAACATCAGCTTTATGGCCAAGCTTGTGGCATTTATAACAAGTAGGTTGTCCTCTTTTAAAATCCTTTGATTTCCTTTTTTTAAAGGGTTTTTGTTGGGAATTGCTATTATTGTCATAGCGTTTTTTAAAAGGATTTTTGTTTTTAGAAGATTTTGAGAGTTTCTTTGCTTTTCTTTTGGCTTTGGAAGAAGGAGCTTGGATTTTTTGTAATCCTAAGGCTTCACAGAAAGTGCCAACTTCTTTTCTAAATTTGGATTTTTCGGATCCATATTTGGATTGTATCCTGAGTTCAGAACACAAAGAGAGACCTTCCTTTTTAATAAAGGCAAACAATTGGCCATAAGTAATATCTTCAAATTTAATCTCATTGAGGCCTGTAGCTTCTTTGAGTTTTTGATGAATCCTGGAGCCAAAGAGTTTTGGAAGACCAGCAATAAATCTTTCTTTCCAAAAAGAGGCATTGCAATCAGTTCTTTTTAAAACATGAGTTAAGAAAACATCTTTGTACCATCTATAGTCTGAAAGAGTTGGGCAATTAAGACTAGAGAACTATTTGAGTAGAATCAAGTTCTTTTTTAGGGTTACCAATGAAATACATGCCTATAGTAATAATTAAAAAATCACAGGCATCAGACTTTGTAGTAAGGGTGCCATCTTCTTCTTCAAAAATAGCAGTATGACTAAGAATTATGTTGGTCCCACTAGATAGATTAATTGCGGAAGCCTTTTTAACCGATATGTCTTTAGAAGAAATCCTTTTCTAAGAGAACAAATTATAAACAGGCAAGTATTAAGGAAAGCAATAAATAAGACCGTATATATAGTGGTTCGGATCTGAATATCCTACGTCCACTCTCCCTTGATCAAAGGGGTCTCACTATCAACCAACCAACTCACTATCTTACTGGAATTTCCGAAGTACCAGCACCTTCTTACAATCTCTTTAGATCTAACTCCGATCTAAAGACTGACTTACTCCAACCTTATCTAACAAGATGAACAGGTTGAGTATATAAACTCCTTACGAGTTGGATGAGTAATTAAGAATAAAGTGAGTGCAAATGCGTAGTGATCAAAAGCTTAGAAAGTTATGTGCGCGTGTAGAGTCTCTCTAGAGCTTTTTCTTGAACTGCACTCTTGTATATATAGAGGGGATTAGGGCTAGCCGTTGGAAGGGCTAATCCAATCAGATCCTCTATATAAGGAAGCTTCAATCAATCAATTCCCTAATTGATTGATTGGGTTGGTGGGATCCTTGGATTGATTATCTTCAAAAACTTTCCAATCCTGATCTTGTTGACTTGATTTGAATCACCAACGGTCAATGGCTTCCTCTGCCTAACTCTGATTCTCTCCAGAGAAGGCAGGACCAGACACCAGGCAACCTCGGTGTCTTCTGGTCCTTATCTGGTGAACAACCAGAATACTCAGTAGAATAAGGGGATCAAACTGAGCATCTTTTGTTCCACCAGACTCGTCTGGTCCGGACTCGTCTGGTCTGGGGAAGGTCCTCTGCCTCTGGTCTGATCTCCTCTGGTGAAGTCTTCTGGTGGAGTCCTCTGGTGAAGTCCTCTGGTGGGGTCTTCTGGTGACTCTTCTGGTGAAGTCTTCTGGTCTGGCAGTTCCCCCTAGACTAAGTCCTAATCTAGATCATCATCTGGCTAACAGGTCCAGATGGTCCTATTACATCTTCTGGTTTGTTTTAACTCATCAAAACTAACAACTTTTATCCTAACAATTTCCCCCTTTTTGATGGAGTTAAAACACTACCAGAACTGATCAAAAGTAAACTTAAGCAAGAAAACAATAAAGGGATGAGACCTTAGAATAGATCTCATCAGGCAAATAATAAGACAACAAGGAGTTGTCTTTAGAACAAAGAAGATATGTATTTTTCCATTAATAATCAGAGGACAAATAATTACAGATTACATTGAAGTTCATAGTCCTACTCTAGGCATATTTTCTGTTCTCTTTAGGGACAAGAAACCAGTCAAGGAACCTATCCTGGACGGCCTTCAACTCTGCAGAAGATGTTGGGGTGAAATTCACCAACACCTTGGTCTTGTAAAGCTTCTTCAGTTCTGCCCAATCCACCTGGTTCCCATTCATGGGAGTGTTAAGATAAGTAAATTCTGGAGCAGTCACCTCCAGGTTGAACTCAATGGTTGAATCCATCAGCTGCTTGTACAAGTCTGCATCATAGGCTTGCATCCAAGAATGGAAGGTTCTGTTGATCAGCTCATCATCTTCTGGTGCTGGCCTCTGGATATAATGCTGAATGAACCAGAGGGTCTTGGCTTCTCTCCATCTCTCAATCAGAGGATACGGCACAGTAGAGTCAAAAGACCCTTCTGTCCTGAGTGGCAAGATGTTCATAACTTCCACAGGAGCTTTCCTCTTCTGACCTGAGCCACCTACACCAGAAGAAATACCAGCTTCTCTGGCCTTCTTGTTCTGTCTCTTAACATATCTGAGCCTCTGCTCTTCATCTATGTTCTTCCTGATTCTGGCTTGCCTCTCTCTGGAGTCTCTTCCTTGTATCTCTTCTCTGCTTCTTCAACAACAGATTCAAGGAAACTCTTCTTTACTTTTCTAATCTTCCTCTTAGCAGGACCAGGAATGGTAGAAGGATCCTGCTCAGCTTCAGATGACTCTTCTTCTGCAGCAAGTTGTTTAGCCATAGTAAGAGACTTCAACTCTTCTTTCTTCTTCTTCTGTAACTCAGCCTGGGCCAGAGTGTTCTCCAACAGGTCCAGACGAGCTCCATGGCTAAACAGAGTCTCATTGGTGGTCTTCGCCAGATCAGTTCTGGCCTTCTCTTCCCCCTTTTTAACTACATCAAGGAGGGGCTCCACTACCTGCCTTATAAGATCAGGCAAGGCAGTGTTGGAGGAAGAATGAAGATCACGAAGCTGCTTGGCTTCCTCCAGATAAGCTTTAGACTCTGCAACAAGTCTCTCTTGCTTCTCCAACATCTCCTGGAGGGAGTCCTTCAGCTTAGCAGTTTGAATCATCTGGCTGGCCATTTCTACTTTGAGTACAGAAACTGGCCTCATCTGCTCCAGCACGTGCTCCTGGAGCTGCTTCTGGCTGTGCATGACATCTAACTTGACAAATAAGCCATTAGCCTTGAATGAAGCTTTTACCTCTGCCAGAGAGGACTTGAGCTGCTTCAGGAAGATTCTCCTCTCATGCTTAATCTGATGCTCAATCATAGCAGGGGCCATATGTTGAATTGCTTTGGAAAAGCGCCCTATCTGCATGATCTGCTCGTTGAAGAAAGCCTTCATCTTCTGGAGCACAGCAGGAGACATCTCAAAGTCCTCCTCATCAGAGTACAACTCTGGAGGGAATGAGAAATGCGGACCAAAATTATAGGAGAAGCCCTCTGGAGTGAGCATAACTCCTCTCTGGATAAGGAGAGTCTTGATGAGGATCTTGGCCGTCTCTGGTGTCTCCAACTCTGCTGGGTTTTAAATATTTAGCTTCTTCTTCAGCTCAATCTCCCACGCAGTGAAGGCAGAAGGAGACATCTCCTCTAGCAGAAGCATGAGATCTTCAACATCCTGGAGTCTTGCCATACTCCAAACCTTGGCATCAGTCAGATCTGCCAGGAGGGGTGAGTGCTCCAACAAAATTGGAAACTGCTCTCTTAGCCAGAGCTGAGCACTCACACTCATACTCTGCCTAATGGGACCCATATCATCAGAAGAGAATATAAAGGGTTTGGGCCCAGAGGCAGAGGAGGAAGGTGCTAAGTGAGCAGGCTCGAGTGAAGCTTCCTCATCTTCACTGTCATCGCTTGTTAAACAGGTTGGGAAGGGGGGAGGGGCAGGGAATCCCAGAGCCATAGCAATGGTTGGGTCCTGATCTGTATGGGTTTGGGGAGGGTTGGGGTTTTGTGAAGTAGAGGTGGTAGGAAGGGGTTGTTCTGCACCAGAAGAGGAAGGAATATCTGGTACAGAGTGTGTAGGAGGGATCTGAGAGGTGGGGGAGTTTGAAGGGGGGACTTCTGCACCAGAGGAGGTTGAGGGTACCTCTGGTCCAGAAGGTGGGGGAGAGGGGTTAGTGGGAAGATGTGTTTGGGAGTTTGGGGGAGAAGGTGTATGAGCAGGAATGGTAGAGGGTGTAAAGACAGGGGTATCTGGGATAGTCTGCTCTGGTGGAAGAGTGGGGTTACCAGAGGCAGATGGGGTTTGGGGAATGTTATCTGGGGGAGAGGTGGAAGGGGAAACAAGATTAATGGGAAAAGAAGATGGAATGGAGGGATTTACCTCTGCTGGGTCAACACCAGCAGGAATAGCCGTCTCTGGAGCATCCTCCATCAACTGGGAGGCCTCATCAATAGCCTTCTCTAAGGCCTCTCCAAGATCAGATCCAGATTCAGGATCTTGAAGAATAGCTCTCTTAGCCTTGGATTTCCTCACAAGAGGCACTTCCTCTTCTTCCTCTTCTTCTTCTGATGGCTCATCCACCAGAAGGGTTTTCTTGGCTTTCCTGCTAATCTTAGACTTTTTAGCAGAGCCTCTCCTGGCCTCCTCTGGCCGCTTCCTCTTGGCTACTCCAGCCTTCTTTACAGCTTTATCATCACCCTTCTTCTTAAGCACATCAAGAAGGGGAATCTGGTCCTCCTCTGAGGAACCAGAAAAGGCAACGGTTGAAGAACCAGTTGCTTCAGCAGCTTTCTTCTGAGTCTTCTGCTGCTGCTGCTGCTGCTTTCTCTGCCCCTTAGGAGGTGAGGGAATAGATTGAATAAGAGGGGCAGGGATGGCTTGCTCTCCATCAGAGTCGGCATGGCCGTGGAGAGGACCATCCTTGGAGAAGAGGATCTTGGACTTGTGATAATTGTGGCACCAAGATGACCTCCACTTCTTCTCTGGAAGAAGAGAATCCAGAATAAGTGTTAACTTAGTCCCCAAAGAGACATTTGCAGTGAAACAGAACTGCAACTCCCCTGGCTTGGAAGGACAAGGCTCCTTCTTCACCTTCAGCTTGTTCTTCCTCAACACATCCCAGAAAAACTCCGCCCAATTACATTGCACACCATCATATAACGCTCTCATCACACACATCCTACCATTGAAAATGGCATCTGTGCTGTGATTTTCACACATAAGTACTTTAACCACGATATCGAACAACACCTTGAACTTCTGCCTTAAATGCTTATCCACAAAGCCCTTTGTGATGTTCTGGCAGGAAGAACGAGCAAAAATCTTGAATGATCCAACGATATCATCCTCCTTGTATGTCAACGGATCCACTCCCACCGCAGAAATGTTCTCGAACAAAGCGCAGAAATCGTGCTTAGAAAACACCAAATCATCTTCACCAATCTTTGAAGAGATGTAATCCTCATGAATCTTCATGCGAACCAGAAACTGGGCCGCATAACCGTTAAGGGTGCGAAAGTCCTTGGGAACAGTGGAGATCAACTTCTCCACCCCTGCATTCTGGAACATCTCCAGAACCGACAGCACAACTGGATTCTTGGTGGTATAAAAGTCCACCACCATCTCCGTCTTAAGCTTTTTCATCATCAGGACATGATCGAAATTGCACGGAGGAGCCATTACTGTGAAAGAGAGAGAGAGAGAGAAAATGCTTTGCAGAGAGAGGTTAGGGTTTGAATAGTATAGAAACGTGAAAGGACAGATTGAAAACAAAATTGATTTAAATAGAGTAATACGCGTGGCTTGAAAATTAAATGAAGTGTGAACGCGTGTTGTTTCAAATTCAATTTAGGAAACAAAATCAATTTTAGCATTGATTGACATTTTGCACAGTGATTAAATCTGATGGCCACGATGAAAGGCAAGATACAGATTTAATCTGGTGCGTTGGCATAGTCATTGGGACTGGGCATAAAGGGGTTTTGTGGCAGTCAAGAGAAAAAGCAAAATGATTGCCTAGGCCCTATACCCTAGTCTTAAATACACTCCGAAGTTGAAAGGTTTTGAGTGTACTTACTAATTTGAAAAGTGTATCCCAATGATCAGAGGCCAGAGAAGTAAATGCATACCTGTCACCTGATATTGTAACCAGATGAAACCACAGCTACATCTCCTCTGATGGAGCTCATCTGGTTCTGGTCAGAGAAGATTTTGGACAAATGACTCAGCACCTCATCTGGGACAAGTGTCACCTGGTGCATACCTCGTCTGTTGCCTTCTCTGATATATCTAATCTGCAGGTATGTTAGCTCAAGAAAATAAATATATGAGGAAAAGTAATGAAACAAGGATACTTCTCTGATGTTCCCCCTAAAACAAATCTGTCTCTGGATCCAACAAACCTAACTCAAAAGCTAACTCTCTGAATCTGGTCTCAGCCAAAGGCTTGGTTAAGATATCTGCTCTCTGCCTCTCTGTTGCAATCTTTTCCATCCTTATATCTCCCTTCTCAACATGATCTCTGATAAAATGATGCCTTATATCAACATGTTTACACCTGGTATGAAGAACTGGATTCTGGGTAATGGCAATGGCACTATTACTATCACAGAAAATAGGAATATCCTTGGCTCTAATCTGGTAGTCCCTAAGCTGTTGACTAATCCAAAGTAGTTGAGAACAACAGCTCCCTGCAGCCATGTACTCTGCTTCTGTTGTTGATGTAGCAACTGAGGTCTGCTTCTTAGAAAACCAGGATACCAATTTATTCCCTAAAAATTGGCATGTTCCACTTGTAGATTTCCTATCAATTCTGCACCCACCATAGTCTGAATCTGAATAACCACTCAATTCTAAATTGTCATCTGCAGGATACCATAATCCTAAATTCACAGTTCCCTTAAGATATTTCAATATCTTCCTAGCTGCTTCCAAGTGACTTTTCTTGGGATTAGCTTGAAATCTGGCACAAACTCCTACAACAAAAGTAATATCTGGTCTGCTTGCAGTCAGATACAAAAGAGAACAAATAAGTGCTCTGTACTGAGTCTGGTCCACACTCTCTCCAGACTCATCTGGATCCATGTTGAAATTTGTCATCATAGGGATCTTGGCTGCCTTGCTAGATCCTATTCCAAATTTCTCTAACATATTTCTGGTGTACTTAGCTTGATTAATAAAAATTCCCTTCTCTGATTGCTTAACCTGCAAACCCAAAAAGTAATTCAATTCTCCCATCATGGACATCTCAAACTGTCCCTGCATGAGCTCACCAAACTTCTCACACAGCTTCTTGTTAGGGGATCCAAATATGATGTCATCAACATATATTTGGACCAGAAGGATGTCCTTTCCTTCTTCTTTCCTAAACAAGGTTCTATCAATCTTACCTTTAGTAAAACCATTGTCCAGAAGAAATTGAGATAGAGTGTCATACCATGCTCTGGGTGCCTGCTTCAGCCCATAAAGAGCTTTCTTAAGCTTAAACACCTTGTCACCTTGTTCAAAACCAGGAGGTTGTTCCACATACACTTCCTCAATGAGAATCCCATTAAGAAAGGCAGATTTCACATCCATCTGGTATACTTTGAACTTCATGTGAGCAGCATATGCTAAGAACAATCTGATAGCTTCTAGTCTGGCAACAGGAGCAAATGTCTCATCATAGTCTATTCCTTCAGACTGAGAATAGCCCTGGGCCACTAGCCTTGCCTTGTTCCTAGTAATGACATCATTCTCATCTTTCTTATTTTTGAAAACCCACTTAGTGCCTATCACCTTTTGATGTCTTGGTCTGTCTACCAGCTCCCAAACATCCTGTCTGGTGAATTGATTCAATTCCTCCTGCATAGCAACAATCCAATTTGAATCTTTCAGTGCCTCCTTGATGTTCTTGGGCTCAATCAAGGATACATAGCAACTGAATAAGGCAGCTAAGTTAATAGTTCTCCTAGTCTGGACACCCTTAGTTGGATCTCCTAAGATCAGGTCATTGGGGTGATCAACCAGGGTCCTCCTACCCGTGGTCTTACCTGGATGATCATCTTCTGCAGTACCTTGGTGATTATCACCACCTGCAGAAGAGCGTCCCCCTACAGGAGTTCCAACCTCTTCTGGTTCTGCTCCTTGTGAAGGCTGCTGCTTCAGAGAACCAGGAGATGGGTCATCATCTGAATCTGAATCTGAATCAAGAGCAGGTGGATTGACTTTGATAACTCTGGGTGTAGTCTGATTCTGGGTCTCATCAGAAGAATTAGAATCCACCTTGCACTCAAAAGTAGATTCATCAAAAACAACATGAGGTGTTTCCTCCACACAGAGTGAATTCTTATTAAAAACTCTAAAAGCTTTACTGGTGCTAGAATATCCCAAAAATATTCCATCAGCCACTTTAGCATCAAAGGTTCTTAATTTAGATTTCTCATTGTCATGGATGAAACACTTACATCCAAAAACATGAAAATATGAAACAGATGGGGTTTTACCTTTCCATACCTCATATGGGGTCTTATTGTGTCTCTGGGCAATCAGGCACCTGTTCTGAGTGTAACAAGCTGTATTGATGGCCTCTGCCCAAAATCTCTGTGGAGTGTTGTACTCTGCCAGAAGTGTTCTTGCAGCTTCTTTGAGAGTCCTATTCCTCCTTTCTGCAACTCCATTTTGTTGAGGTGTTCTGGCAGCAGATGTCTCATGAAAAATCCCATGATCCTTGCAGTAATCTGCAATATGTGAATTCAAAAACTCTGTTCCTTTGTCACTTCTGATCCTGACAATGCTCTGGTTCTGCTCATTCTGAATCTGCTTGAAGAACTCTGGTAGCTTAGTCATAGTTTCATTTTTCTTAAACAAGAACACTACCCAAGTGTATCTTGAAAAGTCATCTACTATTACTAAGGTGTACTTCCTTCCACTGAAACTAAGAGGAGAAACAGGTCCAAACAGGTCCATGTGAAGTAGTTGAAGTACTCTGGTTGTGGTTGTGCTCTGGACATCCTTAAAGGAAGTCTTGGGTTGTTTACCCTTCTGGCATGAACCACAAACCTGATCCTTCTTAAACACTTCATTAGGAAGACCTCGAATGAGACCTTTTCTGGCAATCTTGTTCAATGTTTTGAAGTTAAGATGACACAATCTCTTGTGCCAAATCCAGCTGTTCTCTGCAGATCCTTTAGCAACCAGGCAAGCATTCCTTGGGCAACTGCTAAAATCTGCAAGATAAATGTTACCCTTTCTCAAGCCTATTAGCAAAATATCATTATAATCAGAAGAGAAAACAGTGCATGAATCACTAGAAAACTTCACTGAGTATCCCTTGTCACAGAATTGGGATACTGAAAGCAGATTATGCTTGAGTCCTCTACGTAGTAGACTTCATCTACAGATACTCCATTGAAGGTCAACTTTCCAACTCCTCTGGTGACTCCATAGTTGTTGTCACCAAACATCACTCTTGGTCCATTTAATGGCTTGAAATCTTGGAGATTATCCTTCTGGAAGGTCATGTGCTTGGAACATCCACTATCAATGTACCAGACATGGTTGCTTGAAAATCCTTTCTCCAATGGACTCTTATCTACCTGCAGAGAGATCAATTAGGTCCCCTACTAGTGCTGGGTCCTGATTGGTTAGTTGCAGGTTTTGTAGGAATCCATAGATAAAGATCATCCCTTGATGGATGAGGAGATCTTATCTTTCTTCCAAATCTATCTACCAGTACATGTCCTCTTACTATGACATATTGAGCTACTGGTCTGATAAGGACACCTTTCTTATAAACAGGTCTGGTGTACCTTTTCTCAAATCTGGCCTTTGGAATGGTCTGCCTCAAAGACATGGTCTTAAAGGTCTGGTTATAAGGGTACATCCTAGAAGAACCATCTCTGGTGTCATAACTACCCAGATCAGTTGGTTTTCTATAGATGGGTCTGGAGGACCTCCTCTGGTTCTGATAATTAGACTTGTTCTGGTGACTATAGTTCCTTTGTGTTAGGATAAAAATTTGTTAGTTTTGATGAGTTAAAACAAACCAGAAGATGTAATAGGACCATCTGGACCTGTTAGCCAGATGATGATCTAGATTAAGACTTAGTCTAGGGGGAACTGCCAGACCAGAAGACCTCACCAGAAGAGTCACCAGAGGACTTCACCAGAGGACTCCACCAGAGGACTTCAGCAGAAGAGATCAAGACCAGAGGCAGAGGACCTTCCCCAGATCAGACGAGTCCGGACCAGACGAGTCTGGTGGAACAAAAGATGCTCAGTTTGATCCCCTTATTCTACTGAGTATTCTGGTTGTTCACCAGATAAGGACCAGAAGACACCGAGGTTGCCTTGTGTCTGGTCCTGCCTTCTCTGAAGAGAATCAGAGTTAGGCAATTGGAAGCATTGATCGTTGGTGATTCAAATCAAGTCAAACAAGATTGGATTGAGAAGATATGAAGACAATCAATCAAGATCTCACCAACCCAATCAATCAATTAGGGAATTGATTGATTGAAGCTTCCATATATAGAGGATCTGATTGGATTAGCCTCCCAACGGCTATGTCCCTAATCCCCTCTATATATACTTGAGTGCAGATCAAGAAAAAGCTCTAGAAGTATTCACGCGCATATAGTCATACTAAGCTTTTGATCACTACGCATATTGCACTCACACTTTGTTCTTAATTACTTATCTACTCGTAAGGAGTTTATACACTCAACCTGTTCATCTTGTTAAGATAAGGTTGGAGTGAGTTTATCTTTAGATCGAAGTTAGATCTAAAGAGTTTGTAAGAAGGTGCTGGTACTTCAGAAATTCCAGTGAGTAAGTTTGTGAGTTGGTTGTTAGTGAGACCCCTTGGTGATAAGGGAGAGTGGACGTAGGATATTTATCCGAACCACTATATATCTTGTGTCTTTTATCGCTTTATTTTAAATATTGTTTATTGCTCTCTTATAAAAGATTTTGGAAAGACATTATTACATAAGCTTCCGCAATTAATCTATCGAGTGGGACCACCAAGTGGTATCAGAGCAGTGTGTCCACGACCACTGCTTTGAAAAGCTTTTGGTGGTCACCGGGCAGATCCATTGCTCTTTAGTGTTTTTATTCAAGTTCTTGTTATTTCCCTAAATTTCTTATCAATATGTCTTCGAAATCTTCTTATAAGAGTCGCAAACTGCCAGAATTCTCGTTCGAGGATTATAGCCACTGGAGCTTCATGATGAGTAATCATCTTGGAGCTATTCATCACCGCATGTTAGATGTGGTTGAAAGTGGCCCCATTAAATTTTATTGGACTCCTATTGATAGTGGCAGGTCTGAGTCCAGAGAAGAAACTAGCGACGCTGCAGAGGATAGAGTTCCCAGACAACGAATCCTCAAAAAGAAAGACGAACTTGACAACGATGAGAGAAAGCTACATAACCTGGACCAGGTGGCGAGGACTGAGATTATCAACACTCTTACTAAAGAAGTTATTGAGAAGGTCAGGACGTGCACCACTGCAAAAGAGATGTGGGACAAGTTAGCTCTGCTCTGTGAAGGAACAGAGAAGATTAAAGATAACAAGCTCCAAGCTGTTCAACACTCTTTTGACACATTTAAGATGAAACCAGACGAGACCATTGACCAGCTGGACATGCGTCTCACGAATCTCTTGAACAAGGCTAGTGCCTTAGGTAAGACCTATTCTGAAAAAGAGATTAATAGTAAAATATTACGTTCACTAACAAGCAGGTGGAGAATTAAAGTCACTGTGATCAAGGACAACAAGGATCTCAACACTCTGGATCACCATCTTCTGTTGTCTGATCTCAAGGCTTACGAATATGATCTTCAAGAGGAGGATCAAACAGAAGAGGTTTCCTCTTCTGGCCAGAAAGGAGTTGCATTCTCTTCAACTCTCAAATCTGATGCCATGCCAAAGGAGTCTACTGCAGATGACTTGAGCCTCAAGGAGCAGGTAGCACTTCTAACTCATAAATTAGACAAAATGAGTTCAAAATATGGCAGGTACAAAAGGCATTGGAAGGAGTCTACCAGAAACAGGAAGAGTTCTTTCAAGCCTGCAGAGAAGGAGAAGACATCTGGAGACTCAAGGGAGACCAGATTCAGAACTCCAGAGAGGAGGAGAGATGACAACCCTGGCAGCTCTGGGAGATCAGATCATCAGAGGAGGGATGGTAGCTCTGGCAGACCTGACTACCAGAGGAGAGATAGTAGCCCTGCCAGATCAGACTACAACCAGAGGAGGAGAGAGCCAAGTCCTAGTCCCAGAGGAGACGATGCCTGCTACACATGCAACAAGACTGGTCACTACAGTTATGATTGTCCTCAGCTTACTCCTAGGGAAAGAGAAGAGAAAAGAATCAAGAGAGATAGGAGATATGCAGATAAGAGAGCACTGCTGGCAGAAGCAGAGGAGGAGGATACTAGTTCCAGTTCTTCTTCTTCTGACTTTGGATCAGATGATGATGTGTGTCTCATGGCAGACATCACTGAGGTAAATGAAACTACTCTTGTTTTATCTAATTCCAAATGTACTGAATCCTCTAATTCATCTGGTAACTCCAGAGAGTCTGATATGCAACAAATGCTATCAGATCTCCAAAATTGTGTCCAACTCTGTCAAAAACTTGAGAAAGAGAATGGCAGGCTAAGAGCAGAAGTTCAATCTCTCTCTCATGAGCACAAATCCACCAGAGAACTCATGAAAGATCATTCCAAAGAAGTCTCTGCACTTCAGGATAAGATCACAGAAAGAGATACTCTGGTAGATCAACTCATGAAAGAAAGGAATTCTCAAGAGGATGAGATCACTGAACTCAGAGCCAAATACCAAACTCTTATCAAGGGAAAACAAGTTGTCCACAACATAGAGGAGATACCTATGCCCAGAGAAGCTCCTAAGATACCATCTGTTGTATCTATCATATCAGAGTCTTCTCAGCGCATTTGTGATAAGAGTGGTTTAGGATATTCTGGAATTACCACTAAAACTCACAAGTACTTTTATAACAAAGACAAGTCTGTAAGAGCTGGTAAAGTGGTAGAAATCTGGAATGATAAAGACTTAACTGGTAATGGTTACAAGGTGGTTCACAATCCTGATTGGAAAAGGAATCACTCTGTTAATCACTTAACTAATGGTCCAGAAGAGTTGACTACTCTGGAAGAGAAGATGCTTGAGAATAAGTGTCAAAAAGGGGAACCATTAAAGATTAATGGTTATGTGAACAATGAGTCCCAAGGAGGAGGAATTACTCAAATTGGAGGACCCCAGAGAAATCCTCAAAGGGAACCTAAACAGATTAGGGGACCTCAAAGGAAACACTCAAAAAGGGGGAATACCAATCAGAGTAATAACTACCAGAGAAGGAACAATGTTCAACAGAACCAGGTACCCCAGAGACAATTTTCTCAGAAAAATCAATTCCAGAATAGGTATACTCAAAGGAACTATAATCACCAGAACAGGTCTAATTATCAGAACCAGAGGAGGTCTTCCAGACCCATCTATAGAAAACCAACTGATCTGGGAAATTATGACACCAGAGATGGTTCTTCTAGGATGTACCCTTATAACCAGACCTTTAAGACCATGTCTTTGAGGCAGGCCATTCCAAAGGCCAGATTTGAGAAAAGGTACACCAGACCTGTTTATAGGAAAGGTGTCCTTATCAGACCAGTAGCTCAATATGTCATAGTAAGAGGACATGTACTGGTAGATAGATTTGGAAGGAAGATAAGATCTCCTCATCCATCAAGAGATGATCTTTATCTATGGATTCCTACAAAACCTGCAACTAACCAATCAGGACCCAGCACTAGTAGGGGACCTAATTGATCTCTCTGCAGGTAGATAAGAGTCCATTGGAGAAAGGATTTTCAAGCAACCATGTCTGGTACATTGATAGTGGATGTTCCAAGCACATGACATTCCAGAAGGATAATCTCCAAGATTTCAAGCCATTGAATGGACCAAGAGTGATGTTTGGTGACAACAACTATGGAGTCACCAGAGGAGTTGGAAAGTTGACCTTCAATGGTGTATCTGTAGATGAAGTCTACTACGTAGAAGGACTCAAGCATAATCTGCTTTCAGTATCCCAATTCTGTGACAAGGGATACTCAGTGAAGTTTTCTAGTGATTCATGCACTGTTTTCTCTTCTGATTATAATGATATCTTGCTAATAGGCTTGAGAAAGGGTAACATTTATCTTGCAGATTTTAGCAGTTGCCCAAGGAATGCTTGCCTGGTTGCTAAAGGATCTGCAGAGAACAGCTGGATTTGGCACAAGAGATTGTGTCATCTTAACTTCAAAACATTGAACAAGATTGCCAGAAAAGGTCTCATTCGAGGTCTTCCTAATGAAGTGTTTAAGAAGGATCAGGTTTGTGGTTCATGCCAGAAGGGTAAACAACCCAAGACTTCCTTTAAGGATGTCCAGAGCACAACCACAACCAGAGTACTTCAACTACTTCACATGGACCTGTTTGGACCTGTTTCTCCTCTTAGTTTCAGTGGAAGGAAGTACACCTTAGTAATAGTAGATGACTTTTCAAGATACACTTGGGTAGTGTTCTTGTTTAAGAAAAATGAAACTATAACTAAGCTGCCAGAATTCTTCAAGCAGATTCAGAATGAGCAGAACCAGAGCATAGTCAGGATCAGAAGTGACAAAGGAACAGAGTTTTTGAATTCACATATTGCAGATTATTGCAAGGATCATGGGATTTTTCATGAGACATCTGCTGCCAGAACACCTCAACAAAATGGAGTTGCAGAAAGGAGGAATAGGACTCTCAAAGAAGCTGCAAGAACACTTCTGGCAGAGTACAACACTCCACAGAGATTCTGGGCAGAGGCCATCAATACAGCTTGTTACACTCAGAACAGGTGCCTGATTGCCCAGAGACACAATAAGACCCCATATGAGGTATGGAAAGGTAAAACCCCATCTGTTTCATATTTTCATGTTTTTGGATGTAAGTGTTTCATCCATGACAATGGGAAATCTAAATTAAGAACCTTTGATGCTAAAGTGGCTGATGGAATATTTTTGGGATATTCCAGCACCAGTAAAGCTTTTAGAGTTTTTAATAAGAATTCACTTTGTGTGGAGGAAACACCTCATGTTGTTTTTGATGAATCTACTTTTGAGTACAAGGTGGATCCTAAGTCTTCAGATGAGACCCAGAATCAGACTACACCCAGAGTTATCAAGGTCAATCCACCTATTCTTGATTCAGATTCAGATTCAGATGATGACCCATCTCCTGGTTCTCTGAAGCAGCAGCCTTCACAAGGAGCAGAACCAGAAGAGGTTGGAACTCCTGTAGGGGGAAGCTCTTCTGCAGGTGGTGATAATCACCAAGGTACTGCAGAAGATGATCACCCAGGCAAGACCACGGGAAGGAGGACCCTGGTTGATCACCCCAATGACCTGATCTTAGGAGATCCAACTAAGGGTGTCCAGACTAGGAGAACTATTAACTTAGCTGCCTTATTCAGTTGCTATGTGTCCTTGATTGAGCCCAAGAACATCAAGGAGGCACTGAAAGATTCAAATTGGATTGTGGCTATGCAGGAGGAATTGAATCAATTCACCAGACAGGATGTTTGGGAGCTGGTAGACAGACCAAGACATCAAAAGGTGATAGGCACTAAGTGGGTTTTCAAAAATAAGAAAGATGAGAATGATGTCATTACTAGGAACAAGGCAAGGCTAGTGGCCCAGGGCTATTCTCAGTCTGAAGGAATAGACTATGATGAGACTTTTGCTCTTGTTGCCAGACTAGAAGCCATCAGATTGTTCTTAGCATATGCTGCTCACATGAAGTTCAAAGTATACCAGATGGATGTGAAATCTGCCTTTCTTAATGGGATTCTCATTGAGGAAGTGTATGTTGAACAACATCCTGGTTTTGAACAAGGTGACAAGGTGTTTAAGCTTAAGAAAGCTCTTTATGGGCTGAAGCAGGCACCCAGAGCATGGTATGACACTCTATCTCAATTTCTTCTGGACAATGGTTTTACTAAAGGTAAGATTGATAGGACCTTGTTTAGGAAAGAAGAAGGAAAGGACATCCTTCTGGTCCAAATATATGTTGATGACATCATATTTGGATCCCCTAACAAGAAGCTGTGTGAGAAGTTTGGTGAGCTCATGCAGGGACAGTTTGAGATGTCCATGATGGGAGAATTGAATTACTTTTTGGGTTTGCAGGTTAAGCAATCAGAGAAGGGAATTTTTATTAATCAAGCTAAGTACACCAGAAACATGTTAGAGAAATTTGGAATAGGATCTAGCAGGGCAGCCAAGATCCCTATGATGACAAATTTCAACATGGATCCAGATGAGTCTGGAGAGAGTGTGGACCAGACTCAGTACAGAGCACTTATTGGTTCTCTTTTGTATCTGACTGCAAGCAGACCAGATATTACTTTTGCTGTAGGAGTTTGTGCCAGATTTCAAGCTAACCCCAAGAAGAGTCACTTGGAAGCAGCTAAGAAAATATTGAAATACCTTAAGGGAACTGTGAATTTAGGATTATGGTATCCTGCAGATGACAATTTAGAATTAAGTGGTTATTCAGATTCAGACTATGGTGGGTGCAGAATAGATAGGAAATCTACAAGTGGTACATGCCAATTTTTAGGGAACAAATTGGTATCCTGGTTTTCCAAGAAGCAGACTTCAGTTGCTACATCAACAACAGAAGCAGAGTACATGGCTGCAGGGAGTTGTTGTTCTCAACTTCTTTGGATTAGTCAACAGCTTAGGGACTACCAGATTAGAGCTAAGGATATTCCTATTTTCTGTGACAGTAATAGTGCCATTGCAATCACCCAGAATCCAGTTCTTCATACCAGATGCAAACATGTTGATATAAGGCATCATTTTATCAGAGATCATGTTGAGAAGGGAGATATAAGGATGGAAAAGATTGCAACAGAGAGGCAGAGAGCAGATATTCTAACCAAGCCTTTGGCTGAGACCAGATTTAGAGAGTTAGCTTTTGAGTTAGGATTGTTGGATCCAGAGACAGATTTGATTTAGGGGGAACATCAGAGAAGTATCCTTACTTTATTAATTTTCTTCAAAAATTTTCTTTATGCTAACATACCTGCAGATTAGATATATCAGAGAGGGTATACTTCCAGATGAAGTATACACCAGGTGACACTAATCCCAGATGAGGTGCTGAGTCAGAGATATGTCCAAAGTCTTTATTGACCAGGACCAGATAAGTTCCATCAGAGGAGAAGTTTCACCAGACTAGTTGTGGTATCATCTGGTTACAAAATCAGGTGACAGGTATGTCTTTTCTACTCTGGCCTCTGATCATTGGGATACACTTTTCAAATTAATAAGTACACTCAAAACCTTTCAACTTCGGAGTGTATTTAAGACTAGGGTATAGGGCCTAGGCAATCATTTCGCTTTTTCTCTTGACTGCCACAAAACCCCTTTATGCCCAATCCCAATGACTATGCCAACGCACCAGATTAAATCTGTATTTCGCCTTTCATCATGGCCATCGGATTTAATCACTGTGCAAAATGTCAATCAATTCTAAAATTGATTTTGTTTCCTAAATTGAATTTGAAACAACACGCGTTCACACTTCATTTAATTTTCAAGCCACGCGTATTACACTATTTAAACCAATTTTGTTTTCAATCTGTCCTTTCACGTTTCCATACTATTCGAACCCTAACCTCTCTCTGCAAAGTTTTCTCTCTCTCTCTCTCTCTCTTTCACAGTAATGGCTCCTCCGTGCAATTTCGATCATGTCCTGATGATGAAAAAGCTTAAGACGGAGATGGTGGTGGACTTTTATACCACCAAGAACCCAGTTTTGCTGTCTGTTCTGGAGATGTTCCAGAATGCAGGGGTGGAGAAGTTGATCTCCACTGTTCCAAGGGATTTTCGCACTCTTGACGGTTATGCGGCCCAATTTCTGGTTCGCATGAAGATTCATGATGATTACATCTCTTCAAAGATTGGTGAAGATGATTTGGTGTTTTCGAAGCACGATTTCTGCGCTCTGTTCGAAAACATTTCTGCGGTGGGAGTGGATCCATTGACGTACAAGGAAGATGATATAATTGGATCATTCAAGATTTTTGCTCGATCTTCTTGCCAGAATATCACAAAGGGCTTTTTGGACAAGCATTTGAGGCAGAAGTTCAAGGTGTTGTTTGACATTGTGGTTAAAGTACTTATGTGTGAGAATCACAGCACAGATGCCATTTTCAATGGTAGGATGTGCGTGATGAGGGCTTTATATGATGGTGTACAATGTAATTGGGCGGAGTTCTTCTGGGATGTGTTGAGGAAGAACAAGCTGAAGGTGAAGAAGGAGCCCTGTCCTTCCAAGCCAGGGGAGTTGCAGTTCCATTTCACTGCAAATGTCTCTTTGGGGACTAAGTTAACTCTCATTCTGGATTCTCTTCTTCCAGAGAAGAAGTGGAGATCTTCTTGGTGCCACAATTATCACAAGTCCAAGATCCTCTTCTCAAAGGATGGTCCTCTCCACGGCCATGCCGACTCTGATGGGGAGCAAGCCATCCCTGCCCCTCCTATTCAATCCATTCCTTCTCCTCCAAAGGGGCAGAAAAAGCAGCAGAAGCAGAAGGCTCAGAAGAAAACTGCTGAAGCAACTGGTTCTTCAACCGTTGCCTTTTCTGGTTCCTCAGAGGAGGACCAGATTCCCCTTCTTGATGTGCTTAAGAAGAAGGGTGATGATGATAAAGCTGTAAAGAAGGTTGGAGCAGCCAAGAGGAAGAGGCTAGAGGAGGCCAAGAAGAAATCTGCCAAGATGCCAAGGACTGGCAGAGGAGCTCCCAAGAAAACCCTTCTGGTGGATGAGCCATCTGAAGAGGAAGAGGAAGAAGATGAAGTGCCTCTTGTGAGGAAATCCAAGGCCAAGAGAGCCCTTCTGCAAGATTCAGACTCTGGATCTGATCTTGGAGAGGCCTTGGAGAAGGCCATTGAGGATGCCACCCAGATGATGGAGGATGCTCCAGAGCCTGTTATGCCTGCTGGTGTTGACCCAGCAGAGGTAAACCCTTCCTTTCCCTCTTCCTCCCCCATAAATCTTGTTTCCCCTTCTACCTCTCCCCCAGATAACATCCCCCAAACCCCATCTGCCTCTGGTAACCCCATTCTTCCACCAGAGCAGACTATCCCAGATACCCCCATCTTTACTCCCTCTACCATTCCTACACAAACACCTTCTCCCCCAAATTTCCAAACACATATCCCCACTAACCCCTCTCCCCCACCTTCTGTATCAGAGGTACCCTCAACCTCCTCTGGTGCAGAAGTCCCCCCTTCAAACACTTCCACCTTCCAAATCCCTCCTACACATTCTGTACCAGATATCCCTTCCTCTTCTGGTGCAGAGCAACCAATCCCCACCACCTCTACTTCACAAATTCCAAACCCTCCCCAAACCCATACAGACCAGGACCCAACCATTTCTATGGCTCTGGGATTCGTTGGCCCTCCCCCCTCTCCAACCTATTTATCCAGCGATGATAGTGAAGATGAGGAAGCTTCACTTGAGCCTGTTGACTTAGCCCCTTCCTCCTCTGCCTCTGGGCCCAAACCCTTCACTTTCTCTTCTGCAGAAATGGGTCCCATTAGGCAGAGTATGAGTGTAAGTGCTCAGCTCTGGCTAAGAGAGCATTTTCCAGTTCTTCTGGAGCACTTACCACTTCTGGCAGAGCTTACTGATGCCAAGGTCTGGAGCAAGGCCAGACTTGAAGATGTGGAGGACCTGGTGCTATTGCTTGAGGAAATGGGTGCCTCCAACTTCACTGCCTGGGAGATTGAGCTGAAGCAGAAAATGAACATTCAGAACCCAGCAGAGCTGGAGACCCCTGGTGCAGCCAAAGTCTTGATTCGCACCCTGCTCATCCAAAGAGGAGTCATGCTCACTCCAGAGGGCCCCACTTACAAGTTTGGTCCTCACTTTGTCTTCCCTCCAGAGCTTTATTCAGACGAGGAGGACTTTGAGATGTCTCCTGCTGTGCTCCAGAAGATGAAGGCTTTCTTCAACGAGCAGATCATGCAGATAGGGCATTTTTCCAAAGCAATCCAACATATGGCCCCTGCTATGATTGAGCATCAGATTAAGCAAGAGAGGAGAATCTTCATGAAGCAGCTCAAGTCCTCTCTGGCAGAGATTAAAGCTTCGTTCAAAGCTAATGGCTTGTTTGTCAAGCTAGATGTTATGCACAGCCAGAAGCAGCTCCAGGAGCATGTGATGGAGCAGATGAGGCCAGTTTCTGTACTCAAAGTGGAAATGGCCAGCCAGATGATTCAGTCTGCTAGACTGAAGGACTCCCTCCAGGAGATGTTGGAGAAGCAAGAGAGACTTGTTGCAGAGTCTAAGGCTTACCTGGAGGAGGCCAAGCAGCTTCGTGATCTTCACTCTTCCTCCAACACTGCCTTGCCTGATCTCATAAGGCAGGTAGTGGAGCCCCTCCTTGATGAAGTTAAAAAGGGGGTAGAGAAGGCCAGAACTGATCTGGCGAAGACCACCAATGAGACTCTGTTTAGCCATGGAGCTCGTCTGGACCTGTTGGAGAACACTCTGGCCCAGGCTGAGTTGCAGAAGAAGAAGAAAGAAGAGTTGAAATCTCTATCTATGGCTAAACAACTTGCTGCAGAAGAAGAGTCATCTGAAGCTGAGCAGGATCCTTCTACCATTCCTGGTCCTGCTAAGAGGAAGATTAGAAAAGTAAAAAAGAGTTTCCTTGAATCTGTTGTCGAAGAAGCAGAGAAGAGATACAAGGAAGAGACTCCAGAGGAGAGGCAAGCCAGAATCAGGAAGAACATAGATGAAGAGCAGAGGCTCAGATATGTTAGGAGACAGAACAAGAAGGCCAGAGAAGCTGGTATTCCTTCTGGTGCAGGTGGCTCAGGTCAGAAGAGGAAAGCTCCTGTGGAGGTTATGAACATCTTGCCACTAAGGACAGAAGGGTCTTTTGACTCTACTGTGCCTTATCCTCTGATTGAGAGATGGAGAGAAGCCAAGACCCTCTGGTTCATTCAGCATTATATCCAGAGGCCAGCACCAGAAGATGATGAGCTGATCAACAGAACCTTCCATTCTTGGATGCAAGCCTATGATGCAGACTTGTACAAGCAGCTGATGGATTCAACCATTGAGTTCAACCTGGAGGTGACTGCTCCTGAATTTACTTATCTTAACACTCCCATGATTGGGAACCAGGTGGATTGGGCAGAACTGAAGAAGCTTTACAAGACCAAGGTGTTGGTGAATTTCACCCCAACATCTTCTGCAGAGTTGAAGGCCGTCCAGGATAGGTTTCTTGACTGGTTTCTTGTCCCTAAAGAGAACAGAAGATATGCCTAGAATAGGACAATGAACTTCAATGTAATCTGTAATTATTTTGTCCTCTGATTATTAATGAAAAATACATATCTTTTCTGTTCTAAAGACAACTCCTTGTTGTCTTATTATTTGCCTGATGAGATCTATTCTAAGGTCTCATCCCTTTATTGTTTTCTTACTTAAGTTTTACTTTTGATCAGTTCTGGTAGTGTTTTAACTCCATCAAAAAGGGGGAAATTGTTAGGATAAAAATTTGTTAGTTTTGATGAGTTAAAACAAACCAGAAGATGTAATAGGACCATCTGGACCTGTTAGCCAGATGATGATCTAGATTAAGACTTAGTCTAGGGGGAACTGCCAGACCAGAAGACCTCACCAGAAGAGTCACCAGAGGACTTCACCAGAGGACTCCACCAGAGGACTTCAGCAGAAGAGATCAAGACCAGAGGCAGAGGACCTTCCCCAGATCAGACGAGTCCGGACCAGACGAGTCTGGTGGAACAAAAGATGCTCAGTTTGATCCCCTTATTCTACTGAGTATTCTGGTTGTTCACCAGATAAGGACCAGAAGACACCGAGGTTGTCTTGTGTCTGGTCCTGCCTTCTCTGAAGAGAATCAGAGTTAGGCAATTGGAAGCATTGACCGTTGGTGATTCAAATCAAGTCAAACAAGATTGGATTGAGAAGATATGAAGACAATCAATCAAGATCTCACCAACCCAATCAATCAATTAGGGAATTGATTGATTGAAGCTTCCATATATAGAGGATCTGATTGGATTAGCCTCCCAACGGCTATGTCCCTAATCCCCTCTATATATACTTGAGTGCAGATCAAGAAAAAGCTCTAGAAGTATTCACGCGCATATAGTCATACTAAGCTTTTGATCACTACGCATATTGCACTCACACTTTGTTCTTAATTACTTATCTACTCGTAAGGAGTTTATACACTCAACCTGTTCATCTTGTTAAGATAAGGTTGGAGTGAGTTTATCTTTAGATCGAAGTTAGATCTAAAGAGTTTGTAAGAAGGTGCTGGTACTTCAGAAATTCCAGTGAGTAAGTTTGTGAGTTGGTTGTTAGTGAGACCCCTTGGTGATAAGGGAGAGTGGACGTAGGATATTTATCCGAACCACTATATATCTTGTGTCTTTTATCGCTTTATTTTAAATATTGTTTATTGCTCTCTTATAAAAGATTTTGGAAAGACATTATTACATAAGCTTCCGCAATTAATCTATCGAGTGGGACCAACACTTTGAGTATACCTATTCTGGAATTGATTCCTCTGAGAAAATTGTCTCTGGGGTACCTGGTTCTGTTGAACATTGTTCCTTCTCTGGTAGTTGTTACTCTGATTGGTATTCCCCTTTCTTGAGTGTTTCCTTTGAGGTCCCCTAATCTGTTTAGGTTCCCTTTGAGGATTTCTCTGGGGTCCTCCAATTTGAGTAATTCCTACTCCTTGGGACTCATTGTTCACAGAACCATTAATCTTTAATGGTTCCCCTTTTTGACACTTATTCTCTAGCATCTTCTCTTCCAGAATAGTCAACTCTTCTGGACCATTTGTTATGTGATTAACAGAGTGATTCCTTTTCCAATCAGGATTGTGAACCACCTTGTAACCATTACCAGTTAAGTCTTTATCATTCCAGATTTCTACCAAATTACCAGCTCTTACAGACTTGTCTTTATTATAGAGGTATTTATGGGTTTTAGTGGTAATTCCAGAATATCCTAAACCACTCTTATCACAAATGCGCTGAGAAGACTCTGATATGATAGATACAACAGATGGTATCTTAGGAGCTTCTCTGGGCATAGGTATCTCCTCTATGTTGTGAACAACTTGTTTTCCCTTGATAAGTGTCTGGTATTTGGCTCTGAGTTCATTGATCTCATCTTCTTGAGAGGTCCTTTCTTTCATGAGTTGATCTACCAGAGTATCTCTTTCTGTGATCTTATCCTGAAGTTCAGAGACTTCTTTGGAATGATCTTTCATGAGTTCTCTGGTGGATTTGTGCTCATGAGAGAGAGATTGAACTTCTGCTCTGAGCCTACCATTCTCTTTCTCAAGTTTTTGACAGAGTTGGACACAATTTTGGAGATCTGATAGCATTTGTTGCATATCAGACTCTCTGGAGTTACCAGATGAATTAGAGGATTCAGTACATTTGGAATTAGATAAAACAAGAGTAGTTTCATTTACCTCAGTGATGTCTGCCATGAGACACACATCATCATCTGATCCAAAGTCAGAAGAAGAAGAACTGGAACTAGTATCCTCCTCCTCTGCTTCTGCCAGCAGTGCTCTCTTATCTGCATATCTCCTATCTCTCTTGATTCTTTTCTCTTCTCTTTCCCTAGGAGTAAGCTGAGGACAATCATAACTGTAGTGACCAGTCTTGTTGCATGTGTAGCAGGCATTGTCTCCTCTGGGACTAGGACTTGGCTCTCTCCTCCTCTGGTTGTAGTCTGATCTGGCTGGACTACTTTCTCTCCTCTGGTAGTCAGGTCTGCCAGAGCTACCATCCCTCCTCTGATAATCTGATCTCCCAGAGTTGCCAGGGTTGTCATCTCTCCTCCTCTCTGGAGTTCTGAATCTGGTCTCCCTTGAGTCTCCAGATGTCTTCTCCTTCTCTGCAGGCTTGAAAGAACTCTTCCTGTCTCTGGTAGACTCCTTCCAATGCCTTTTGTACCTGCCATATTTTGAACTCATTTTGTCTAATTTATGAGTTAGAAGTGCTACCTGCTCCTTGAGGCTCAAGTCATCTGCAGTAGACTCCTTTGGCTTGACATCAGGCTTGGGAGTTGAAGAGAATGCAACACTTTTCTGACCAGGAGAGGAAACCTCTTCTGTTTGATCCTCCTCTTGAAGATCATACTCATAGGCTTTGAGATCAGACAACAGAAGATGATGATCCAGAGTATTGAGATCCTTGTTGTCCTTGATTACAGTGACTTTAATTCTCCACCTGCTTGTTAGAGAACGTAAGATTTTACTATTAATCTCTTTTTCAGAGTAGGTCTTACCTAAGGCACTAGCCTTGTTTAGAAGGTTTGTGAGACGCATGTCCAGCTGGTCAATGGTCTCGTCTGGTTTCATCTTGAAGGTGTCAAACGAGTGTTGAACAGCTTGGAGCTTTTTGTCTTTGATCTTCTCTGTTCCCTCACAGAGAAGTGCGAGTTTGTCCCACATCTCCTTGGCAGTGGCACACGTTCTGACCTTTTCAATCACCTCTTTTGTAAGTGTGTTGATGATCTCTGTTCTTGCCACCTGGTCCAGGTTATGTAGCTTTCTCTCATCGTTGTCAAGTTCGTCTTTCTTTTTTAGGATTCGTTGTCTGGGAACTCTATCCTCTGCAGCGTCGCTAGTTTCTTCTCTGGACTCAGACCTGCCACTATCAATAGGAGTCCAATAAAATTTAATGGGGCCACTTTCAACCACATCTAACATGCGGTGGTGAATAGCTCCAAGATGATTACTCATCATGAAGCTCCAGTGGCTATAATCCTCGAACGAGAATTCTGGCAGTTTGCAACTCTTATAAGAAGATTTCGAAGACATATTTACTAAAATAAGGATTTATCTAGGTTTTGAACAAAAACAATAAATGAGCAATGGATCTGCCCGGTGACCACCAAAAGCTTTTCAAAGCAGTGGTCGTTGGACACACTGCTCTGATACCACTTGTTGGTCCCACTAGATAGATTAATTGCGGAAGCCTTTTTAACCGATATGTCTTTAGAAGAAATCCTTTTCTAAGAGCACAAATTATAAACAGGCAAGTATTAAGGAAAGCAATAAATAAGACCGTATATATAGTGGTTCGGATCTGAATATCCTACGTCCACTCTCCCTTGATCAAAGGGGTCTCACTATCAACCAACCAACTCATTATCTTACTGGAATTTCCGAAGTACCAGCACCTTCTTACAATCTCTTTAGATCTAACTCCGATCTAAAGACTGACTTACTCCAACCTTATCTAACAAGATGAACAGGTTGAGTATATAAACTCCTTACGAGTTGGATGAGTAATTAAGAACAAAGTAAGTGCAAATGTGTAGTGATCAAAAGCTTAGAAAGCTATGTGCGCGTGTAGAGTCTCTCTAGAGCTTTTTCTTGAACTGCACTCTTGTATATATAGAGGGGATTAGGGCTAGCCGTTGGAAGGGCTAATCCAATCAGATCCTCTATATAAGGAAGCTTCAATCAATCAATTCCCTAATTGATTGATTGGGTTGGTGGGATCCTTGGATTGATTATCTTCAAAAACTTTCCAATCCTGATCTTGTTGACTTGATTTGAATCACCAACGGTCAATGACTTCCTCTGCCTAACTCTGATTCTCTCCAGAGAAGGCAGGACCAGACACCAGGCAACCTCGGTGTCTTCTGGTCCTTATCTGGTGAACAACCAGAATACTCAGTAGAATAAGGGGATCAAACTGAGCATCTTTTGTTCCACCAGACTCGTCTGGTCCGGACTCGTCTGGTCTGGGGAAGGTCCTCTGCCTCTGGTCTGATCTCCTCTGGTGAAGTCTTCTGGTGGAGTCCTCTGGTGAAGTCCTCTGGTGGGGTCTTCTGGTGACTCTTCTGGTGAAGTCTTCTGGTCTGGCAGTTCCCCCTAGACTAAGTCCTAATCTAGATCATCATCTGGCTAACAGGTCCAGATGGTCCTATTACATCTTCTGGTTTGTTTTAACTCATCAAAACTAACAATTTTTATCCTAACAAATTATTTGTTTATTAGCAAGATCAATAGAATGATCCCACCAATATTTGAGTTGACCTGTAAATCCAGAAACAATTAAAGCAGCAATAGTTTCTTCAGTAATTGTTGGTCCCGGTACAAGACTGAGGAATACGTGTATGGGGGGGGGAAAACACGTATACCAATTTTTAAACTTAAACTGACTGAGTCCCCTTCACTCAGAGTGGTAAAGAACTAGGAGCTGATAATACACCCACTGACTACACTTGGTGCGGGTCAGTTGGCTAACTATCAGTTCAAGTTCAGTGCGGAAATGTTTGAGCCCTGATAGTTTAAAGTCCTGTTTAGTTTGCTTTCTGAAAACTTGTTTTACTCAAAACTTAGAAGTGTTTAGTAAGGCAGTGTTCTTTTGAAGGTCAGGTTGATTGATTCAGACCTGATAAGCTTGAAAGCAATGAATGAACAAGTAATATGGCAGGTATGCACAATGTCAAAGCAGTAAGAACACAAGGAGTTTAACGTGGTTCAGAGTCTCAAGCTCCTACGTCCACGGCCTGACTTAACAGGAAATCCACTCAAGGGATTCTTGTTTTTAACGTGCCAAGGTGCACCAAGACCAGTTACCTCACTGATCTATACAAACTCCTCTTACTATCACACTAACCGACTTACTCCCAACAAGCCTAACTTAGGGTTTTGGTTTCAGTTTGGATTCCAACTAAGTTGAGATTATCCTTACAAGGCAAAGTTGTGCTAAAGATTGGATAATCTCTCTAAGCTTAAGATAATTCTAATTAGCTCTTGGAATACAGAATAGCTCTCAGTTGCTAAGAAACACTTGGGAAATTTAGAAGGTTTCGAGTGTTTCTCTTAAAGGCTGAATGCTTTGATTGCTTGAGAGTTTTGAGTAATTTCTGGCTTGGAAATTTCCCGTAACCTTGAATGGGTTCAAGGCCTTCTGTATTTATAGGTGGTTTGAAAAACTATCCGTTGGAGAGATAGCCTTCTAGCCATCTATGTAGAGGGGCTTCAAACGGACATATCTCTATGCAGCAGCCGCCTTTGCATGGATTTGGTATTTGCATTTAATGCACATTAAATGCTTGCCCGTTGAATATGCAGTCTGAATTCAGTCTATGTGTCAGGTTCCGTACGTGCGTGTCCTCCTCGGATTGGTCCACGTCATCAGGTTGGTGAGAATGTCAGAACTTATTCCAGAGCTTCAGGCTTGTCTTATTAAGTTCATTTTGTCTTGAGCTCACCGGTCTTGTCCTGACGCTGAAATTCCTTTTGCATTGCTTGGCTCTACTCCAAGTCTTCCCATTTACTCAGTGACAACCTGTTCCCTTCAGGACTGAGTTAGTAATGACCTCAGGGTCATACTCTTCATCACTGACACTTACTCAGCCAGCTTAGAAGACTGCCATAAGTTCAGGATGGTGCTCTTCGTCTTCAGGCTCTGAGTCTTGATTGTCTCCAGTGAGTTCTCCTCTCACTGAGTACCTGTGAAGTGTAAAATGACTAAGTACTAATCCTAACCAAGACTAGCCTGACAAAGACAAATTAAGGCAATCATCTTTTCAGGGGCTTTTGGGATCTAAATCAAAACTGACAATGTCCCAACAATTTCCCCCTTTTTGATGATGCCAAAACACTGAAAAGATCCTCAAAACACTTAGAGGAAATAGGACAATCCTATCTATAAGATAAGACAGTGTTAGAGCAATTCTTGATAAAGTACAGAATTTAAACAAGCCAAAAAGACAATGAGTTTTTGTCTGTGGGCAAAAGTAATAGATTTCTTGATAGATGTGGAAACGATTACAATGAATCTAATCTATTACAAAGAAGCCTGTGAACACCTAGACTAATCTCATTTCAGGCTTGAGTCCATATCCTGCATAAACTCTTGCCTTTAGCTCGTCAAGTCTTCCAGGTTGGTTCACATATCCTTCAGTTCTAGCTATCTTCAAGACTTCCATCATTATGGCCTTAGTGTCATGCTTTAGAGTTCCAGGAATCAAGGGAGGAGCTCGAATGATGAACTCAGGAGCCTTCACTTGGACTTTAGCTGCCTCAGCCTCCTCCAAGATCTTCTGAAATAGCTCAGGATGATTGTCCATCATATAGTCAGTGAAGTGGGCATCAATATCGTCAGTGTCGCCCCACTTCTTCACAACAAACCATAGCCTGACAAATTCATCCCTTGCATCAGTCCAAAACTCCTTTAAAGTCTCTGAAACGAACTCATCAACAAAAGCTTCCCTTGCTCCTGATTCTGGCCTACTGACTTGAAGAATTGTTGCCTTCCTAACTGTTGGCTTCTTTCTGTACTTCCTTGGCTCAGGCTTCGCCTTCTTCCTCCTTAGCAAGCTGATCACTGCATCATCTAGTTCACGTTGTTGAAGCTCAGTGATATCCGTCAGCTTTTCAACCTTCTTCTCCAAAATGCGCATCTTCTCCTTCTGAGCAATTTCAGCTCTGCGCATAGCCCCAGTCTTTTCAGGTTGATCTCCCCATGCTTCAGCACATAGCTCCGCAACTAACTCACCTGAGTAAGTGATGGGATTCTTCCTTGAGCTCATGGGTGATGATCTTTGGACTGGCTCAGGTTGTTGCTTTGAAGGTTCATTAGCCTTTGCCTTTGTTGCCTCCTCCCTCAGCTTGGCAACTAATTGTTCTCCTTCCTTCTCCACTGCTGCTAACCTAGCTGACTTCCTTATCCTTAGAATATTTCCATCAGGATTGGCTTCAGGATCAGCTAGGACGGTCTCTACTTGACTAACTGCCTCAGATGCCTCAGGTCGGGATCTTTTCTTCTTTTCCCCCTTTTTGGCATCATCATTGGTCTCAGATGGGAATGCGTCAGATCCGTTGTTGACTACGAAGGAAGCTAGGGAATGGACATCATTGATTCCCTCCTTCAATAACTCAACTCCCATTGAAATCCCAGTCCCTGCAAAGGATACGGAACTGATGGCAGCATTGACTTTCTTCTCAAAGACCTCCATAGAGAGTTGGAGACTTTGTTCAGCCTTGGTGATCCTTTCTTCCACCTTCGAGGACTCACCGCTGACTCTGCTAACCTCAGTCAGTATCTTCACAGACTCCTCAGTGGCTTTAGCCAAAATGTCCGCCACTGATTGAGATGTGCGATCCAGCTTCCCTGACTCCAGCTCCAATTTGGACGCTGAGTCCTCCAAGGCCTGAGTGACAATAGCTCCAGTCTGAACTGCAAGCCTGTCCACTGCCTGATTCATCTTTTCGTCCCTGATCGCATCTCTCTCTTCAAGTTTCTTGAGAGTGTCCCTGAGCATCTTCTTTGTGCGCTTCCTCTCATTCTTCACTGACTTGGCCGTGTCAGTCATTGTGCGCTTTAACAAGATCAGCTCCCTGTTGGCAAGGGTGTTGTAAGCTGACTTTGTCCACCTGATGTGTTTCGCCAGGGCCTTGGAGTCTTCATCTTTTTCAGCACGTAGCCTCATTACTTCCTCCTGAAGTTCAGCTAGATTTTCCGAGGTTTTCTCCTGTTTGACCTCCACTATGCTTGTAAACTCAGCACGGCCGACCCCGGTTATGACCACATCTTCATCATCAGCGGCCTCATCAGTGATTGGCTGCTTTCCCTTGTCAGCCCCTGCAGCATCAGTCCCTTCTTCAAGGTACACTGAAGGCAGTTGTGAAGTAGTCATAGCCGCCTCCTCAGGCTCAGCTAAGCTAACTTGAACCTTAGGAACTTGTCCTTCGGAACTGAGAGTCTTCTTGAATGCCTCAACATCATCCTCTCGTGTCTCAGGGTAGGGAATCCCTTCATCGACAGATGTCTCATTGGCAGCTGAGATGTTCACAACATCCTCAGCCACTGGTCCACCCTTGGCACCAGTGTTCTTGTCACCTTCCCCTTGAGCCTGAGGCTCAGAGTCCATCTCATCTACTTCCCTTGCAGTCTCTTCTACTGCCTTTTCCACAGCTCCACCTTGAGCGTCATCATCCTCCTCATCATCCTCCCTCTCTTCAACGGAGAGAAGATCAGCCTTGCTTTTGGCCATCATTTCAGCCACAAGCTTCTTCAGGTTGTCGAAGTTCAAAAGTTGAAGCCAGCTTGTTAGGCCAAAGAATGAGCAGATCTTGGCCTCCTCCGTCTCCCAATGTTCCCAGCCGCGTGCGTCTACTAGCATATGTTGCTCCTGCATGTTTGATTGTTTAAAGTCCAACCAAACTTTGAGCTCCACCACATATGCCAGTAATTCAGTGTATTTGTACAGCCCAGGCCAGCACTTCCCTGCCCACTCCGTGGCATTCCCCCTGAGTGTATTCTCCAGTATACCTCCCGCCATGTGCTCATCCAGCTCCTCCTCCTCTATTTCAAGGAACACATCCTCTTCTGTTGAAATAGATTTGGGACAGTCTTTGGGATTGGGGTATGAGGGAAAAACTGAAGGGTTGGGAAGGTTTGGCTCGGCTAACTGGTTAGGCTCAATTGTAAGTGAGGTTGATGGCACTGACTCAGTAGGGTAGTTTGGCTCTGAAGGTTGGGGGAGTTGGGGAGTTTGAGGTGTGGGGTCAGGGATGGAAGGTGTTTGGGTTTCAGGATGCGGGGGTGTTTGTGTGGATGCTGTCTCAGGCTGCAATGACTCAGCCGTCTCGACAGTCTTTCTCACCTCCTCTAAGTCAGAGGCTCCAGGAGAGCTTGACTTCTCCCTCTCACTCAATTCAGGGAGTTTCTTAGCAGGAGACTTCTTTACTCCCCTCCTAAGTCTCTTCAGGGGCCTCTTTCCCTGAGCGCCCTCTATACTGACGTCATCATCAGTTCCCTCAGCCTCAGTCCCGGCCTTCTTGGGATCTGACTCAGTCCCTGTCTTCGTGCTCTTCCCTGACAGCACGATTTTCACCCTCCTCTCCTTCTTCTCAGCCGCGCCCACATCAGGATGCTCCACCTCCGCAGCAACAGCCTTCTCAGCCTCCTTACTCCTCTCAAGGAGCTCATCCACCTTTTCAATGAGGCTGGTTGCCACTCTCTTGGCCGTCCCAGCTGGCTTTCTGGCCTGACCCTTTGCTTTCGCATTGGGATCAGTCAGCCCTAGCACTGAATAGGTGTCACTCAGTGATGAAAACATGACCTTCTTTGAGGAAAGGTTGTCCTCAAAGTCAAAAGTGTACCCATGGCACGCATGAGCAATCAGCATGGACAATCTTGTGCCAAATGGCAAGATGGCACTGACAGATATGTGCTTTTTCTCCTCGTCACGCGTGATCTTGTCCAATCCTGCCTGATGGAGTTGATCGAGGAAGAACTGCTCCCAGTTCGCTTCCACTCCATCAGCGATTGCTCCCATGAGCCTCAACTTGGGCAGACTCAACTGCTCGTGAGAGCCAGTTGCTCCCATCACCATCTTGGACACCAAGTCCACCAGAGCCCTGTACTCCGGCTTCAGAGTGCTCTTGTTCTGACGGGCCCTGAACTCCGAAGACCCTGACTTGGTCCATTTCCCAAGGAATTCTCCCTCCGAGTTTTCCTTGTAAGTCCTGGGGTTGATGCCAGAGAATGGCAGCTTGAAAACTTCCCTCACCGCCTGCCTGAGATCAATGGTGACCACCTCCGAGTCGTAGAGAGGCTCTCCGTCGCTATTCTTTTCTCCCGTCGGCTTTAGCGCAGTCACCTTGGTGCAGACTTCACCCTTCCGCAAGAACATGTTCAAATAAGCTTCCACCACTGTTCTTGGGAGCACAGAAGAGGGGCGGGTGGTGAAGTATGTTTCCAACCCGGCGTCGGAAATCCATTTAAAAACGGGTTTGATTTCCTTAACCGTTAGACAGATACCTTCCATGGAGATGACTTGCTCCATGTGTACCAGCCTCTTTTCAACAACATCGACGATCTTGTCGGTTGTCCAGTCGGAATCAAGGAATGCCATTGTGTTTTGAGAAAGAGGTTTTATAAATTCTGTGTTTGAGCGAGAGAAAACTCAGTGTGCAAATTGTGCGTTGTGTTTGCGTAAAGACCTCAAATGACACCCTTGATTGATAAGACTAAGTCAGTTACTCAAACGTGGGGTTGAGATTGATTCCTGAATTCGAAAGGTTTTAAAATGAGAGGCCAGGATTAATCTCAGTTTTAATTGAAACCCCAAGTCAGTCACATTCCGTATAACACGGACACGTATATGAAAAAGTAACTTTGACATTAAATGCTCCGTGCGCGTGGGTTTAAATATAAAAAGGCGCGCTTTTAATGATAACGGAATGCATTTAATAAGGATTTTCAGGACGAATGACTCAGGGAGACGCTTGAGATTCACAAGAGTCAGGTTAGAACCCATACCTGTCAGGGAGACATTGTAGCACCCTGATACCTCGCTGAGTCGAGTCTGGCCTGAGTTCCCTTAGAACCCTACACTGACTGCTCTCCCGGATCTAAAAGTCCCAATTCCACTGATAGTTCCATAAACCTTGCTTCAGCCAAGGGCTTAGTCAAGATGTCAGCTCTTTGCCTATCAGTGTGAATCTTTTCCATCCTAATATCTTTCTTTTCCACATGATCTCGAATGAAGTGGTGTCTAATATCCACATGCTTGCACCTTGTGTGAAGCACTGGGTTCTGAGTGATTGCTATTGCACTATTGTTATCACAATAGATTGGAACTTGATTAGCAAATACTTGGTAGTCCCTCAACTGTTGCCTCAACCATAGGATCTAAGCACAACAACTCCCTGCAGCCATATACTCAGCCTCAGTTGTGGATGTTGCCACTGAATTCTGCTTCTTACTAAACCACGAGATCAACTTACTTCCCAAAAACTGACATGTCCCTGAGGTTGATTTCCTATCAATCCTACAACCTCCATAATCTGCATCTGAATACCCTGTCAGTTCAAGGTTGTCATCTGAAGGATACCATAGTCCCATATTAACTGTCCTTTTCAAATACTTAAGTATCCTCTTAGCAGCCTCCAAATGACTTCTCTTGGGATCAGACTGATACCTAGCACACACACCAACTGCAAACGTAATGTCAGGCCTACTTGCAGTCAGGTACAGTAAAGAACCTATCAGCCCACGATACTCAGTCTGATTCACTGAAGTCCCTTCAGTGTCAGGATCCATCTTCCAATTGGTGTTCATTGGGATCCTGGCTGGATTGCTGTTTTGAACACCAAACTTATGAATCAAGTCTCTTGTATACTTGGCCTGATTAATGAATATACCTTGATCAGTCTGCTTGACCTGCAATCCTAAGAAAAAGTTCATCTCTCCCATCATTGACATCTCAAATTTACCAGTCATCAGTTTAGAGAATTTCTCACATAACTGCTGATTTGGTGATCCAAATATTATGTCATCCACATAAATTTGGACCAGGAGAATGTCATCACCTTCAGTGATCCTGAACAAAGTCCTATCCACTGTTCCCTTCTTGAACCCATGATCAGTCAGGAATTGAGAGAGGGTATCATACCAAGCTCTTGGTGCTTGCTTAAGTCCATAGAGTGCTTTCTTCAAATGGTATACTCTATCTCCAACCTCAAACCCGGGAGGTTGTTCAACATATACCTCTTCATTGAGTACACCATTCAGGAATGCACTCTTGACATCCATTTGATACACCTTGAACTTCTTATATGTCGCATAGGCAAGGAACAACCTGATAGCTTCCAATCTAGCCACTGGAGCAAAAGTCTCATCATAGTCTATTCCTTCAGACTGACAATACCCTTTTGCAACCAGTCTAGCCTTGTTCCTTACCACAACACCATTCTCATCCTTCTTGTTCTTAAAGACCCACTTGGTACCAATCACACCTTGATGCCTAGGTCTATCTACCAGTTCCCAAACCTGATTCCTTGTGAACTGATTCAACTCCTCTTGCATGGCAATGATCCAGTTCGAGTCAGTGAGAGCTTCTTCAATGTTCTGAGGCTCTTGCTCAGAGAGAAAGCAACAGAACAATGCACTCTCACCATGAAACCGTCTGGTCCTGACTCCCTCAGTTGGATCACCAATTATTTGATCAATGGGATGATCTTCTAACCATGTTCTTTTGCCAGGAGTTGTTCCTGAAGTACCTGCAATGTTAGTGTCTATATGCTCATAAAATTCAGGAAATTGAACAGAAGGGGATGATCCTGAGTCTATGCCGAAGGGATTAACAAGCTCAATGTCAGGGACATTGATTCCCCCTTGATGAGGTGACTCAGGAGCCGTCTCAGCTGCAACAGCATCTTCATAGACGGTACTTACCTCAGGTTGAGCCTGTTCCTCTGTCTGAGGCTCAACCATCCCTGATGTGCTGGGTTTAGGAGTGGCACTTGGTTCATCATCCTGATCGTCATCATCATCCCATCTGGGAATTGGCACAGTCTTGATCTTGGAATCAGGTTGACTCTTCAAGCTCAGCCTTGTCACACTCCTCGTGACCTCCTCAGTGTCAGGATTCAGCACCTTTGCCCTAGACTCATTAGCAGATTCATCAAAGACAACATGAGGTGATTCTTCCACAACAAGGGTCCTACAATTGTAAACCCTGAAGGCTTTGCTAATTTCAGAATATCCCAAGAATATTCCTTCATCAGATTTGCTATCAAAAGCTTTCAACTGGGTTTTCCCATTGTTGAGGATGAAGCACTTACAACCAAACACATGAAAGTAAGAAATACGAGGTTTTCTTTTGTTCCATGTCTCATATGGGGTCTGAGCATGTTGCTTGTTCAGCATGGATCTGTTCTGAGTGTAGCATGCAGTGTTGATTGCCTCAGCCCAAAACTTCTTGGGCAATCCTGACTCAGCCAGCATGGTCCTTGCAGCTTCCTTCAGTGTCCGATTCCTCCTTTCAGCGACACCATTCTGTTGTGGGGTTCTAGCTGCAGAAGTCTCATGAGCTATACCAAGTTCATTACAAAAGTCAGAAATATATGAATTTATAAACTCAGTGCCCTTGTCAGATCTGATCTTGGTAATGGACTGATTTTTCTCATTGCTGAGTCTTCTGAGCAACTCTGGAAGCTTCACCTGTGTTTCCTTCTTATTTAACAGGAAAATAACCCAAGTATATCTAGAATAATCATCAATAACCACAAGGGTATATTTTCTACCATTCATACTCACAGGTGTTATGGGACCAAATAGATCCATGTGCAGAAGCTGAAGTATCCTGTCAGTGGAGTAAGAAGCCTTTTCTTTGAATGACGCTCTGACTTGCTTCCCTTCCTGACAGGCTTTGCACACGTGATCTTTGCTAAAAACTTCATTAGGGAGACCATCAACAAGTGACTGTCTAGAAATTTTGTTAAGAATCTTGAAGTTCAGGTGGCTTAATCTTTTATGCCATAACCAACTGAGCTCTAGAGAGCTTTTAGCAACAAGACAAGTATTAGGAATAGTGCTGCTCCAATCAGCGAGGTAAACGTTACCTTTCCTTATACCTGATAGAAGCACTTGTGTTGATTTGTCCTTGACTGAACATTTATTAGATGAGAACTCAACACTGAACCCTTTGTCACAGAATTGACTTACTGACAGCAGGTTATGCTTTAGTCCTTCCACAAAGGACACATTTTCCACTCTTACTGTACCTATAATTAGAACACCAAAACCCTTAGTAACACCTTTTGAGTTATCACCAAAGGTTACCTGTGGACCATCTTTAGCCTGATATTCTTGGAGAAGACTCTTCATTCCAGTCATGTGCCTTGAGCAACCACTGTCTAGGTACCAAACAACTTTGATTAAGTCTTCTCTCCTCTTGTTGTGATCCACAGCCGCCTGTAAGCAAATCAGGCTTTAGGTACCCATTGGGTGTTGGGTCCTATTGTGTCAGCTGTACCTTTCGGGATCCAGACTTGCTTCACAACCCTGATTGCCTCAGAGTGGTGAATCTGTCTCCCTGAAACATCGACATACACAACTTTCTTCTTCTTAGCCTGAGAGGAAGATGGTGTATGGGTGCTAGACTTAGGCTTCGCAGGAGCCTGAGTGGATGCCTTTTGGGCTGGCCTCCTGTTCTTCCTAGGTCTGGGTGCAGCAGGTCTTGGGCCTTGTTTTTGATAAGGACCCTGATTTCTATTCCCCCTAGGCAAGTGAAGGAATGGAAAACAGTTAAAGGCCTCAGGATGCCAAAACCACGGGGGTGTCATCATATTTGGCCTTCCCTGATTGTATTGCCAAGCATGATGGTACCCTCGCTGACCAGTCTGAGGGCTCTTGGCCTGAGTCTTTCTCTGCTTTCGCTGAGGTTTTCCCTGGCCTGAGCTCTCAGGGGCTTCCGCAGGTTGCTTTGCCTTTCCCTTGGGTTTTGGCTTAGCTACCTTAGGAGCAACCCTGACTGTGTCAATGGTTTCCTTGCCCTTATCAGTTTGACGGGCCTGGAGCACAACCTTAGGTGCACTCTGGCCTGTCTGAACAAATACCCTCTCAGTGTTGCTCCCTGAAGCAACATGAGACTGACCTTGTGAGGATTTCTCAGGAACATATCCAAGTCCCTTTTTCTTGTTCCCAAGTATCTGGTTGCTATTTATTTCCTCTCTAGCCACTGAGGATTTATTCATTGCTGCAACCTTTTTCTTGAGAGAGTCCTCACTCTTTTTCAGGATTTCATGTCTGGTAAAGAGGTCATCAAACTTACTCTTAAGTGCTTTCAGCTCTTCCTTTCTGACCAGCTCTTCCTCAGCCAGTTCCTTCAGAATTTTCTCTCTTGGGAGACGCTCAGAATTGATCATGTCAATTTCCTGAGTTAGTCTCACAATCTGAGCTGATTCTTTGAGATCAGACTGAGTGAGTTGTTCATTCAGGTTTTGAACTTCAGTACTCAATTTCTTGTTCTCCTCTACCAAGAAGACATTAGTTTCCTGCAGTCTGGAGAAATCAACCATCAATTGATCAAGACAGATCTGAAGGTTCATTTCTCTAACTGACTCTGAGCTGAGCTCAGGATTTTGACCAGTGTAAGAAGCACAAACAGAGTTTGATGTTACCTCAGGCTCATCCCTAGCCATTAGGCAGACATCATCGTACTCATCGTCCGAGAAGAGTTCAGGTGACTTTTCAGTGGGGCCATCAGAGTCTGTTGCATCCTCAGCCACCATAGCCCTCCGATCAGCAGATCTTAGATCCCTCGTGGCTCTCCTTTCCTCTCTCTCCCTAGCACTCAGCTCCGGGCAATCGTACTGATAGTGACCAATCTTGTTACAGTTGTAACATGCTACCTGCTCACTTATTCTTTCTTTTCTCGGTTCAGGGTTCCTCCTTGAGTCAGGTTCCCTGGTTCTTGGTGAGCTTTCAGCCTTGGTTGGATATCTATCATCGCGAGTACGTCTCTGTTCGTCTCTTCTTTCAGTTTTTGGTTCAGAATATCTCCTTTCATCACCACGTTCTCTCCTCTGGTCAGTGTTCCTTCGCTCCTCATATCTCCTCGAGCTTTGGTGGGTTCCTTCAGGTTTCCTGTCACGTGAGTCCTGATAAAACTTTTTATAGCGACCAAACCTGGAATTGAGCTTGTCAAATCGTCTGGCCATCAGGCTGTACTCCTCAGCGAGTTCTTCCCTGCTCATCTCCATCAGTGACTTTGATGAAGAATTTGATGAGGGCTCAACAGGTTCAGACCTGGCCTTGAACGCCACACTTTTCTCAGGAGTTTTCTCCTTCCCTTCCTCTTCTGACTGAACTTTCTTCTTCCTTTTGTTAAGATCAAATTCAAGCGCTTTTAGCTCTGAAAAAAGTAAAGCAGAAGTTATGTTACTCATATCCTGAGTGTTCTTAAGCATAATTACACTGTTGTCCCATCTCTCAGGAAGGGCATTCAGGATTTTTGAAGCAACATCTCTCCTTGGGACATCCTTGTCCAACATCACCAACTCATTCATCAACTTGATGAATCTAGACTCCATCTGATCTATGCTCTTATCAGGCAGCATCTCGAACGCTTCGAATTTCTGAATGGCAATATTCCTCTTGTTCTCCTTTATCTTTTCTGACCCTTCGCACATCCTGGTCAGCTCATCCCAGACCTCCTTTGCCGTTTTTAGGTTCATCAGCCTGGCTGACTCCTCGAAAGGCACCGTATGCAAGATGATGTTTCTGGCGACGTTGTCAAGCCCCACCATCTTGATTTCATTGTTGGTCATGTCTTTTCTCTCCTTAGGAACCTGCACGCCAATCGCAAGATCATCGTATCCCAGTCCTCTGACGTTAGGAATAGTGATCTTGATCGGTCCTTCCCTGAGCACGCGCGGCATCTGGTCATGGATGGCATCTAGATGTGCCTCTAGTCTGAACTTCCAATAGACAAAGTTAGATACAGAGAATTCAGGTAACGAAGCTTCAAGTCTCCTTGAAGTCATGATGATGATGCAAGTTTTGTGAAAAGCAAACTCAGATCTGTTCAGTGACCACCAACAGTTTCTCCTCTGAAACTATTAGTATTCAAAGTCAGTGGTCTTTCGAACCACTGCTCTGATACCACTTGTTGGTCCCGGTACAAGACTGAGGAATACGTGTATGGGGGGGGGGGGGAAAACACGTATACCAATTTTTAAACTTAAACTGACTGAGTCCCCTTCACTCAGAGTGGTAAAGAACTAGGAGCTGATAATACACCCACTGACTACACTTGGTGCGGGTCAGTTGGCTAACTATCAGTTCAAGTTCAGTGCGGAAATGTTTGAGCCCTGATAGTTTAAAGTCCTGTTTAGTTTGCTTTCTGAAAACTTGTTTTACTCAAAACTTAGAAGTGTTTAGTAAGGCAGTGTTCTTTTGAAGGTCAGGTTGATTGATTCAGACCTGATAAGCTTGAAAGCAATGAATGAACAAGTAATATGGCAGGTATGCACAATGTCAAAGCAGTAAGAACACAAGGAGTTTAACGTGGTTCAGAGTCTCAAGCTCCTACGTCCACGGCCTGACTTAACAGGAAATCCACTCAAGGGATTCTTGTTTTTAACGTGCCAAGGTGCACCAAGACCAGTTACCTCACTGATCTATACAAACTCCTCTTACTATCACACTAACCGACTTACTCCCAACAAGCCTAACTTAGGGTTTTGGTTTCAGTTTGGATTCCAACTAAGTTGAGATTATCCTTACAAGGCAAAGCTGTGCTAAAGATTGGATAATCTCTCTAAGCTTAAGATAATTCTAATTAGCTCTTGGAATACAGAATAGCTCTCAGTTGCTAAGAAACACTTGGGAAATTTAGAAGGTTTCGAGTGTTTCTCTTAAAGGCTGAATGCTTTGATTGCTTGAGAGTTTTGAGTAATTTCTGGCTTGGAAATTTCCCGTAACCTTGAATGGGTTCAAGGCCTTCTGTATTTATAGGTGGTTTGAAAAACTATCCGTTGGAGAGATAGCCTTCTAGCCATCTATGTAGAGGGGCTTCAAACGGACATATCTCTATGCAGCAGCCGCCTTTGCATGGATTTGGTATTTGCATTTAATGCACATTAAATGCTTGCCCGTTGAATATGCAGTCTGAATTCAGTCTATGTGTCAGGTTCCGTACGTGCGTGTCCTCCTCGGATTGGTCCACGTCATCAGGTTGGTGAGAATGTCAGAACTTATTCCAGAGCTTCAGGCTTGTCTTATTAAGTTCATTTTGTCTTGAGCTCACCGGTCTTGTCCTGACGCTGAAATTCCTTTTGCATTGCTTGGCTCTACTCCAAGTCTTCCCATTTACTCAGTGACAACCTGTTCCCTTCAGGACTGAGTTAGTAATGACCTCAGGGTCATACTCTTCATCACTGACACTTACTCAGCCAGCTTAGAAGACTGCCATAAGTTCAGGATGGTGCTCTTCGTCTTCAGGCTCTGAGTCTTGATTGTCTCCAGTGAGTTCTCCTCTCACTGAGTACCTGTGAAGTGTAAAATGACTAAGTACTAATCCTAACCAAGACTAGCCTGACAAAGACAAATTAAGGCAATCATCTTTTCAGGGGCTTTTGGGATCTAAATCAAAACTGACAATGTCCCAACAGTAATGTTTTGAAGTTTGTATGCCATTCTGGTCATACCCATTTCTTGAAGAGTATTGAGTATTTCGTATTCGGATTTTCCATCTATATTCCATTCATGGATGGAATTTCCATCGTATTTGGAATTCTTTGTTTGACTATGTTCTTCGAATTGAACGTCAGGAGGAGTTGGTCTGTTGTAATAATTCTTTTTCCCAGAGTTGTATTTTATTCTATTAATATCGAATTGATCTTTAGTATCCGCTTCACTGTCTTCAGAGTCTTTATCTTTAGTACCAGAAGTAGAAGCTTCTGTAGAGATTCTTTTAGTAATTCTATCAATAAGACTGGAATTTGAAGGGAATTTTATTTGATCTTCAATATTTCCTGGAAGACTTCTAGGGATAAAATGAGGGCTGGAGTTATCATTAGGAAATTTAGTAATAGAAGCTTTAGAATCAACTTTGTTTGACAAATGATCAATCTGATTAGCAATAGTATGAAGGATTTGATTAGAAAAATTGTTTTGCTCATGAATTTTTCGGATATCTTTCATAGTTGGATTATTAGTTCCTCTTCTTCCTGTTTTGAAAGGTGTAGCAATAACTTCTCCTTCAGGAATAGAGATTTTGAAACTTTGTAAAGGAGGATGAATAGCAGTGAGAGTGGTTCCAGAAACTAGGTTCCATTTTTTGTAATGACTAGTTTGAACATTAATCTGATCAAGGGAGTAAACATCTTGAATATCCTCGATTTGATAGTAGGCATTGAACCAATCGAGAATAGGAATTTGAGATTTGAGCTTATGTAAACTTATGATCCATTCTTCCTGAAGTTTATTACGAATGGGTTCATCAAGTTTCATAAACCAGTCTTTTCTTTCTTTTTCATCTGGATCATTAAACTCTTGCTCAAGATATTTAAAATTAATAGAAAAATTAGCATTGGAAATTATATTGATTCCAGCCATTTGAGAGGCAGTTGGTGATTCAGGAAAAGATTCGTCAGTATTTTCATTATGATAATTAGTATCAGGAAGAGGGGTTTTGAAATCGACCTTAAGATTAGGATTATAAATATTGGGTCTAGAAGTAGAGGCTTCTGAAAAAGAATTTCTAGATCTGACTTCTTGAATACGAATATTGTTTTTATTTTCTCTAAAAGAATTGAATCTCAATAAAACCCTGCCGTCGGGTTCTTCGATGATTTCGGAAACTTCACGGTTAGGGAGATTCCTAGGAATTTGGGGAGTATGGATTATAAATTCATTAGGAATAGTTATTTCACTCCATTTGAGTCTTTTGGGGACAAAAACGTAGGATTGTCTGCTTCAATTTGAAGTAAAACAGTTTCATCTTTAGAGGTAGGAGTTAAAAGAAATTTTGGATTTAATTGAGAAGACACGACTCTAAAGTAAATTCTATAAATTACAGCAAAGTTTTTGTAAGTTTCTTTGAACTCATCACCTTGTAGATGAACGTCAAGAATAATCGAATCATTAACCAGAGGATCAGTAAGATCAACGGAGAAATTAGGAGCACAGTTGAAATACATAGGGCCATTGCAAACATTGGTTTGGATCATGGATAAAAGAGAAGTTTTGTATCTTTTTAACCTGTTATCTCTTAAAGCCACATAAACAGGAGCATCAACTCCAATATGAACAAGAGGTTTAATAGCAACTTGAATTAAACCAAAATGAATGTACCTGTAACCCTTTTCAAGGTATTTTTTGATAGAAACATTTGATAATAAAGGAATACTTTGAAATTCTTCATTAATGGAAATCGTTTCTTCATGAGTTTTAATGGAGTAAGCAGTTTTGAAACTAAGCATACCAATATGATAAATACTTTCAATTTGCGGCTCAGGAATAGTCCAATTGGAATAGTTTTGGGGAAAAGTAATTTCATGTGAACTAACAATACCAGAATTATTAGTATTATTATTTTTGGAAAAGATTGATTTAAATTTGAAAGCCATAAATACTGTAAAATATTAAGGTTAATTACAGAAGATCTTGGATAAATCGGGACCACCACCTGGAACACCAAAACAAGGCTTACCAACGGATTTCACGGCTGACCAACGCTCTAATCCAAGTCAGGAGTAATTAATTTAATATAAACAGCAGTAAGAATTCAAAATATCTCTCTCTCTCTCTCTCTCTCCCCCAAAATAATACACTAAATGGCTCTGATACCATTTTGGAGTATGGCTTGGCCCTCAGCAAAATTATTCAACCATTAAACTTGGGAGAAAACAAAGATGATCCCAAGGAGAACAACAAGAAACCTGGTGGAACAGGCTACCGAGTCCCGAAGAACATGAAGGCATTCAATAAAAGGACGGAGCTTAAAGAAAAGTTGAACCAGGTGCTAACAGTGTCAGTCGATACTGTATATGAAAATATGAAAGAGAAGGAGTTGCTCTCCCCTCCACGGAAAATCCGTCAAGATACCGGCAAATTCAACCCTAACAAGTATTGTGCCTGCCATCAAAGCGTGGGGCACTTTACTAGTGAATGTAGAGATTTGCTCAAACAACTATAGCGGTTCTACGAAGAGGGAAAACTCTCCGATTTTGTTAAAAGACAACCTGGAAAGAGAGCCCGGGAGAACAACTCCGAAGATGAGGATGATCAACCTCAGAAGAATAATAAACCCGGGCGACCAGTTCCGGCCGTTGCTGCTCGTCCACTTGAGGACCTATACATGATGGAACCTGCGGGACCAGCGGGAGGATGTTCTAATGGACGACCGCCAATCTCCAACCGAAAAAGAAAAGCCGAATTGCGAGCGATCGACCAAGTACACGGAATGGGGGTTAAACCACCCATCATGCAAACAACAGAACTGGCCTTCACTGAAAAGGATTTGGAGGGAATATTGACCCCCCACAACGATTCACTCGAAATTTGTGCTAAGATCATGGAGACCAGAGTGCACAGATTGTTGGTGGACACCGGAGCCTACACCAATATTCTTTTCAAGAAAACGCTCGATTAACTTGGAGACTACTCGGGCTATATGCGAGATTCAAATCATAGAATCTTAGGCTTCGGGAATGCTGTAACAGTCCTGTTAGGGGAAATTAGGTTGTTTGTTCAGCTTGTAACGGTCGAGGAACCCGAGAAAAATATAACAAGAATGGTTGATTTCTTGGTCGTCGATCAGGAATCAACCTACAATGGGTTTCTTGGTCGACCTTTCCTAAATGAATTTAAAGCTGCATGTTCAACTTACCATTATTGTCTGAAATTCCCAACAGCAAGTGGAGCAGGCACAATAAAGGGAGATCAAAGAAAAGCTCGGGAATGCCTCTTGCAGTTACAGGCAAAGCATGCACTAGTATCCATGATGGAAGCCACCACCAGCTATCCTGCTGATGAACCATCAATACTGGAGAACATGATGGACAAAGAGGAGGACCACATGGATACGGACGAACAACTTATCACCACCCATGAAGAAATTCACTCTGACGAACAACAAAGGGGTGGTGACGAGCAACACTCACCAGATGACTTGGCGGGCCAGGTGTTGACTAACAACAATGAGTCAGGACCAACAGATGATCTAGATCCCCGCCTGGGAGCAGAGCCCATGAGTATCGAAAATGATTTCAACCCTGAGGGACCAATACTTGATCCTCGTTGGAAAGGACAAAAATGACGAGCAACTCCAGTTGAAGAACTGGAGGCGTTCAAAGTTAATCCTGAAAACGAGGATCTTGAATTATACATAGGATCTGAGCTCCCTGAGCCTTATAGATCCCGAATAAAAGAGTTCCTCAGCAAAAATCTAGATGTTTTTGCTTGGTCTCATGCTGACATGGTGGGAATAGATCCAAAACATGTTTGTCACAAGCTCAACATCAATCAAGCAAAAAGGTATGTCCATCAAAAACGAAGAAAATATGGCCCAGACAAGTATCAAGCTTTGAATGAAGAGGTGAAGAAGTTGTTAGACAACGATCTAATCCGACAAGCACTCTGTCCACAGTGGGTAGCAAACCCAGTCCTTGTGAGGAAACCAAACGGGACCTGGAGGCTATGCATAGACTTTACAGGTCTAAATGCAGCATGCCCGAAGGACAACTTTCCTCTCCCTCATATTGATCAATTGGTGGACAGCACTGCGGGTCACGAGATGCTAACATTCATGGATGCTTTTGCCGGGTACCATCAAATCCCAATGCATCCAGACGATCAAGAAAACACAGCATTTTATACGAACAAAAACTTGCTGTGTTGGAAGAGAATACCATTCGGCCTCATCAACGCCGGAGCAACATACCAGAGGTTGGTGAATAAGATGTTCGACGAACAAATCGGAGATACGGTAGAAGTCTATGTAGACGATATCGTGGTCAAAAGCCCCCGAAAAGAAGACCATCTCCAACATTTGACTCAGGTGTTCGACATCCTTCGGCACTACAACATGAAGCTAAACCCGAAGAAGAGAAGCTTTGGAGTCCATTCTGGAAAGTTCCTGGGCCATCTTGTTAGCCAACGTGGGATTGAAGCCAATCCAACAAAAGTCAAAGCTATTGTAGATATGCACCACCACGTTTAGTAAAAGAAGTGCAAAGGCTCACGGGATGCCTAGCAGCTTTGAACCGGTTCATATCCAGATCAGGGGACAAATGCCGACCATTCTTCGAAGCCATCAAAAAAGGAAAGTTCACATGGACTAACAACTGTCAAAAGACGTTCGACCAGCTTAAGGACTACCTGGGAGATGTTAAAATTCTATCAAAACCCATCCTAGGAGAAAAGTTATACTTGTACCTGGCAGCGTCAGAAGTGGCAATCAGCTCTGTTCTGGTGCGAGAAGACGGTAAATTCCATCAACCCATTTACTACGTCAGCCAAGCTTTGCACGAAGCGGAGATCAAATACTCCCCAACCGAAAAGCTGGCGTACGCACTTGTCATGAGTGTGAGGAAGTTACGACCATACTTCTTTGATCATCAAGTCGAAGTTCTAACAACTTTCCCATTCAGACAAATTCTCCATCGCCCCGACACAGCTGGTCGTCTACTAAAGTGGTCACTAGAGATTAGCCAATTCGGGGTAACCTATGCTCCTCGAACAGTGATCAAAGGGCAAGTGTTAGCCGACTTTATAGTCGAACTAACCTTCCCACCAGATCCGACGAGAGGACTTGATCACCCCTGGCATCTTTACGTTGACGGATCTTCAACTAATGTAGCCTCGGGGGCAGGAGTGGTCCTGATAAGCCCTGACAGACAAGTATTCACCTCAGCAATCAGATTTGGTTTCATGGCAACCAACAACGAAGCTGAATATGAAGCTCTCATTGCTGGTCTTCACTTATCTCTTGCTGTGGGTGTTAGACGACTACAAATATTCGGCGACTCACAATTGATTGTGAACCAAGTCCGAGGGGAATACGAGGCTAAAGACGATCATATGATTGAGTATCAGCGAATTGTTGCTCACCTGATGTCCTTGCTAGATCAAGTCTTCATTGAACAAATTCCAAGGACAAACAACACACAAGCAGATGCGTTAGCCCGGCTAGCAACAAGCAAAGGGCCAGCTGAGTTGGCTGACATTATAATTACAAAAATGAACGACCCATCAACAACAAGTTATAATGTCAACCAACTCGATGAACAAACAAATGAAGAAGAAGACTGGAGAACAAAAATAGTCAAATACTTGAAAAGTGGGGAAAAACCAAACAACTCTTTTGAAGCTGCCAAGCTAACAAAGCAAGCCGCCAGATACACTCTGGTAGACGAGCAGCTTTACAAAAGGGGAATATCAATCCCACTTCTCAAATGTTTGCGTAGGGGGCTAGGACGAGCAATACTCGAAGAAATACATGACGGAGTATGTGGAAATCACACTGGGGGGCAAGCCTTGGCGTACAAAACTATCAGACAAGGTTATTATTGGCCGACTTTACGTCAGGACGCAATCAAGAAAGCAAAAACTTGTCATCAATGTCAAATTTTTGCCCCAAATATTCATACTCCGGCCCAACAGCTCGTATCGGTTTACAGCCCATGGCCATTTGCAAGATGGGGGATGGACATTATTGGTCCTTTCCCGGCAGGAGTTGGAAATGTTCGATTTGTCGTCGTGGCAGTCGACTATTATACAAAATGGGCAGAAGCGGAGGCCATGGTAAAGAATACGCAACAGAAAATGATCAACTTTATTTGGAAGAACATTGTCTATCGTTTTGGGGTTCCACAAACCATTGTGACAGATAATGGTCCACAGTTTGATGGGAAAGAGTTGAGAGATTTCTATACGAAGTGGGGGATCAAAAAACATTACTCTACGCCTTATCATCCCCGGTCAAATGGACAAGTCGAAGCCGTGAATAAGATAATCAAGCATACATTAAAAGTACGGCTAGCGGAGAGCAAAAGCAGTTGGTCTGAAGAACTTCCAGAAGTCCTGTGGGCATACAGAGTTTCTCTCAGGTCAAGCACCGGAGAAACACCTTTTGCAATGGCTTTCGGAACAGAAGCTGTGATACCAATCGAATTAAAGACCAACACAATCAGGACGACCAACTTTGATGAGCAGGCGAACAACTCTGCTCTAGCTACTGAAATGGATTTGCTCAAAGAAAAAAGATTAAGTGTCGAGCTGAAAATGCTACATATAGGCAGCGAGCAGAATGCTACTATAATTCCATGTTAAAATCAGGGAATTCAGAGTTGGAGATTTGGTTCTAAGAAAGTTGCTCGTCCAACCTCCAGGTGTATTGGGACCAACTTGGGAGGGCCCATATCGTATAACGGAAAAATTCGTTAATGGTGTATACGATATCGAAGATATGGAAGGCAAGCCGGCCCAATACTCCTGGAACGCTGTACATCTAAAGAAGTACTATCAATGAGTCGAACAAGTTCTTGATTGGGCGAAAAAATGTCTTGGGGGGCAAATGAACCAAGTAAGGCAAACCAAAAACTTGCCTAATTTTTTGAAAATTTTGCTAAGTATAAAATGAAGAGTTGTTCGGCACATTGTATAGTCTAGTGCTATTTCATCTTTTTTTAATTTTAGACAAAGTTTCTCGGCAAAAATACTATAAGTGAGCATGTTTTAGTTAGTGTTCAAAGTTGTTCGTCAGATTGTATATATTAGTGACGAGCAGTCTTACAACACTTGTTAATTTTTTACAATGTATATATAGTTGTTCGTTGAAAGAAAGGTCCAAAGCTCGAGGTACAAGTCCATCTTTAAAGACCAAAGCCACTTAAAGGTTGTTCATTTTTTAATGAACAGAACCTAAGGCTAAACCCTGATTCCATTAAAAGGCAAAGTTCAAATCGAACAAAGTCCAAAATTATATGTTATAATTGCAAAAGCATTGACAAGAATGTAAAGGCAATTAACATATAAAAGAAAAATGAGCGAACAAAAGAAAGACATTCATTAAGTAAAAGGCATTGAGCCTAAAAAATAGTACAAGAATTCTAGAAGAAGTGTACTACAAAAAGAGCGAGCAACTATTACAAAATAAAGACTAAAAAAGTATTAAGTCCTAAATCTATTGCTGCTCGGCGGGAGGAAGATCTTGAGTCTGGTCATCGGGAGGATCAACAATCATGTCCCTAGCCATGTCCTCAGCTGCCTTTTGCTCCATTTCCTTAGCAGTTTGCTCGTCCGCAGTAGCCGACTCTTCCTCTTGTTCGTCTTCATCAACTTGAGCTGGAGGGCGAGTAATGGTGATACTAGGGTCAAGGCTATCAATCTTGACCCCTAGCTCAGCGATATCCCCCAACTAGATCTCAATGTTGTTCGGCGGGGGATAGTGCTCTAGGAACTCGGTCAAGTCCTTACCCATCTCGTCCACCATATCTTTGTAATCGTACGCGTCAGCCATGCGGATGCAGTCGGCATAGGCGCAGATATATCCCAAGTTTGAGATGGGGGCAGACCGGGTCTGGAGCTCAGCTTCAAGTTGCTCATGGGTGAAGGTGCTGGCCTCCACCTCCCTAAGGCGAGCATTGTCTGCTTCGAGCTCAGCAATTTTCTGCTCGGCCGCAAACAACTTCTTCTTCTCCTCGCCGAGCAAGGCATCCTTGCCTTTCAATTCACCAGATAAACCTTGAATTTCTTCAAGATATTTCTTCTCGTTGTCGAGGTAGATGGTGATTTGATTGTTGAGGCGAGCAAGTTTGGCCTCATACTGGCTGACCAGGCCGTCCTTTTCTTCGGTCAGTTGCCGAGTAGTGCCGGCATAATGGCGAACAACATCTTCGAGCTCGGCGAGCTGGGCCATCCCTTTCTGGGCAGTTATGAGGCCATTTGCGTGCTGCACCATGGAGAAGTGGAAGTTATCCGTAATGCCTTGGGCAGAGATGGTCATCTCCAAGGGTCGGGTCCATGATCGGGCGATCAATTCAGTTGCCCTGCGGACATGTTCACCCAGAATCTCCCGGATGTTCACCGGAGTCTTTGAGCAGGCATACTGGTGAATGGAGGCTGCTCGTCCGGGATGATCCTCGGCCCGGTACCTGTGAACAAAGATATAAGTTACGAGATGTTTTTCAAGTTTATAAGAGTTGTTCGCCAGTGATAATGTTAGATGCACTTACTCCTGGAATTTCCTCCCGTCCCAACCCAGAAGGGTTATGTCCTCGGGACCGCGAACAGGAGTGGAGTCTTTACCCGCTTTGCCTGCTCTCTCCGCCTGTTCAATGGAAGAGTGGCGAACAACTTCTCCTTCAGTGTGGGGGTGAGCGTGGCTTTTCCCCACTTTCTCCTTGCCTTTGTTCCCGGCAGGAGCAGTCTGTGCCACAAAGGACCCATCCTCTTTTTTCAAACGCTTTGCTCCTCGAGGGGATGGGGTCGGGGGAGGAGATGGTGGGGGATTTGCAGAAGGTGCGGCCGGGCGAGCAACTCGGGCCCCCTCGGACTTGTTCGTCATCGCCAACACTTTGGAAGGCGAATCACCTTTCTTCCTCCGTCCCTTTGGAGGCGGCATATCGTGGACTCTTTGCTCTAGTAGTCCAAAGCAGGGAGGAACCGCAACAGTAACTTGCTCGGCTAAAAAAATAACTTGTTAAGGCGAGCAGGTTTTAATAGTAAGTGACGAACAAACTTGTAAGAGAAAAGTTGGAAATTTTCTATACCTGGGGGCACCTCGGCTTGAGCTTCCAAGTGGTGGGGGTATGTGAGCAAGCGAGCAGCTTTCTTGCACTTCAGTCTGTTCATGTATTCGATGGTCCTCTCAGCTTTATCCCGGAGAGCGACCAAGCACGAAGTGAAGAGGAACTCAGAGCCGATTTCTTCCTCTTCCGAGTTCCACTTGAGCAATCGGGGACCTGCGAGCAAACAAAAAAGTTAAATTAGAACTTTGTATAAAGGCGAACAAATATGACCTTACATTTTATTTGCCCATAATTGGTGGGTTTGAATATGCGCCCGGCACCGCCGTGTGGGCCAGAAGATGCTCGTCAGTCGCCCCCAATGAAAAAGAAATGCTCTTTCCAATCCCAAATCTTGTTCGGCACCACCTCCACCAGTTTCAATCCAGTCCGGGCCTTCAAGTAATAGTATCCTTCCTCACCTCTCAGACATTTGGTGATGGTCATTAGATAGTTGACCTCTTCAGCAGTGATGCGATCCACATACCCTTCTAGGGCGAACAAGCCCATGATGCCGAGCAAGTTCATCCACCCAATGGGAGTTATTTGGGTGATGGCTAAGTTGGTCGCCTCCAGAAAATGACCAACAACGGGAGGCAGAGGCCAGCACCTTTGTTTTCTCCATAGGTCGTGTCCAGGACCGGGCGACCAACTCAGTCGCCCTGCGAATATGATCGCTTGGGATCTCCCTTATATTGACGGGAGTTTTGGAACAAGCATACTGGTGAACAGCATGTGCTCGTCCAGGATGGTCGTCAGCCCGGTATCTACGAACAAGAAAGCAAGCAATACTTAGAAAAAATTTCAAAATTAAGAAACAAATTTTGCTCGGTAAAGAAGAATGAATGCTTACTCGGCGAATTTACGCTCGTCCCAGCCTAAAAGAGTAATGTCCTCCGGGCCACGGGCTAGGGCCATATCTTTCCCAGCTTTGTCCGCCCTATCAGTAGGCTCAACAGAGGCGTGGCGAGCAGCTTCTTCATCGGGGCGAGCAAGGTTCTTGCTCATCTTCTCCTTCCCCTTATGGCCGGCAAGGACACCTTGCGCTACGGGAGTCCCATCAGCCCTTTTTAATCACTTTCCCCCATGAGGTAGGGTAGGGAAAGGGGGTACTGGTCGAGCATGGGCAGAGGGGGCGGCCTCTCGAGGAACTTTGGCCCCCTCAGGCTTGTTCGTCAGCGCAAGCACTTTGGAGGGGGGATCGCCCTTCACCTTCCTTCCCTTTGGTGGGGGCATCTCGGTACCCTTTGCTCCAGAAGACCAAAGCAGGGAGGAACCGCAACAGTAACTTGCTCGGCTGTAAAAAAAATAAAAAAGAAAAAAAAAAGAAGATTAAAGTCAGAATGCAAAGGGTGCGAGCAAGTATTCTTTTCTTCCTTGACGAACAAGGAAGTTTGGATGAGTTGGTGAAATTTCATAACTGGGGGCACCTCAGCTTGAGCCTCTAAGTGATGGAGATAAGTGAATAGGCGAGCAGCTCTTTGGCACTTCTCCTCGCTCAGATACTGAATGGTCCTATCTGCTCTGTTGTGTAAGCCGACCAAACAAGAAGTAAACAAGAATTCGGAGCTAATTTCTTCCTCCTCCGAATTCCACTTGAGCAATCGAGGGCCTACAGCACACAAGAAAAGTTAAATTAGAACAATACAGTTCAAAGACGAATAAAAATAAACTTACGCTTAATTTTTCCATAAGCAGCAGGAGAGTTTATTCGTCCAATACCACCGTGTGGGCTAGAAGATGCTCGCCAATCACCCCCAATAAAGAAGAAGTGCTGCTTCCAGTCGCGGATCTTGTTCGGCACCCCTTCCACCATCTTGAGCCCAGTCCTAGCCTTGAGGTAATAATAACCCTCCTCTCCAATGAGACATTTGGTGATGGTCATGAGATAGTTGATCTCCTCCGCGGTGATGCGATCAACGTATCCCTCCAGGGCGAACAAACACATCGAGTCCAGCAGGTTCATCCACCCAATTGGAGTGATTTGGGTAATGGCAAGGTTGGTCGCCTATAAAAAGCGACCAACAACTGGAGGTGGAGGCAGCTTTAAACCGGCGATCAATGTATCAATGTTGATCGCCGTGCATCCTTGAGGATGGCGATCAGCTCTTTCCTTTCTCTTGGGGGCCCACATATGAATGTCATATGGGATTTTATAGGTCTCTTAGATCAAGTCTAAATCCTCCTCGAGAACCATGCTTTTGATCTTGCTCGCCTGGAACTCAGTCTTCACCAAGTCCATAACTTGCCGTTGTGGTTTCTGGAAGTTGTTCGCATGTTCCTCAGTATATGCTCGCCAGTCAAAAGGCCGAGCAACTCCAACTGGCATCTTGTTTTCCAGCATCTTTGGAGAGGGAAAGTTTATCCCCTCCAGGAATTCACGGGTTAATTTGTCAAACTCGAGATCTTCCTATTCAACACTGGACGAAGAGCCTTCGTCGGAATCCCTGTTCGCAATAACCACTACTTTCCTCCCAGACGAGCGAGCACCAATATCCTCCACTGATCGAACAACGAAGTCTACATGGGGGTCCGATGCCGAAGAAATCTCAAATGGGGGTTGGCTTCCTTGTGCCACAATGGGAAAGAGGGGATCAAGGGTTTCCTCGGATTTATTGCTCGAATGAGAAGACATAGAAGAAAGGGGTAGGAAACACAGACGGCATCGGAAAATATTGCAGACGGCGGTGAATCCCAGGAGAAGAAGGTGGCGCAAGGCCTCACACGGCAGCGATGGAGGTTTTTTGAAGAAAAGAAACAAATGAAAACCAAAATCGAAGAATAAGTAAAAAAAATACCTCTGGATTGCACCGAAGACTTGAAATTGGAGTAGACGCCAGAAAAAGCTTGAAATCGCCGGAGGAAAAGGGAAGAAGGCGGAGCACTGTAGTAAGAAGAAAAGAAGTGGGAAAATTTTCATTTCCCACTTCTATTTATACTAATTGGAAAAACGGGGTAAAACCCATAATTTTCTTGAAAGTTGGGGACCAAAATGACAAAAAACGGGGTCATTTTGCGAATTCAAGAAAGAGTTGAGGGGTCTACGAGCAAATATAGGGGCGCGTCACCTCGGGATTGATCGCGCGTGGGCGGCGCGTAATCATGCCACCCACGTCATCTTCGTACATCCCCCAGACCTTGGGGAGACGGAACGACGGATCCTCTGTTGCTCGTCAGGATCAATGATGTTCGTCCCGATTCTCATCAGTTTAATATCCTAACTATTGTTGCTCGTCTAAAGATGCTCATCAATAGCAACATCTAGTCAGGATAGGGGGCAATTGTTGATAGGCGAACATCAATCATTGTTGGACGAACAAGTATTAAGGCCATAATAAGGATTATGAGGAATCAACTCTAAATCAAAGATGATTAACAAAGAAAATAAAAAGGGAGTGTACAAATCAATCCAGGAGGTGTACGAAATAACGAACAACTCCATCGACGAACAACATATTGGCGAACAGGTCCAAAGACCCGGGAGCAGATATGGACCTTCCATCGAATCGCTGGTGACGAACAGCATTGTCAAAGGGTGTATCAGCCTGAGGTGTAAGTTGACGAACAAAGGACCGAGATTCCTGAGCCTATCTTAACAAAATACAAGGGTGAACAACTTCAGAGTCATAACCTCAAAAGGCGAACAACTTTTATGAAGAAACTATTCTGGATCAATTAAGCCGACCCGGACGAACAACAATGAGTCCGAGATAAGACCAAAGAAGACTTTGTAATTAAAATTCAGCTTAGATAAGGTCAAACAAAGGTCAAATGACACTTGTCTAGCATGCAAGCTAGGAAGTCCAAGAGTCTTGGACACCTCATGCTTGCTAGTCTCTATAAATAGTTATTCTCCAGCTAAGAAATATAAGTTCAAATTCACAAATGCTCCTAAAACACACACTAACACATCTAAACGTACACACATACGAAATTAATACGATTTCGACTTTTGTATTTACAATCCCACAACCTGAACCTTCGATTTACCATTTACGGTGGTAATCAATCACACGTTATTGATTGGTGATCTTAAACCGAACTAAAACAGTCAATAATCCTCCCGATCAAATTTGATCACCAACACTAGCTACTAAACTATCTCCAAGTCATACTCAATGAGCATACATTGCCTTCCCCGACAACGGCGCCATTGACTTGAACGCAAAATACTAGCTATACTAGTAGTTACCCCACAAGAGTATGAGATCACTGTAGTATGGGCGAGTATAGGGACCAAGTATATCAAACCCAAGGGAAAGTATGTATGCTAGTAAATTCCTGAAGATGTACGTCTCGTAGCTAATATGAATGTATGTTCTGGGTTTAAGAATTATATTATAGTCAGAGATATTCTACTACTCTTATGCTAATGATTAAATTAAACTGAGTAACTTTGTTTTAATATAAATATGGGTTGATGATGCTTGGGATAGGAATTCATACGTGTACTAACGGAGTTGGTACAATAACTAAAATAATCGTGATGTGCAAGTAATAATCATAAGCGCGTACTAAAACTAGGCAATCAACTTCCCTAATCTAGCACAAGATTGAAAGACTAAAAGCTAAAAAATTAACCCTAATACTTCGTCCTATCAACCTACTTCACAAATCCAATAATTAAATTATACGGGTTGTGCTTAATTATCGAGACCCTAATTCAACTAAGGTGATGCGGTCATCCCCCCTAGATAAACTGATAGATGATAAACCCCTTCTAAAATCCTCTCCTTAAGTCTATTCGTTATTAAAGAGTGATGCGGTCGTCTTCTCTCTAACAATTTTCGTACTCAATTCCAAGATAATTTTAGGGTTTATTTTAAGAATTCAATTAATTAAGAGAACTAAAACTATACATCACGAATTATCCTAATTACGTACCAACGTCCTATTTCTACGAGTTCATCCTATCCTAAGCATGCAAGGATTCTAGCCTAACATGGTGGTTTGAATAATAAAAGAAATCACAAGAACAATAGTCATAAACATACTTGAATTAACTAAAGAAATCAAAATCATAAACACAAGAACAACTTCAAGTCTAAAAAATAATCTCAATAAATCTAGAAAAGCTAGGTTTAGAAGTCTCAAGTATCAAGAAATCAAGAACAAAAACTAATCGGTTCAAAAGAAAGAATTAAACTATGAATTCGTAAACTAAAACCTCGATTACAAGATGTAAAACTCTTCAATCTTCCCTCCCAAGCTCTCTCCTTAAAAAACTATCTAATAAAATCAAGTGGTGTCTCAAAATATGCTTGGAAGGGGTTTTTTTTATTTAATTATTGGATTTGTGAAGTAGGTTGATAGGACGAAGTATTAGGGTTAATTTTTTAGCTTTTAGTCTTTCAATCTTGTGCTAGATTAGGGAAGTTGATTATCTATTTTTAGTACGCTTAGGATTATTGCTTGCACATCATGATTATTTTAGTTATTGTACCAACTCCGTTAGTATACATAGGAATTCCTATCCCGAGCATCATCAACTCATATTTATATTAAAATAAAGTTATTCAGTTTAATTTAATCATTAGCATAAGAGTAGTAGAATATAGAGGAGTATAATATTATTCTTAAACCCAAAACATACATTCATATTAGCTACGAGACGTACATCTTCAGGGATTTACTAGCATACATACTTTCCCTTGGGTTCGATATACTTGGTCCCTATACTCGCCCATACTACAGTGATCCCATACTCTTGTGGGGTAATTACTAATATAGCTAGTATTTTAGAAGACCGGTTCAAACGGTTTCCCCAGTTTTGACAGGTTCTTTTCGGTCCGACCGAGAAAACGGTTTTCAGATGGTAATTGGACCGCTGCACTAACCGGTTCCCGGTTGAACAAGGTATTGCATCTTGACCTTGCTAATTATAATTCTAAGTGGTTATGACCAATTGTTTGTGACCCTTGATGTTACATTGTTACTGTCATTGCTCCCTCCTAGTCCCTTTCTTCCCTTCTGCCTCATATGCAATTTCCCACGCCGCCGTCGACTGAATCCGAAACCAAATCCGTTCGAAAATTGTTGTTTCTATTTAATTAATTAATTCACGTGTGCTGGATTTCTTCTCTTCTGTAATACCCTAGAGGTTTGTTTTATCAAGTCCTTTCCTGTAAGTATACCTTCTGTCTATTTTTTCTTTTGCTAGATGACTTGAAGGCGAAAATACTAACTTCTACTAGTAGATTCCTCGCAAGCGTACGAGTTCACTGCAGTATGAGTAAGTATAATGACCAAGTATATCGAACCCAAGGGATGAAGTGTATGCAAATAGATCCCTGAAGATCTACGTGTCGTAGTTAATATGAGTGAAATGTTTTTGGATTTTTTGGAAAGATAAATTGAAACTAAAATAAACTAAATAAACTAAAATACTAAAGAAGACGAATTAACTAAGGTTTTTGTTCAAGTAAGAGATGGTGATGCTCAGGATAGGAATCCCTACGTATACTAACGGAGCAGGTACATGATCAAAGTAACCGTGACGCGCAAGAAATAACCTAAGTAAAAGAATGCAAGATGAAAGTCAAGATTCTAAACCCTAATACTTTACCCTAACACTCGCCTTCACTAATCCACTAACAAGTTAATAGATTGTGCTTAATTAATGAGACCCTAATTTAACTAAGGTGATGCGGTCGTCCTCCTTCGCTAAACTGGTAGATGAATTAACCCTTTCTAAACCCTCTAATTAAGTCTACTCGTTGTTAAAGAGTGATACGGTCGTCCTCTCTCTAACACTTTTCGAACGAAATTCAAAAGTAAAGTTAAGATTAATTTTAAGAATTCATTAATTAAGAGAATTAAAACCTAACGTCACAAGTTACCCTAATTACGTACCCACAATCTACTTCTACGAGTTCATCCTACCACCAAGCATGCAAGGGTTTTAGCTAGACATAGGTTTTATGTAAACAAGAACAATTGAATAAGTAACGAACATGAACATGATAATTATAACGATGAAAAGATCAATCATAAACTAGGGTTTCAAAAAATAAAGGAATAACTTAAATTAAATCAATAAAACGAGTCTCAACGTGTTCAAGAACAAAGATATGAAGAAACGAAACTAAAAAGTAAAATCGTGACGTGAATTCGTAAGAAAACCTCAAAAACGTAAAGTAAACTTGCTCGTTTCTTCTTCTCCAAAAATTAACTCTCTAAAACGCTCTTGAATCTCGTGGGTGTAAGTGGTGATTCGTGTGTAATCTCCTCAAAACGTGTTCGGGGAAGTATATATAAGCAACGGGTCGGGTTGGGATCTCATGGGCCAAAATTCCGCGCTTGCTCGTACACTGCTCGTGCACTAGTGCACGAGCACCTTCAACTCGAGCACTTCAATCTTCCAGAGCCGTAAAACTGCACGACCACACGAGCTCGTGCACTAGTGCACGAGCTCATGCCTTGCTCGAGCACACTGCACGAGTACTCGTACAGAGGTGCACGACCTGCGTTCTCTCGTGCGCTATGCACGACTGCTCGAGCGCTAGTGCTCGAGCTCCTCTAGCTTGTGCACTCCAATGATACTTTTGCTCCCTCGAACTAATACTTTTCGTATTTCTTCGATATCTTCTCATCCGGGCGTCCGTTTGAGTCGATTCAAAGTCCTACGAACTCCTCTTTTCGCCCCCTATCCATCTATGAGCATCTAAGAGACATATTCATTAGTTTATGAAAATGATACGCAAATGACTCTAAATACTCAACAAAATCAACCAAAACTAGGGCATTTCGAGCGACGAATCATGACAAATTCACGCCTAATCACTAGATCTATTATGTTTAATTTAGGTTGTTTACTCGTTGGATATTGTTGTAATTGTTGACAGTATATTTTATTTATTTCCTTCAAATCGAGACAGAAATCTTCCTCTGAAAAATCCTAGTTCTATTAATAGTATCATAGAATGGGAGGTTAGTTGGGAGTTTTTCAATCCGATATCCATTTGATTGGGATTAAAGACACAACTCTCCCATTAGAGTTGGACACATAAACAGTGTATATTGTGGAGGATTTAGCATTGATGTTCCTCTTCATGGAAAATTTCATGTGGAGAAAGTCATAAGAAGTTCACCTTAGTGCCCGACAAATATGAGTGCACTGTTGATTTGTTTTTCCAGTCACGAAAATACGAAGATTACAACAAGAAAAATGTTGTGAAAAAATGCAAAGGAATGGAACACTAGACGGTACAAGGCCATGTGCCTTGCCATTATACGTGAAATGCTGAGAGTCGTGAATGTTTACTATTTGATAAACCACATGGAATTCTTTGATATTTAATAAAACTATTTGATGTCATCGATTTGTAAAGTGGATAAGCACGGGAGGAAGAACTTTAATATTCAAATCAACTTGATATCGAAGGGCTCTCAGTGGTTAGAGTTGATCAAGTTGATTTAAATATTATAGTTCTTCCTTCCATTCTTACACATTTTACAAATCGACGACGACATCAGGTAGTTCTTTAAATATCGAAGGGTTCCATGTGACTTAACAAATAGTGAATGATGGCTCTTAGCATTCCACGTATGATGGCGAGACACATGGCTGTTTAGCATTTCATTCCTTTACATGTCCGAGTTTGCATTTTTTCAAGGCCTTTTTCTTGTTGTAATTCCATGTAGTTTCAATAGATCTATCCACTTCCATGCCTATATCATCAGTTTCCCGCAGTCTTCATCAGGGAATCATTATTCCTAACAAAATCATTACAATAGATGAAAAATTGACCCAACCAACAAAAACAAAAAAGAGAGCAAAATATTTGAAGACCCTTTCATGTATAACCTAGCTATTGTTCCGCACTCAAATTTTTTCCCTAATATTGTTTTGTTTTCTCAAATCGTAATTTATCAATTTTCAATTCGATGTGCTGCTATTTAGAAGCTTCGTGTTCAGGAAATTGCAATTCAATCAAAGTTCTCGGTTCCATAACTTAATGTTTTCACTTAGTCGCTTTCTTTTTTACTTTTTACAGTATTGCTTATGTTGGCACATATATAATTGATGATCTAAGGGTGATTATATATTTGATTGAAAATTAAACGTTGAATGTTGGCATAGATGATATGTGAAAAAATAGGCAAAGAGCAGTTATTTTGATTTTCCAGCAGTAGATGCTTCTGTTGCATTTCCTCAAGCAAATCCAGCTTCTATCTCTCCTACTGGATTGATAATGTTTTTTAATATTTTCATCTATTTCTTTGAAGAGTTTAGCAAAATTGTGTGTTTAATTGGAATTTGATTTGTTCACTTTGAAATTGAAATTGGAGGTGTTGAGGTTTTGGTTAGTCTATTTTCATTCTTCTATATGGCTGCTAGCACTTTGGAAATGCATTTTTTGAGAGTTATAATTTCATAAATTGTTAAATCAATGTATGATATTTGTTCTAATTTTGGTTTTAGTAATATATTTATATTTCTATTATGCTCATGGATTGTAATTATAAGTCCAAGCTTGAATATCTATTTTGCAGTTAATCCAGTAGTAGAGCTCCTTAATCTTGAACCCGAATTGTATGTTGTAGGATATATGGATGGTAACTCAATTGTTATTTTCAGATTGGATTGTTTTCAAAATGATAATTACCTTATGTTATATTCTAATCATGAAACTTTTAAATTAATTACATCTATCCAAGAAAAACATAAAAGGACAATTGAAGTTTTGGTGGAGAGCCAAGAGCATCTGCAGTAAATATGAGGTATTGTTGAATTTGTACTTGCCCTAATTTCCCCCGTATTTAGCATCTTTGGGTAATTATATCTTAAGGTTAATTAGATGGTATTATGATCTAATTACTAGTGGCTGGGAATCATGGTCGCGGAGCTGCACAGAGGCTAGATTTTCATATTGAAATATATTAAGGGGACGCTTGGTTAGCAATTCTTCAATGGTAATGGGAATGAGATTGCAAATTAGTGTAATATGATGGTTCATGAGAACAAAATCACCACCTCCTCTTCTAAATAAAGTAAGCACTGCTCTATTTTGATTACCCTATTCTTTTTTTTATCATCCTCCTCAATCACTTCCTCATTACTCTGTTAACAACTATTTGTTGTCTACCTCTATTCCAAAATTGTGCATGACACTAGCAATGGAGTCATAATTGTAACAAGTACTAGATGGGTGCCCGTGTATAACGCGGGATTTTTGTAAAAATTAATTAAATATGTATTATAAATATTTAAATAAATTTGTTCACCATAAAATAATATTTAAATAATATATTCAAACAATATGTATGCATAAAATGATAGGATACCTTATTAATTCACGACTCTTAGACTGAATATCAATTTAATTACTATTTTCAATATTCTTATGAAAATTCACGTAATTTTTTTGTTTCAATTTGGTATACAATTTTAAATTATGACCCAATTTTCTCAACTACGCGCCAAATACTTCTCTTTGCCTCCCTAAAAGAATTTCCTCGATGTAGGGAGATTTTCAATCCAAGTACTAATGCACTCTCATGCATTGTTTTTTTTTCTTCTAAAAGTGCAAGTCGTATATCGGATTGAAACAACTAAAGATGTAGTGAATTTTTATAAGATTATTGAAAGTTGTGATTAAATTGAGCCTAAAGATCGTAAATTAATATAGATATAACCCTAAACTTATTAATATTTTTGTGATATTATATTTTAAATTTTTATTTATTTCAAATATGTTAAATCTAAAAATTATTTAAATAATATATAAAACAATATAAATGTGCAGCTATTTGCACATGTATAAAATATGTACATATGTCATTTAAATTATATAATATATAAAATAATTTATTAAGCATTTCAAAATAAAAAAAATTAATATAAATCATTAGTGGGTTTTAAATTTGTAATACAGCTTTCAAATTACTAACACATTATATTTTTTTAAATATAGGATATTCTCAAATATAGTTAAATAAAATGTAAATCGCTATAATCACAATAAAATTAATATTATATTATATCATACACTCAGTTATATACAATAGTATTCAAATTTTATAAATGTTCATAACATGGCTTAATTGGTAAACATCATAAATATTATTTAAGAGGTATAGGGTTCAAATTTATATGATTGCAATTTTTTTTATTAAACTTCTTATTATATAAAAATGTCACATAGATGACACATAGGATTCATAAATTGGTAAGTATGAGTTTCACAATCATACTACATAGACAAAATTAACCTTAGAACGACATGTAAGAGAAACTAACCACATGATGACACATAAGCAACAAAAACTCCCTATTAGTATAATAGGAGATTCCTCCAACACATCATTTTTATTGTGGGGGCATGAATGGAAAATAATTTTTATTCCCATTACCATTGAAGAGTTGTCAATCAAGCGCCTACTAAGTTTTCTCAAAGGGATTCATTAAGCATAGTATTACTTTTATTTTGAATTGGAATAGGGCTTTTTATTGGATGTATGAGCAGTTTTTGTGACCATAATGCCAAAGACCTTGTTCTTGTTGTGACTTGTGAGGAAGACAAATTAAACTCAATTTAGTCTCCTGCATTGCAGAAAAGAGGAAACTTGCAGCTGAAAACTGAAGGAGAATTTTGAGGATGGTTTGAGAAAGGGGAAAAAAAAAGTTGGTTGATATGCATTTTGAAAATTGTTTGATAGTTTATTTCTTGTTTTTCAATCAACAATAGATATTTCCGGTGATTAGTTTAATGTTGTGTTGGTTATGATTAACTCTACACATTTAAGATTCATATTTTTTTTAGAAATTTATGGTATACATTATGGTATCAGTGGATACATGTTATGGTATTATTGATTTAAAACAATGGTTTTAATTGATAAAATTTATGGTATCGATGAATAAAAACTATTGTATTAGCCGATAAATATTATGGTATTAGTCTATATGTGTTGTGGTATCAGTGGATACATGTTATGGTATTATTGGTTAAAAATAATGGTTTTAATTGATAAAATTTATGGTATCGATGAATAAAAATTATAGTATTAGCCGATAAATATTATGGTATTAGTTTATATGTATTGTGGTATCAGTGGATAAATGATATTGTTTTAATTCTATGCTTAGTCGTAAATAATTGAATTGGAGTCCTTAAATAAATTGAGGATAATGGCGAGAGATGATTTTTATTTATTTATTTATTAATAAATAAAATTATTTGAAAACTGGTTTACATTAGAGAAATAGTGAAATTATGGTGTCACTAGATGAATGTTATGATATTAGTGAATGACTTATATGGTATTAGCTTAAATGTGTTATGTTATTAGTGAATGAATGATATGATATCGGTGAATGAATGATAAGATATCAGCGGATAAACATTATGATATTAGTTAGTATGTGTAGTGGTATCAATGCATAAATGATATAGTTTTAATTGATAAACTGTGATGATATCAGCGAATTAATGTAATGGTATCGGAGAATAAATACTATGATATCAATAAATGAATGTTATGGTACTAATTTATTCCAAAAATATTGGTTCTTTAATAAAATGAAAAAAAACATTGTATTTAGTCGTAAAATAAATTGAGAATAATGGTGAGAAATGATTTTTTTATCTTTATTTATTACTATCTAAAATTATTTAAAAATAGGTCTTGTCGGTGCAGTAATACGGTTTTTTTTACGAATGATATCGATGAATGAATGATATAGTATTAGCTGGTAAACATTATGGTATTAGCTTATATGCATTATGGTATTAGTGGATAAATACAATGGTTTAAATTGATAAATTAGATATGGTATCAGTGTGTTGGTAGGCGAGCAGCTAAGAAGGTCAACAAAAGAAAATTAAGGCATAATGCTTAGAGGCGAACAACTGGGTAAATAGCTCACAACTGAGTAAGACGAGCAATTGATCAAGATGATAATCATCCAGACGAGCAACTGGTCGAAGATCATATATATAGAGCGAACAACTCAGAGGGAAGAGGTTTAAACACCCAATGAAGACATACAGGCGAATAATTGGTCACCACGGAAAGCAACTGAGTAACCTTGATGGTTAAGTATTGTATTGGGAACTCCAATAGACAATAACTTAGATATAGTAAAAGAGTCCTAACACTTGGCACCCCTCCAATGGGCAATAGCTTAGATGTAGAACAAGTATCTTAACACTTGACAAAGATCTAAAGAAAGAATGGCTAGGATGGTGACACATCACCCATTTGTATGTCTATAAATACTACATCATATGAATAAAATCATAAGTTCTATTATTCAAAAATACACTCAACTCTTGCAAATTTCTCTCTTACAATATTATTTAGCAAAATCCATAATCTTATATCTTGTTTGATGATCTTAATTAGTGAAAACAGTCACTAATCCTCTTGATAAAGAAAAGGTCATCAACACGGTGAATGAATGATGTGGTATTAGCTCATAAATATTATGGCATTAGCTTATATGTGTTATGGTATTAGTGGATAAATGCAATGGTTTTAATTGATCAATTAGATATAATATCAGTAAATGGATGATATGGTATTAGCTGATAATTATTATGATATTAACTTATATGCGTTAAGTTATTAGTGGATAAATGGAATGGTTTTAATTAATGAATTAGATATGATATCAGTGAATAAATGATATGATATTAGCTGATAAACATTATGGTAGATTATATGACCAAAAATGAAAAATGCAGTTATGATAAAAAAAATCTTTTGTAGCAATTAACACAACCATTCAAAAGTCTCAATTTTTTCATCGTATATAAAGACACACATTGCATTCTTCCAATGATTATTGATTCCTACAAAAGGAGCACTCAAACATTACATTCTTCCAATGATTATTAATTCCAAAAAAATAGCACAAATGAAATTATATTTGTTAGTTCTGTGTATGTCGTATAAAAAATAACATCACCATATATCGTGTAATCCTCCTTCATCAGTGTCACCGAAAAATGTTGGTCAACCTTACTTCACAATCTAATTTAACATGATAAATACAGTATGTATGTATATCCGGCCCCCCTTGTGCTAGCTAGTGATGGTTCATAACCAAAGCTTTACCAAGCAACTGCTGCGGGTGGTATGGTAGTAATATGTACACAAACAAGAAACTCAAAAAGAGGTTGTATATACAATATAGTATACATGTTCACCTAGCTAGCTATTTTACCTTGGATGGATTTTCCTTAATTTGCTTTGGTATGTATGTATTAATTCTTCCACATCATTTCAATTATACAAGGGATAATTGTTAGATTAATCAGCAATTCAATTAGCTAGCTAGCTAGGATATATAACAACAATCACCGCTGTTAATTCTCCTTACTAGCTCAACATGACCAAACGTATAACATTCATCCTTACACTCCACACATATATAGTATATAAGAAAAAAAAAAAATATATATATATATATATAGTATATAAGAGGTAGGGGGAATTGAAGTGAAGTTGTAGAAAATTATAAAGTCATTTACTAATACCATAAAGTAAATGAAAGCAAGCACACTTTATGAATAAGAAACACTTGTACCAAGAACAACAAGTGATGGTGGACAACTTTGCTAACAACTCACAAATTAAATTCCAACGAAATTCAAAACTAAATAAGAGAAGCTTGACTACATTAAAAAAAAATTAAATTACCCAGAAAAGGGAGATCCAATTTCAAACAAGCAATCCAAATTCCAAATTCCCACGTCTTGAAGAAGAATTCGAGTAAAAAAATATAGAAAAAGGACAAGCAAGTCACCTGAATCCAGTCCCAAGAACCGCGCATCTTTGAATTTGAAAAACTTATTTGATAACAGTTTCAGATTACGAATTTATAAATTGAATCATGCCTCAATCTAATTCACCAATATAACATAAATGAAATACCTGTTAACATTATAGAGAAGTCGAATTCTTCCATTATACCTTGCAATTTGCTTCGAAGGTATCAGATAGAAGGTACTTTCTTTGAAGGAAAAAAAAAAATGGCCATCGGATTTTAGGTTTCCAAATATGCTTCGAAATTTAGCAAAAATTCTTCAAGGAATCCAAAATTTTCATCCAAAGATTCTCTTCATTGTGAATCGTTTATTGCCTTTACAGTGTGTAATTTCACCTTTTACTATGTATTTTTTGACTTTTATATGATGGATCTGATACAAATGGGTTGGACCTTAAAATTGATACACACAAAATTATTATGGTGTATGTCATACACATAATACCTACTCATGAATGAAAGTCAGAACTCAGAAGTGATCAGTGATGATTGCATAAAAAATTCATTTTTTTTTTTTTTTTTTTTTTGGAAAGGAGTGTAGAGAAGTGGGTTGGACCTTAAAATTGATACACACATAAAATTGATGATTGCATAAAAAATTCATTTTTTTTTTTATATGATGGATCTGATACAAATGGGTTGGACCTTAAAATTGATACACACAAAATTATTATGGTGTATGTCATACACATAATACCTACTCATGAATGAAAGTCAGAAGTGATCAGTGATGATTGCATAAAAAATTCATTTTTTTTTTTTTTTTGGAAAGGAGTGTAGAGAAAATCATTAGTCTATAAATCTTAGATCCCTCCACTTATGGACACATAATTTAATAAAATTATAAAATAAGGATATTGTGAAGCTCATTTAATTATTTGTAAATATTGTTTATTTAAAAAATGGAAATAAGTGGACGAAGGGAGTAATAGTTTACTGCCCTCACATGTTGGTCACAGAGAATTTAATGACTATATGGAAATACATCTTGGAAAAAAGATTACTAAAGTAATTTTTTAATATGGTACATCATCAAACCCTATTCAACGTTTTTATTTTACGAGAGAGAGAGAGAGAGATCTCAACAGAAGAAACTCATCATTTTTTCCCAGAAAAATGCAAGCAGTATAAAATACATAATGTGTAGAGGAAATGGTATATAACTATACATATCAACTAATTTGAGAGGGGCAAACCTTAAAACCCGGAACCCCTCCCCTGGTTCATGAGGATTTCGATTCTGTACCTGGTATCGACAAGCTTGTTCAAACTTCAATACAGACAGAAACTATGAACAAGTATGGCTGAGGATTTCGATTCTGTACCTGGTATCGACAAGCTTGTTCAAACTTCAATACAGACAGAAACTATGAACAAGTATGGCGACGACTTCATCTTTAATCTTGATGTTTCGCGTATCATGTATTCGCTACAACACCTGGATACAAAAACCCGTAAAGAACTGGTGATAACCTGTTCCTGACGGAAGTGTGTTTCAAAAGCTCTTACATAACCGTATAATTTCAATCTGGTGACGACGTAGTTCTTCCACGAATTAGGTCTAGCAATGCCTGTATTATAATCATGAAGGCTACCAGTCGAACCCTAGTTCATAATCAAAATTTCGTACCAGCATCCACAAAAACATGAGAGGGAAAAAGAGAGGAGAAAAATGGTTGCTATGCTTTGCCAGAGCAGCCGGACCGCAAATGACCTCAAACCAAAGTGAGTTCCTCGAGCGACGAAGTTACATGTATTGCGCCAACCACTGTTTGCACATATCAAGAACTGGGAGTGCATTGGCATGCAATGCCTGCAGAAATGAGTTCACATACAACGAAAGGTTATACTTACATCAGAGCAAAATACTATTCATAGAGTGCTAAAATAAAGATGAGAACTTGCTAATCATCTTTTTCCTGAATTTGTTTTTAATTGTTATAAAGTCAACAACTCAGAAAGTGATATGCAAACAAGTGATAAATATTTTGGATAATTAGCATATGTGCAGGGAGGAGCATGCCCAAATAACTAGTACGGCAGTTTGCATTTAAGATTATAGTTGAAGAGATGATTTGACAGTGTGAGATAGGAAGGATCAAGTAAACAGAAAGTACATGTGTATGTGTGTAAAATACTAAAAAATATTCTAAAAGTGTAATCTCCTATATACACGAGACCAGTTCTGGTAGATTGCGAATGAATGAAGGTTATGAAAAGCTGAGTAACTGGTTGCGTATCTGAAATCTGAATGGGTATAATACTGGTATGCAACTATTACATCTCTATTCTTCTTGACAAGCAAAGATTTTTAACCGAAAAGTTACTTTAGCCAATACCGGACCACCATATATTATAAAATCTGTTATTGCGGGCTTCAATCACATATTATAATTTATCACTTTGAAAAAGCTCATTAAGGAACCATAAATGTTTTATCCATTTACTCGATTGCACAGCTAGCATTGAAAATCAAGATTTTCGGCATGCACCTCACACAGTAACTGCAGGGGACTACCCAAAATATGATGAGCTCGCCCTACTTCAGTATAAATATAATTTGGCCTACTGAGAGTGAAGAATAACCTGATGTGCAACATACTGAACATCAGCTACACTCCCGCTTCTAGATGCAATTTGGAAAGCACTTTTTAGACGACCACAGACGACACAGGCTAGTACTTTCCTGCAAAACCCAACCCAGATTATAAGCCATTCATATTCCACTTGGTGTAGAAAAATTGAAAACCAATGAAGATGGAAAGATTTATAGTGGGAAAAAAATAAAAAAAAGAGTTGTAAAAAACAAATTTCCAGCCCTCTTCTTTGCCGTAGTCATTATCAAATAAAACAAACATGCAACATCATGGCATGTATGATTGAATATTCAATAAGATCAACTATAGAAGTAAGTACTGTTTTGCAACTGTGTATGTGCAGAAGTCAGATGTTGGAGGAAATGATCAGATACGGTCCCAACCTGAAGCTCATTCGACATAGTAATTACTAATTATTTATTTATTGAATAAGCACAAGCATTGAAAAAAAGAACGGTGCACAAGCATTGTATATTGATTTCTCTAGGTAAAAGGCTACGACGGTTGATACGCATAATCTTTAAATTCTGATACTATAGTAGCCACAAGAATTAATCAACAAATTGATGAAAATTGCATATATTTCCATAACTTCTGAATGATTTTCAGATGTTTTAGTTAAATAGCGAGATGAGCGTGAGATCCCACCTGTGGCTGCTGGTCAACATGTCAATGAGGCGATCAGGACGTTCCTTATGTTTATTGGCATAGACATTAATGGCTGCTCCCAAGACCTGCAAAATAGATTGATTGCATTATAATGTTATATGTGCTTAGCAACAAAATATCATACTTCTAGAATGAAAAAGGCAAATGTAGAGGTCCCTTATCAACTTCTCCTTAGTGAGCATCATAAAGTACTCCATAAGTTAAATTATGGTCCTCGTGGAGGTCTATCTTTTCCTAAATGGAATCGTCAATAATCCCTTATATAAGGTGGGGGTACTAAATACTTAGACGTAACCCACCTCAGTCATGGGATTCAATTTTCAATTTGAATTATTTTAGTATAGGGCAATACATTTCTTAAGTAACTTGCTCATCCAATTTTCACAAACTAAGGAAACACGCTCACTTGTAAACCCCGCACCTGTGGGCAGAGATGATACCACCACCATCTACAATGCTAAAATATAAAGGCTCAAACATTTTTTATCACATGATTTAATGGGACCATAGCCTACATCAACTCCATTTACCATTAATTTGAGTAGCATTGTTCCTAAATGGTGCATCTTGGCTTAAGTATCTTTAAGTCAGTACACCTGTTTCCTGAATAATTATAATTTTCACAGTAAGGTTTCGTCCAAACTATACAACTAAGTCTAACTTAAAATATCAACATTTTGTATTTCTGAGATTTCACCTTCACATTTGAATAAACCTACATTTTTGTCAGTTTTCGCAAATACCCTGTGCCCAAACAACAATTCTCCATCTGTTACACTGGGGAACTACTTATATAGAGGAACACTAAAACAGCAATAGTACCTGATCCCAATCATCATCGTCTATGGTACCCTTGATGTTTCTGAAAAACTCGGTTAATTGCCCCCCTTTCTTCCTTTCAGCAAGTGAAGCAGCGACACCAGCATATATGTCAACAGCTGGAATGGTGTCGGCAGGACGATATGTTAATCTCCACAAACATAATAAAATGGAATATTACAGTGAGGAAGACTTATACTTGACATAAAAAAAATGTTACCTGGAAGATTGAATTCATATATTACTTGAAACGCCAAATCAAAATTTTTCTCAACAAGAGTCTCAGCAATTATGCATCTTCTCCTGCATTTAAAATTAATGCATGAAAGGGACATCAGAAAAAAAAAGGGAGGAGTGAGAAAAGGCTTTGATGTCATCACAAACAAATAATAAAATGATTGACGTGAAAGGCAGCGTTAGTAATGAATCCTGCAACACTAATATCATTATATGATGCAGAAAGTAGCATAAAGGGTCAAGTTTTATGAACTTCTCCTTGACTCTAACAATACAGTCCGACGTACAGATAGAACAATGCCAGAAAAGAAGCTACAATTATCAGTTAGATGCAAGTTTTTTGGAGTTCTCTAATGAAATTTGACAAGTGTTCTTTCAATGCGGCCATATCAGCACTTTCAGATAGAAGGAAGAAAATGGTAGAAGCCCTCATCGAGGGTATGGTTTGAATACATCGATAAAACATTTAAGTTCAGGATTGATACAGATAACCTTGAAGTGAGATCTAGACCCTGAAGGATGATTATGTGTTGAAACTAATAAATTTATACTCAAGTTTCAGTACACAAAAGAGAGACCATCTTTTCTTTATTATCAGTATATTTGTCACAAAACACATCAAATGAAACTAAGTTAGCAGGTGAAAGATGAGAAACCTAGCAAGAAGAAAAGAGCAGAGCATAGAACCTGAATGTTTCAGAGTCATTCGGGTTGCCAAAAAGAGAGTGTTTCCATTGAGGTCCCTCCGCATCATTGAAGCTTCTCACGACATTAATCTACAAAGTGAGAGTGAATTTGAAAAATGCAACGCATGTTAAATGTTGAATTATTAAAAGGAAAGGGAACACTTTAAGCTAGATGCATCCTCTAGTCCACTTTTTCCCTCCACCTTACAAATAACTGTAAAAATAAAAAGTACATTACAAATAGGTTCAAAAGTTTGTCATACTATAGAACAGTTTTGTTATACTATAGAACAGTTTTGTTATACTATGATGGACTTGTTTGTAATGTACTTTTTATTACGCTTGTTTGTATTTTACCCTAAAAACCATGGACTAGAGTGTGTTTTTTCCTAGAAACTAAGTTTATGATAACACATATACTTCTATTGCGGAACATCTTGGTGAATAATTTCAGAAGGCACTCAATCAGAAAATAAAAAGCACCTTAATGTGAAACAGCCATCAATTAGTCTAAATATATCAGAATCGTTGCGTGCCTCGAAATTTGCTAACCACTAACATCTTGATCTTGCTGTCTAAAAGAGAAGCACCCCGAAAAGAAAAATCCTACCGACAACCAAGGTTTAGAACGACACGGGCCATTTACCACGGGTGCCCCTACATGAAGATAACGTAGTGGAAAAGGTCTTGGACTAGTTCTGTTTCAGATTCGAACAAGTGATACCTTATCGACGGCAACCAATTAGGAAGATGGACCGAGGAGAGACTATAAGATTTTCACAAGTCATGAGGCATAGTGATGCCTGCCTGGTTTACGAAAAGGTAAACATATAACCTAATCCTCTTCCTCAAGCTCTGTGTGAAGGCTTCATACTCAGGGTAGTTAAAAGCTTTGTTCATTTCCAGGCGCAGGAAGTCACCGAAGCGCTGTAAGGCGCGCTTTCTGCGCTTTTATCTGAACCGTGAGGCAGTGGCTTTATCCGTTTTTATGAAAATAGATTGGGCTTTGTTTATTTCAGTGGTTTTCTGGGCTTAACCCATGATTATATTAAAAGCTCATGCAGAACTACTGAAACCCTTACCAAATTATAAGCCCAAGCCGCAGAACCAATTAAGTAACAAAATAAGAAGAATTACGGCAATTATTTTCAGCGAGCAAAACTTCTTCCTTCACAGGAAAAAGGCAATCAAAGTTCTTCGTTGGCTCTACAATTCTGAATGCACCAGAAGACGCAAGTTCTTATGATATGATCTTATTCATGATTTATTGTTTGCGATATGCATAATATTTTTAATAGTGTGCTTTACTTTCTTTGAGTGTTTTTAACTTTTAACTACCTTGAAATATAGGGAAAACAAGACGTATACCTGAATGGCAACACGAGCAGAAAATTTGACAAGACCCTCTTCACTTAGCTTCTCTGAAGCAGTTTTTCCCCGAATGCCTTTGGTAACAAGCTTCGCGGAATCTCCCACTTTAGATCGTGCTGACAATGCTTCTTCAAAATGCATCTGCACCAAACAGGATTAAGATGTACAAAATAAGAACTCAATGTAAGTCGTCAGTTTGCAACAGACATGACTTTCTTCCTAAACTAAATCAAGCACTTTTTATTATTAAATACTCAAATTTAATAGAATCCTGAAAATAAGATGCATATGAATTCTGCATAAACTTCAATGTAGTTTAACATTAATAAATGCATTAAGCACCATTGAGGTGATTGGAAGGACCAAGTTGGTTTCTCCTCCAGTTACATTTACAAATTTTGTATACTTCCACCGACTGTTGTTCATATGTAATCTAGGCTCCATAGACAGAAACTTTATTTAGGGAGATGGAAAAAAGAGCATTTTCAGGCCTACTCTTCTTGCCAAGTGACCCAAGCCTTCTACTTGCAGAAGGTTACAGCTCAACGACAGATATCAATCTTCTTTTTTGTGGGGTGAAGGATATCAATACTATAATGAAATCAAAGTGCACCAAAATGGTGAAAACCCCAGAAAAAACAACCATCACTCAAGTGCGGTTGTAAGTCCAATCTCTACACAACCACATATTATACAAGAACAATTATCTAAAGAACACAACTGCACATTATACCTAAAGATGAATTGTACTCCTTTCTTTCCTAATTATTTGTCTAGTTTTTTTTTTTTTTTTTGAAAGAAATTATTTGTCTAGTTTTATACATTCATAAAAACAAAATTTTCATTAATTAGGATATCAAAAGACTATTATACCCTAATTTATTAATACTTGATGATATTAATAAGCTTATAATTGCAAGAATATGGTTAGAATTTATTAGGGGCATTGGTGGAAAAAAATAGTAATTTTTTGTTGATATTAGCAAAGTGACAAATAATTAGGAACACCACTTTGGATAGAATCATACAGATAATTAGGAATGTAGGTAGTATATTTTATTGCTCAATTGACATACGTTATAAAGTTATTTGTAAAATGTTATGGTGCCCCGAGTCTCTTGAATCATGTCATACCAATAGAAAACCTTCAAGGCTATGCATCAGATCATCGAAATGGACAAAACTGTCTGACAAAGTCAGAAATATTACTATCTTAATAGATGAGAGAATAGATACCTCTGCATAACATATTGCCTTCTGACGAATTTCGTGCTCTTATCTTTTATGCACATTAAGATTTCTATTTTTGAGCATCATGATGCATGTTTATATATTGTATAAGAATAGTTTTAGCAGATTCATGCATTTTAAACAGAACGCCAACTCCTAGAACAGGTCAATTTACACCTCTGACACTATCATCAATCATCAATCATCAACCCCCATAACCAATCTCCATCTTACATACCTCGCTTAATCCACAAGTTTTGCATAACAAACTCCTAAATTGTGAGACTAGTTTTTTTTTTTTTTTAATTGCATTCATGTTTATTAATCAGTTGATGTGCTTAAAAGCTTTTATTCAACTTGAGCATATAATCATCAAGAAAGTTGTTTGCTACCAGAAGCAAGTAGAAGGATAGTAAATGACAAGGAAACATATGAACTACCTTTGCACTTTCCAAGTGCTTTATAGCCTCCTCTTGAGAAGCAGCGTTCATAAATAACTGAATACAGCAAAGGCCAGCGGCAACATGGTCCTTCTTGAGCACCTATGCCATAAAATTCATGTCTACTAAGTGATCACTTATCCAACAGATAATAAGTAAAACTTAGACCTCAACATCCTCTATGTGTGAGAGAAAAAGAGTATGGGAGGGATGGAGGGAGTGAGAAATGACACGATAAAATGAAGGAAAGTTTTCATAATAAATGACACTTAGACGAAAAACACTTCCCACAAATTTGGAAAAATATAAAGTGCCATATGAAGCAGGGATTTTTTCTCAGAATCTATACCACCACCCACACTACATAAAATCCATTCTGAACAGTCAAAAGGCGTGGAAGTTCCATTGTATTAGTACATGTTGATATTTTGATATGTAAGCTTAATGTGCACCAACCACAAGTCCACAACATCTGAAAGGCAATTTGCGTATATATAGTTAAAGATATTGCCATTCACAGTTTAAGACATCTTTCTCCAGTGGTTACTTTAAATACTCCCTTTGCTACTCTCATCTTCCTATAATTTTAATTTGGACATCATGTACAATACTAGTCCCACATAAAAGTGGATCTCATATCCTTCAGCCAATGTTTTTTTTTACAAATATGACTCTTGACTTAAAATATAAGTCAAGATACGAGTTACGCTAAATTGATGAGAGTGTAACAACCATATATTAATCTCTTATAGTCAGGGCACTACTCGTCAGGCCCATTAGAAATTCAAATAGTTCTTCTGAAAGATGTGAGTTATTTTTTTTAATAAATCATTGCAGGATAAATGACAGATCCACACAGCCACTGTATACATTATTTTAGGCAATTGCAGTTATATCCTAAATCAAGAAATCAAAATGGGGGAAGTACAAAATAAGGAAGTGCACATACCTGGAACCTGTACAAATAATTGAAATGCTTATGAGTTTCACAGTAGACACAAATGCGGGCAACTGCTGCAGTAGTGTGCTGATTCAGCAACTGATCACGCGTCATTGCAGTCCTTGATGATATCACTTCCTCCAGAACATGCATTGCACCATAACCAACACACAGATCACATAAATCATCTATTGTTCCGTAATCAGTTGCCAAAGGATCATTTCTTTGAGGGGAAGAAGTTGAAGTAACTACTCCCTGGGATAATGGCGGGGACGAATGCGGAACAGAGTCGGCAGGGAAAAATAACAAGCAAGCCTCCTTAAACCGGCCATGCCTAAACATAAAGCTGAGCAAATGCTGTCGAGAATACTGCAATGTGAAATAATAATTTGTTATGGATATACCTATTACTAATGCCAGGCAGGATTAATAAATCATGAGTAAAACAAAGTTCAATAAAGAACAAACTTAACAGCAAAGAGGCACAGCCAAGGGAGCACAAACTAAACAAAAGTCACAGTATCTGGAAAGGATGTCGGTACTGATTGGGGATACATCATAATACAGAACAAACAAACAGAAGCACAAAAAATTTAGCATGCAAAACGGATCAAACAGACAAACAAGCACCAAGATCTTTAAGGTATGAATAACAAAGAAACATTTTCATGTAAAAAGATATTAAACAGCTAAATCCCTCTTATATAGCAAATAAAACAGTAGATGACCAATTAAATGCCGTGGAACAGGTTCTCCGTAAATATGATATGGATATCCTACAGAGCAAAGTGAAATTTCAATCTGTGGCTTATATGACATGACTTTGCATAGCAAACAAAAATAATTAAAATATGGAGAGAGAGAGAGAGAGAGAGAGAGAGAGAGAGACTCATTAACAGTATTTTAAAACTTCAATGAATAGTGTCGCAACTATTTTAGAACCAGAATATCAGGCACAAGTATTCTGATTGCATTAGAATTGTAAATAATATAAATTCAATTTTAAAACAGAATATCAAGTCAATAATTAGAGTACATACTTCTTGTAAATAGTTTACGCTTTCAAGGTATCTAACACTGTCGAGGTTGCTTCTTGGCCCATCTTCAATAATTGAACTAAGTGTAGAATTATCCTTCGCAGCTTCCTGAAACCTCCTAAATCTCTCTGAACGTGGGAAAGTAGAAGGCATGTACAAGACATTGAGGTAGGAATCAGCAGAAAGAGGATCATCTAAGACTGCTGGTGCACTTTTTGCCAAATGTTCATACCTGCATCATATGTTGAAAGGAAAATATAATCTGTCTTGTTAACACAGTCCAAAAAAAATTATTTTCTTCATAAAATATCCCAGTTTCTTCAAGTCGGAGATGTAGTCATACAGAACTTCACATATCAGTGAACAACACACATAAAGATTAAGCTTCATATAATAATTCAAGAAGGTGAAGCATTTGTATTTCTCTAATGCCCAAGTAGGAGACTCCTCTGGTCATACTTGAAGGTCATGCTGAATTCTGGAAAAAGTTTTGGTTTGAGCAACACTTCAAGAACTCAGATTATAATAAAAAACAGCAGTGACATGTTTAATCATTTTAGGAGGCATTGTACTGACGACCTTTTCAGCTTCCACATTTCATTTGTAATTTAGCTGATTCCCTAAATCAATTTTCTTATAGATTTTCCAACTTTAGGGTTCACCTTCCAGTGTTCACCAAGTTGTATTCCTTCCATCCCAAATATATAGTTCCCTTTCATTTTCCACAGATTATGAAATTATATTGGAATAGTAAATTATTGAAGAACTTCCTGAAATGCCAAAAAAGTGCTTAACAAAAGGGGTGTATAAATAAATGAGTGTAAGAAATGATACCAAATATGGACACAGACTACATAGCTGGGACGTCCCAAAAAAGGAATAACGGACTATATATTTGGGAGTGAGGTGTAACACGTTTCGAATCTTAACAGAATTCAGCACAAGCCCACTTTGCTCTGAGTTCAATTACGATGAATTAATAGTAACTAGGGAGAAAAAATCCTTGGCAGGTAGCAATTTCAGTAAGAAGAAAAATCCTAGGCAGGTAGCAATTTCAGTAAGAAAGTTGACTTCTTCAGATCTAAAGACCATAATCTGCACCCTAAGATTAAATATTGAGTCCAATATATAATCACCAATTAAACTATTCAACCCTCAAAAATAAAATCCCTTTATAACTAGACAATCAACAGCAGATAGGTAGCTTCTTCTACTAAAGTAATACTCCCATGCAAAGGTGATCAGAAATTATATGGGAATTTATCTCAGTCCTGCACGGTTTTATCGTACAATAACAGAAAAAACACCATCGAATGGGACAGAATAAGAGCAATCATTCACGTTTTTTAAATGGGCAGTCTTACATGGACCGAACAGATGCAACATCAACTGGTGGACCTCCTTCAATGGTATTAATGATCTCTAGGATCATTGGCGCAGGGTCGCCCTTGTGTAACTGAAGAGCTTGCCTGTACATTATCACAAAAGCTAAGCAAATGCAACAAACATATGTCTGATTAACAAAATCAAGATAGTATAGTAGAGAAATGAATTCTCAATAACAGAAAGCCAATTATGCACTATCACACACACTTAAATTATGGGGTTTTATAGTTCAGGTTGTATTTTGGTCCATTTGGCTGGAAAGAAATAATATATTTTTTGAGGAGTCAATGGAATCCATAGAGTAAGTTTGGTATAGGATTAAATATAGAGTGGCTCTTTGGGTGACCAGTCACAAAAGTTATAAAAATCTTTTCGTAACCGATTTAGCTAGAGACTGGAATTATGCCCTGTAATTTACATTTATACTTTGTGTAAGGGATTCCTCATTCGTTAGAGTTTTATATTTATTAAAATATCAGTTTTTCTTATACAAAAAAAATTTAAAAAAACTTGACCTACTTGAATTTCACGCGAGCTTGCGCATAGTGTTCCATCTGAATCAGGGCACGACCCCATGCATTCCATACAGGAAAGACCTCAATCTAAAAGGTAGGGATGAAATATCAACTTTAGGTAGTTCTGGAGTAATTGAGCTTAAAAATGATACCCTATATTTGTACCTTACACTTCTTGCAAGTATAAACAGCCATGCTATATCGTTCTTCTTGGATCAATCGATCCCTAAGGCGTGCAGATGACTCTTTATCAGCAATATCGTCAAGAGAGGCTGCTATGCCTGATCCCAAAAGACTTTGCAGCAGTTCAGCACGTCCCAGCCATTTATCAACTTGCGACAGCGCTTCCGAAAGTTCATCAGTTGACTGACTGCCCACACTAGAGCTGCCAGCATCTGAAGATGTATCATCAGCATCCCGGCCCTTTTCAGAGTTACTAGACAAATCACTTGCCCCGGAAAGTTTTCTGAGTTGGGCTTTGGCAAAAATAAGGCCCTGCATGATGCAGCACAAAAATCAATCTGTAATAATTTATATGAGCATTCTACTTTAGTTAAGAAAGAATTTCCAAATTAGATACCTGCACATATGTTTCTGTTGCATGATAAGCTCGCCCAATAGCTTCCATAGATGCATTTTCTGGAATTTGCTGGGAGCTCAAAACAATTTTCATCTGATTCATACACAAGTCTAAAGCACCTTTGCCAGATGTGTTTTCATCTGAACATAATGAAAGCAACGCCTATGGACAACAGATAACAGCAATTAGCTGCTATGGAACTCCAAAAATTGATATAAGCATTAATGTCTATGATCTTGATTAATACTAAAATGTGCAAATGCATGATAACATCAGCTATATGTAAGAAAAAAATAGGAGCCACAAGATATAAATTCGAACTCAGATAAAAGGTTGAGAAACATTTTTCATGCAACAGAACATCAAATTACATGTGAAATAAATTGGGTTCAGTTGTCAGGACAGGCTCAGTAGTAGAACTGTATTGTCCAACACTAGTATAGAGGAGGACTCCTTCACAATAAGGTGCTAAACCCAAGTTGATGAGGGTGAGGGTTGAATATCATATATGCCATATAACTTCTGTTAATTAAACAGCATTTGACATCCGATGCCCCATTGCACATATACACTTATTTACGAGTAACACTGCAATGCTAGTATAACTCAATAAGGGTAATTTTATGGTAATAATCCCATTGGGGGTTTAAGTTAAATGGATATAGCACTCAGATCTGTCTCTAATTGTTTCCTATATTATGCCACACTGCAATAGGAGCTTTGTGCAGAAGTATGCCACAGCTGAAAAACTTTTCATCAGCAGGCTCAAGCATTCCCTGAACAATAGCTTAATGGCTTATAAATCTTAACTATTTCATACTAATATTATTTTTGCTCTGCACCCACGGGCTTAGATTGGCGGTAGATACATCTCTCAACTTGAGCAAGATCTCAAATTCAAGCCCCCCACCTTCCAGTTGTAACAATAGATAAATACAAAGAATATTTAAGAGTGAATGAATTTAGGTTGTTTACAGACATCACAAGAAACGTTAAATATATCAGTAATCTTTGAGCCATTATTTGAGAATCCATTATTAACTTACTAACTGAGGAATCTCTTTCACCTGAAAATTAATACACACTTGTGGGATACCTAAATATGCAAAAAGTACTCCCGCCTTCTCCCAAAAGTATGCTCACTTGTCTTATTTGTCCGTCCCCCAAGAGTATGCTCATTCACTTTATGGATACAATCACTTTATCGTTATCCTCCAACCATCACATAATTATCACATGTCATTGACTTTACACTCACAAACAATCACTTATTCATAAATGGACCCCACAACACGCTACAATACTCTTTACTTTATCTATTTATTCTAAAACTTTGTGCCCAGTCCTCTAAGCACACTTTTTGGGGACAGAGGGAGTACTCCAGAAGATGTTGAGCTTTCAGCAAAGGAAAACTCATTCAGGCAGATCACAAATTTCCAAGTGTTGTGCATGTAATCCCAAAAAAAAAAAAAATAGTACCTTGAATAGGATTATATCAGGGGAACTTTCGTATCGATGAGAAGATCGAACAGCTTCATCCTTTTTTATATCACCTGTGAGCATCCACTCTGCAGCGATTGAAGCAGAAGGAAGCCTTTCTTGCCCATCTGCAGTGAATACTGAAACACGGTCTTCCTGAATACCAGTCATTGCCTCCAAAGCAACTTTTTCAGATTGTGTCAAGCCAGAGCTCTTTCTCTTTCTTTGGCTTTCCTTTGCTGCACCCTTATCTCCCATGTTACGAGGAGCCCAAGAAAATGCTCTGCGCGCCTCTTTTTGCAAATGACTCAGGCTGCTACTAAACGTTGACCGCGTAGGTGTACTAACCTTGGTTCTCTGCTTTGGTCTTGGCACAGAAACTGAAGCTCTAGATTCCCTGGCAGGAGAACTCGTGCTAATAGCAATAGCTTTCGCAGCATATGCAAGAATCATGCTGTTATCTCTCAACAAAGGGAACTCTTTAAGAATCTGCAAGCAGTTAATACACCAAATGGTTCATGAGTCATGATCTAAATTTTAAAAGTAGTTAGCACACAATATAATGTACCAGAGAAGCGGACTGCAGTTGCTTCCTCATCAGCAAAACTTCAAGGATTAAATGAGGGTGTTCATGTAGAGCTGAGCATCTTTGTTGCCATGGCAATGGTAAAGAAGCTAATACACGAAGACCTAAAGCCCATGAGTTCAGCCGGGAAACTTCAACCTCAGTCAGATTTCCATGTCTTCTCTTTAGGAAGAAATGCACCTTATTGAAAGTAAACACAGCTTTACTAACCAGAACGGAGTCAAAATCACATTTTTCAGATATCAACTTGAGAAATGGAAAGAAACTCTCTCAACATACAAGAAGCTGCTTAGATCTGAGATTGGGCAAGAGCTGCATTGCACTCATTGCGACAGGCAAAGCATCGTCAGGGTCATGGAGAGAGGATAAAAAGCGTGAAGCTTCTGCAGGGCCACCACCATTTACAGGATCCGCATTTAGAAGCTTAACAAGTTGACGCCCTTGAAGTTCTCTTCGAAATTCAATAGAAAGTCTTGCACTTTCAGCCACCTCCAAAGCAGCAGATACTGCTCCTTTTTCAGCCAATCTAAGTGCAAGGCCCTCAGGGTCTTCTTTACAATCCATCTCAACCTATTCAAAATAAATTTGGATACAATAGGAGAATAATAAGATTTATAGTAAAGATCCATAAAGAGAAGAAAGATTTATTTTCTTATTGTTCAATTTATGCATAATAACTAAAACAAATAAAACTTCACCTCCTGCCAGCTATTGTATCGATCATCTGCACATAGAATGTGTTTGTACCTACAAAGGGCTTGTCTCCTTTGACCAACCTATATATGAAAGTTCAAGAACACAAAGCCAATTTGATTTAGCACCCACCGCGACAAAAACTATAGGTTAAAAAAAGTAACATATAAAAGGCGATTCAGGAACCTCAATTTTAAGTTGGCCATTTTCAGGCAAATGGCAGCTACACATTGTAAGAACATCTAATGCTGCTTCCAGCTCCCACCTGTGCAAATACCTGGATAAAAAGAGTGTAAAGTAACTGATAAACAAGTTTTAATTAAGAGGAAAGAAATAGCATAAGAAGTAAAGACTTAAAGACAAGATATTAATTACAAAAGAGCAATTGTTACAATGGAAATGATAGAATAAAAATATAACTTCAGGGTTGAAGAACTGATCATCAGCATAATATACACATATAAATATAAAAAAAGACAAGATTGAAGAAGAGTCATTGTAATATGCAATTGTACAACAAGAATATTCATAAAAAAATGCCACAGAGAGGAACCAGTACTTCAGAGCGAGTCTAGCTGCCAGTTCTTTATCCTTCAGGCGCAGACAATACTGCCAACTATTGCTCCAGACACGAAGGGCTGAACTACCTTGAGTCTGTTCTGGAAGTGTGTCATCCTCTCCACTTATAATGAGCATCTGAAGTAAACGATCTGAGGCCCCATTGTGCAAGAAGCGGTCTGACAGAGCAAGAGCATCCAGAAACTTTCCTTCATCAATCAATCTGTGACAATAACATGACCAAAACCCAGTCTGAAAAATCTACATTACTTCCAGAATGCTAAGCCATAAACTATGTAACACAAAATAATCCCTCAACGTATGCATGGAAGTTGACGGTCCACCCTCAATGTACGGGAAAAAAAAAAGAAAAAAAAAGCCATAAAAAAACAACTTCTTCTCCTAAACAGAGGTTCGTGATAACATATATATTCAAAACAAAATAAGTGATATAATATTTTCCCCAAGGCATGTGCATGCAGATCACAGGTTTTCTGGCCTACTTATTTGAACTTCAAGAGCAAGTTATATGTATCAGAATAACTGATTTGGCTTCGAACTATTCAACAGGTTGTGTCCAGTCATAGAACATTGAGTCAACCGGAAGAACAACTTATTGAAAGAGAAACATCATAATATTTAGCTGAGGGATAAATATGATCTAGACTTGGGATGGCAATTTTAAATCTAATGGAGAATCCGCTACCTGACTCTAATGGAGGAGGGTAAGGAGGGAACTTTTGGGATCCAACTAAACAAATGGGTAGTCGGGTATGTAGTGACAGGTTTTATGTATTCAACATGTTTATACACGATTAAATTTAAATATATGCATATATGTGTTTAGAACAAACAAAAGTAAATATAAGCACATATATCATTATTTTCCTAACCAAAACCCACATGTTGCTCTTCTTTTACTTTTCTTTTTATTTTGTCCAATGAAGTATAGTTTACTAAATTTTCACCTAATTATTTTTCTTGTAAGAATTTGGTAAGGATCCGTATATTCATCGAAAGAACCCAAGGTTGTAGGTAGTAATAGGTTATACGAGTAGGATACCAAATTACCAATACCCAGTGGATGCAGGGATGATAATGGGGATGGGGACAAAGAATTTAATACTCTAGGCGAATCCGGTCCATTCTCATACCTAATTTAGACCCTATAAAAATGACCTTCCCATGCTTCAAATATTTCAGAATAATCAATGCTTTACCTCTCTACAGCTTTTTCATAGGGTCCTTCATTCTCCCAATCAAAAGAAAGGAAAACTGAATTATCATGTTCAGGAGTTTCAGACTTTGGGGAGTCGTGCCAGACATCAGAAGCCACATTGCTTTGATCCTTGACCTCAGGCAGTGGTGACGAAATGTTACTGGCAACAGCCAAATCATCACTCTCGGATTCAGAGTCACTATCACTTTCACGAAATCGCTTCATAGCAGTTTTGGGTTCTAAGTTGTCTTTCGCATCATCTGTTCCATGTTCTTCCATGACAGCAAACTCAGAAACTCGATGAAGGTTAGTTTGCATTTGTATCCAACGGTTCAAGGTTGGAAACCTGCCGTTCAAAATAAAAGAAGCACATCAGTTACTTTACAATAATTTAAACACAATGTTATCACATTATTTTCTTGAAAAGCACCTCTCTGACTGATCAAGAGCAAATTCATAGAATAGCCTATCAACATCAGGTGTTGACAATAAGCCATCATTTAAGGAGCTGGAGATAGCTGGATCACTGCCACGGTATAACATAGTACTTCCAAACACACATGCCAGGACAGCTCTGACAGCAGATAATTTGACAAGATGCTTTACTACGTCCAACTTAAGTGGATATAAAGGAACACCAGGAGTGGCGGAAGAACGAGTGTAAAACTTGGGTTTAACTTCTCGGGAAGAAGGTGAGAGAACCTTGCTTTCAGCATAACTCTTGGGGAGAGTGGGAATCACGGGAATGCATGCCCAACCATTGCCAGATCTTGGAGGGTAAACAGGAGGTACACATGCAGAAATTACTTCATGGACAAAGTCTAAATTCATTATTTCTGCTACTTTTCCAGCTGCATCAGTGCTGCCTCTTTCAAAGACCAAACGAGTTAAAAGCTGCAAAAAATTATAAAACAATATGAGCCTGATTGAACCAGTTGTACTCTTCATTTTTTTATATTGACTGCCAGAACGTATCCCTTTCTGCCATACATATTTGTCAATACCTTCTCTTTGTCATGCACAAGTCACGTGTATAGGCGAGACTAAATGTTAATTACAATCTCGATCATAAAATTTGCATGAAATGTTGGCAAAAGGGAGTCCACAGAGATAGAAACAAGTTTCTATTTACAGATGAACATTGAAAAGTAAAGACAGAAATATCACAACCACAGCTCATTTTAATGAACAGAGCCCAACTCAAAAACGTATTGCAATTTGGATTAGAGGTTTGTGCTTAAAAATTGTATTAACCCTTGTTTTCTCAGTAGAAAATGGAAGGATTCTTAGTTATTCTGCCGCACCATGAATTCATCATTTGAATTTAAGCTACTAAGTTGTAAAATGTATGTTTTGAGCTTTCAAGCAAAGAATACTAACATAAAGGCAGAACGGGGACTTTCAGATAATGCCTGCAATATATAACACACTATGCCATGATATCTGCACTTAATTTATCAAAGTGAACTTCACATAATAGAATAAGCAAAATTCTGGGAAGCACAAATGAAACTGATTTCAAAATTCAAGCGCTGAGGATGACAGTAATAATAATTGAGAGGTGTAAAACAGAGTAATGCTTGAGAAGTAGGGGAAAGGTCTTATGTGGAGTTATTGTTCCCATTATGTGTTGGTCAATATGGCTGGAGGGAAATAGGAGACTGAAGATTGTAAAGAGTCTGTACAAAAATGTTGGGAATTAAGATCAGGTGGCTTTATGGATCTGCAGGCACAAAACATAACTTGTAGGTTTTCAATGTTGCTAACAATGACTTTGTCTAGATCCTTGACTGAGTGACTTGTCCACGGATTGTAAATATTTCATGAGTAATGGATTAAGTCTATACCCAAAAATAAATAAAAGAATGATGAAACGATGAGAAAGATTCATTATAAGATTACAAATAGAAATCAAGCATTATCCAAATGAGCAAATGTAATAAAGGGTCTCCTGCTTCTAGCAGATATCATTGGTGCTCGCTTCAGCTTGACAACGTAGAAGGCCTGCATTTCTGTAAGAGTCCTCTTCTAATGCCATAACCATTTCTTTTAAGATAAAAGGAAATTTTTTAATTTTTAATTAAAATAATCTCTTCAAACTTTAAGATTTTATGTTAACCACTGGAAACCAGTAAGAATATTATCATATAAGTCATCCCAATATATAGTGTAGTTGACACATAGCTCCCAAGGTTGATAAATAAGACAATAAAAATATAAAAGGGGGAAGAAATTTTACGTCTTTGGGCCACTCATAAACTAGTGAAAAATAGTTGAAGTCGTGAGTGGTATCTGTCCCATCAACAATGTCACCGATTGCAGCAATGTGGAGAATAAACTGAGAAAGGAATGTTGTGATCTTGGAACCAAAAGGGCCAAAAAGTCTTTTTTCAGAATCTTTGACAACATAATTTGCAGAATTTGCATTACTTTCTCCAGAGTCTGGAGTGACAGGTGACAGCTTTAAGGTTCTCAAACCAAGCCCAAGAACCCAATTCTTGTCAAGACTTGGAAGCCCACTCCCGTCGGAATTTGACCCCTCCCCACTAGCATGATCCCTTTCCGTTTCTTCATCAGCAATAGCTCTTGCTAAATTATGAAGCTTACCTGGAATTTCAACAGACAAATAAGGATCAGAAGGCTAGATGACAGATCTGTACGTCACCACAGTTGCTTTAATAACAATAATATAGAGAAACTTGTATAGCAGGTGATTACCGCTAAGGAACTGTCGCTTGCCCTGGTGAGCATCTTCAATCATTTGATGAAGCATAACAAGAGCACGGTCTCTGTTTCCTTGTCTGTGAAACTCCTTCGACAATTTAAGGATCACTTCCCCTGATAAGAGAGCCTGAAGAGCTGGGGGTTTGTCCTGGAGAGATAAAACAATATTGAAGAAATAAGTAAAGATATGCCACATCACTTGATATGCAAATGCTGGGGGATACTGCAGGACGGAAAATGTTCAGGGTCTTTGTACTGGCCTAATAATTATAGAACCATGTCTAAACTTGGAAGATACATAAACAAGAACATTTGAAACTATGGTAGATACTACATACTATCCAAATAAAATAAAATAAAATAATATAAAAGAACGAACATGCAGGCAGAATGCAGCAAGTTTCTGCTAAATATGCATTATATGAGAGTGAATAATTTGTAATAAACCACGTGGATTTGAAAATGTGAACCATAACGTTACTTCTGTACATGTTGCATATATTGTCAATTGGCAAAGAGAAACGTCATCAAATCTAGCCCTTTGGGAATGAGAAGCAATAAAAGATCACAACGCTAATGTACAAATATCTGCAAGTTATTTAAAAAGACTGGTATCAAACTTATTATCTCAAATTACCTGTTCCAATAACTCACACAGACGCTTAAGAACACGCTTGACGATAGAAATAATTGCCACTTCTTGGATTTGATCCCAATAAGTTGATCCAATCTTTGGAGCAGTGCCAGGATAGATCTCAGAAAGCATAACCTGTGCCTACTTGTCAAAATTAATCACATAGTCAAACTCAAGCTACCTTATCTAGTTCATTTTAAATCAGACAAAGTAATCAGAAATATCACTTCTACAATTACAAACACTAATGGACAGAATATGTATTGAATAACTAATCCAACCTCAACACCCATAACAAAATAAAGACAGAAAAGAATAAAACAAAAATATTAGATGACTTTGAGAACACGATAATAACTGATAACCGCACAAACAAGCCTTTAATTACAAAAAAAAAAAATGACAAGGTTGTTATGTTACTTGATTTAGAAGCTTCAGAGATACATTAGGTAACTTTGAACATGCGGCAGCTACATCAATGCATAGAAGAATCTGCAAAGAGACACAATTATGTCAATCTCTAGAATGTCTAAAGTGGTTGAGCAATTTCACCACAGCTGCAACTTTAGAGACTAAGGACAGTAAAGAACACTTACAGCTGCCAAAGGACCCAACTGAGAACGTAATGACAGGAAATCCTTTTCTTGAACAGAAGTGCCATCAGCAGCACGTGACACCACATCCTCCACCTAATAATCAGTCAAAACGAATATCAGAATTTGGGTGTTTACAAAACCTATCATATCATTTAACAAAACTTATTTAAGGTGAAGTAATTATGAGATCCTGAGATACATGTGAACATTAAAATCAGCACGATAGTTCTTTACATCCGATGCTAGAACATATGACTTATCATTTTAAATTCTGAACCTTCCTCCATATATATTGTTCCTTTAGTATTGTTGAGTGAAGAACAGAAGTATTCATGGTGGTTTGGAGTGTCAAGAGTTGTTAGGAAGAAAAATGCTCTTAGGGAAAAGTGCAAGAGAATTTCCATCAGTAAACAAGTTTACAGAAGCAACAGAAAAGCCAAACCAGATATTGGACACCAAGACGGATTTTAATAAAAAACAATGACCTGAACATTCATGAAAAATCTGATATTTCAAACATGGAGATATGCGATCAAGGAAGGAATTTATAGGTTAAGATCATACGGAAGCTATTCCGAAGGCAGCATCCACCCATTCAGTCAATTCCAATGTTGCTTTATCTTCTGGAGGTAAGGAGAAACGAGAAATAGCTTCCTCTCCGATGTCATATTTTGCCCGTTGCATGCAACTGAAACACAAGCAGACACCAGCCCCAAGTGGCATTTGGGCATAAATAACATTTGTATCCACGGAACGAGTATATAGAAATATGCCCATACAAAAAAAAAAACACATGAACATACGTATAAACTGTTGACATGCACTTAATCTTACATGAACTTACATGACATACACAAACAATTACAGTGATTTCCAAGCTCAAAACAATAGCGTAAAGGAACGTAATAATTTACAGGGATGAGAAATCTTAATCATTGTTACAACTCACAGGTTAAGTAGCTTAGATGGGGCAGCACGCAACACTGTTAGAGCCTCCTTCCACCGCCACTGACGTTCAGATAATGGCAGGAGGCGTTGTAAAATTGACAGGCGCCATTCCCAATCTTCAATGAAACGTTTTGCCTTCAAGATTCTCCATTCTAGAGCTTGTTTACTACCAGCAGATAAATGACCATCCAAGGATTCATCAAGATCAGATTTCGATAGTGGTAGTTGCTGCCGCAAAATATGAAGTACTTGTCCTGTAAAGGAGACAACCATCTCGTTTCCCCCTTCATGGGCTGTGACATCAGCTTGTCCCCCACCATGAGCATTAAATGACTTGGAATGTCTTTTCATTGGATCATACGGTGCCAAGTTAATTTGCAGGTTGTCCATGTATAAAAGTGAGATAATAATGTTCACCATATATATCTGCATTCAAAAGATGACCCACCAAAGCATGAGTACTAAAAGAGAAGGCGTGAGAAACAAAATGAGAAAATAGATGACGTTTTAAAAGATAAATAATTAAACATATAAATAAAGGCTAAATGTAAAGATAGAGCTTTGGTGCCAGTATGGGAAGTTTAATTCAGTTAAAGTAATAAAGCGTGAAAACAAGACCAATTTAGGCCCATTGAACTGAAACACAGTTAGCATGGAAAGGTTAAGATCACCTCTAAATATTCTGCAGGAATATTTTATCTTTCAAATTAACATGTGATCACAAAATTTCACTCCACTACAGATTTATATCCATACTAGTTTCTCATTCATATAAAAAGTTTCTGCACCCTCAATAAAGGAGGCTAAGAGTCTAGTCGCCAATATTCCATGCTCCTGCATTGGTTCAACATGTGATATCACTCGACAATGTACAATCTTGGAATTGTGCTACTGGGGTTTCTCATCTTATTTTCCTTATTTTGTCCATACACTCAATGCTAACTATCAATTCAGACACTGTCGACTCAGAGAACAAAATACTTTGTTCCTCCAAGTCATCATAGGCCTTGCTCATCCTGCCACTTCAGATTAGATAGAATATACTATATAACACAGTTTAATTAACAAATATAAAAGAGAATTCGTAGAAATGTTATGTTTCATTTGATGAAAATGCATAACAATGTTGATGCAACATGATAACAAGACACAGACAACTGCATAAATCTTATTCATATTATGATGCCAATTTCTACTTCAAACTTTCAAAAGAAAAGGAAAAATCCATTTTGTGGCAGCAGTAAACAATTCTTTCTATTTCCAGATACTCCTTTAAGTGATAAGTATTCCACAGAATCCTTTCATTTTGGTGCAATGCCTTTAAAGAAAACAGCTTATTAACCAAAAATAGGCAAGAATTTTAAATGCAAAAAAGGGTGTGCACAGTGCGAAGCTCAGAACACCTTGCGTGAAGTGTTAGTGATTGCATCAAAATGATTCTTCAGTTCTTTCAAACAGCAAAAAGCCACTTGCTGATCCCCTACTCCCTCAGTAGTACTCTTCTCCATAGCTCCTAGTGCAACAACAGCAGATTCAAGAGCATATCGCATGTGCATAAGTTCAACATCTTGCATCCTGCATACATGTAATGCACAACAAACATGTTGCAGGAAGCCATTATTAACGGCAATTCTACAGAAGTTTAAGCTTTTTAAGAAGCCATGAATCAAGAGCATAATGCATAACAACAAGATAGAGACTTTATACCCTAAACCCACTACAGTTTAAGTAGAACAGTTCCTCATTATTTAATAGAATTAATTATGTCGAGGCAGCAACACTTTTTCCTCAAGTATAAAAAAACGCTCATGTTATTTTGCAAGGATATGGGAGACAGTATACCAGGTCTAAGTAAAACAAAACTCCTAATTGCATTGTTTGGTTATTCTTCAAAAAATGATCAGTCACAAAGTCCACAGAATCATTTGAGCTGCGGAAATTTCTTGATAAGTATCCTACATGTGCATTCTGCAACAAATTCTTTCTGGTTAAGAGTGTCCAGTTGTTATGGGACAGTTAGGATATTCTAGTTATATATTTTATTCAGATTGACAGGAAACCAGTCTGAAAATAACTTTCAGAATCATGAGAAAAACTCAAAAAGTCAAAAAATTTAGAAAAAGATACTGTATAGAGCAAGTTCTTAATATTTCAGATGGCATAAAAAGAATAGAACTAATAGATTCCTTCTATGAATGTTAGCAATAAGCATCAGAACCAACACATGAACAAGATTCCCCATATCCAACGTGAAAAGGTAGAGAGTTTAGAGACTTTTGTACTAGAGAAAGCACAAAGCAAGGACTAGATAATTTGATAGAAAATTGTGATTAAGTAGTGGTTAACTGGAAAGGGTAGTATATAGATCAGGATTCAGCTATAAAATTGAAGGTAAAAGCTCATGGAAGTGAAAGAAACTAAAAAAATGATTTTCAAAAGTGACAAAAGCAAAAAAGGAAAACTTTTGCGGAGGATTGTTCTGAATCGGTTGAAGGAATTTGGGATCGTATTAAATTAATGGTTGTCTTATGTCTTTGAGTCACAATTTGTTTAAGGGGTCTGTCTTTGACTGATGTTGTTAGGGATTGGTCTTTTGCTTTGTAAGGCTGTTGAGTAGCTTAGCTTGTACTGTTACTGCTGTAATCTGTAACTTCTAGGGATTTCTCATCCCTTATTTTCTATAGCAATAAAATCTGTATCTTATAAAAAAAAAAATGACAAAAGCAACTGTTGTGTTGCCCAAGAGAGAGAATATATCCTCAGAACCAAGTGACTCAAAGCAGGGGTGGACCTAGAGCCCTAGCCTCAGCAGATTAACAAGTGTGACATTCAATTGGAATTTAAAAACCAAATGTACATGTAACAACCCAAACAATGTAATTAGTGTAACGTGAACTTATGACGAAACCTTTTCCAAGCTTCTGAAGTCGAAGTAATAGGCTGCATGCTAAGGAGTTCAATTGCATCTTGAAATTCTATGTGAGGAACCAAATCGAATATCACCTACAGAAAAAAGAGAATATAATAAGATACCATAAACCAGAAATAATGGATATTCAAAATGTAGCTTGAGATAGTCCACTAAATAAGCACTAAAAATGACCAACACTCTCAGTCATCTGAACAAGATAGCCCAGTCGAGGGTGCATATATGTCTTCAGCATACAGTTTAGAATCTTACCCGAAATGGACTCTGGACTGATAGCCTTTCCAGTACAAAATTTTCCACAAATGGATCAATTTCAGCATCATAATTCCCACGTTCTAACAAGTGTTTCCCAGATAATAATAATGATGATTTTAGACTCCAAGATTGACCAGTATTG